>JAMXBB010000008.1:94929469-95236843 GCA_024138015.1 Lumnitzera littorea
CGGGGTGGGGGGTAATGTGGGCGGGGGAAGAAAAAACACCACCACCGACATACAAAGTGAAAAAATGCAAAAGCCTAAGTTATGTAACAGGGGGAAGAAAACAGAAACAAAATTTTGCAAAGTGAAAAATTGTGAAAACTTGTATGTTTGGTGTAGAATATTTGCCATCAGAATTGATAGAATCAATGAAAGACAAGCTTATTTTTAACAGATCCTCAAGAAAAAATTTTCATTTCAGATAGCAGGGCAAAATATAAGCCATCAGGATTGATAGAACGGACGAAAGAGTAGCTTTTCTTTAATGGATCCTTAGGAAAATTTTTTTATTTCAGATAACAGGGTAATGTCAGTTGGAATTACAGGCCATTCAGCACTAAGCTGCAATCATGAACTTTTTTAGTATGGCTATCACACAGAATCTTCTGCAAATGTCCAGCATGAGTAATGCCTTGTGAGAATTTCCTTTCCTTTCGGTAACAAACTAGATCCCCTAAACACTGCCAAACCTATGAAGCCAAACGTTTACTTTTCAAAAGTGTGCTTTTGTTCTACCGAAACTCCCAACCCAACTGACAATAGCCTTTCATACTCACCCTTTATCTCCAATTTTCTAGTTGTTACCAGAATAGATAATAATTTTGAAGCATTTGCATCTGATCTTCAGCTCATTAGCACCCTCTTCAACCTTTCATTAATATGTGCCTGAGAGAGAGATGCGCAGAGAAGAGAGAGAGAGAGAGATTAACCCCAAAAAGTATCGTAGAACTTGACTATCTATCACCATGATAACTTACTAACAGATTACCAAATGGAACATAAACACCTCATCTGCATTTCTCTACCAGTAGGAGAACATTGGCTGCAAATGTACTTTTACATTGCAGATTTTGTCAAACCTGACAGACAATTCCACAATACCAAGATTTTGGGGTAGTAAGCCATTTCAAATTTCAAATTTAATAAAGCTAGCTAAAAAGGATTTCATGAGCAAGCTTACTTTCTTTTGGCCAGATTCATAAGCAAGCTACTTGAAGAAAAGCTTCAGGCATCTTTTGAAGCCTCCTGCTGAAACTAATTTCTAGGGAGAATATTACATCTACTCTTCCTTCAGAATGAATTTAACTGCACAATCTGCCAACCAAAATAATAGTGGTAGCAATAAAAAATCAATCACGTTCACTTAGCTTGTTGACCAACAAGGCTGACCTATTAGCGTTGTTGGCGGCATTTCAGGGGCCAAGTAAGGTAATCTATCTCCACCATACTTGATGACACTCATTCGGTATCTTGTAACTTGAAGATTTGGAGCAGGCATCGAAGCATCGAGAGAAACTTAGACAGCAAGAGGTTTTACTATGGAAAATGAAGGAGAGAAAAAATAGTAGAATCACCACTATTGTTATTATCATGATGGGGAACTGGTACGTATATACAACCAGGAGATCACAAGAGATAAACCAGAAATGTTCTAGGATAAGCCTGGAGAAAATATCTCAATTATGAGGCTTATCCCAACACAGATATTTACATCAGAAAAAATATGATAGAAAATAAGATAAAAAATCAACTATCCTAATATTATTTCCTACACCCCTCCTTAAGTTAAGGAATACATATTTAGCAGTCCTAGCTTGAATAACATTTCAACAAATAATTGCTTTGACAAGGACTTGGTTATGACATCGGCTTCCTGGTTCTTGGAAGGGATATATTCCAGCTTAATTCCCTCATCTTCAATTTCAGCTTTAATAAAATTCCAATCAACTACGAACATGCTTCATCCTCTCGTGTTGTATTGGTTTTTTAATCACATTAATGGCTGACTTACTATCACTGTAGATCATAGTGGATTCCCATTCTACTTTCAAATCAGTTAGTAGTCATTGCAACCAAATGGTCTCGCACAATCCTTGAGCAATGGCTCAGTATTCAGCTTCAACACCGATTCCAACCACAACTTGTTGCTTCTTACTTCTCCAAGTAAAAAGATTACCCTACACTTTGGTACAAAAACCTGAGATAGACTTTGAATCTATCTGGTCACCACCCCAATCCAAGTCTACATAAGCCACAATATTTCAACACTCTGATTTTTTGATGAATAAACCCTTTCCTGGTGACCTTTTCAAGTATCTTAAAATGTTATGGACAGCCTCTAGATGATGTTTAGTAGGGGCATGCACGGATTGACTAACCATGCTAATTGCAAAGGCCAAATCAGAACGTGATAATGATAGATAAATTAGCCATCCCACAATCCTCTGGTGCTGCTCTTTGTCAACTGGTGTGCTGTTCATATCAGACAAATTCCTCCAGCTTTGTGGTGAGGGAGTCTCTGCTAGTTTACATCCTAATTTCCCTGTCTCTTTCAGCAAATCAAGGATATATTTAGCTGGCTAATGAATATGCCCTTCTCGTTCATGCTACTTCCATTCCAAGGAAGTATTTGAGATCCCCTAGATCTTTAGTTTCAAAGCTTTCTTTAATTTTTTTCAAGTCTGCAATTTCAGCAATATTATCTCTAGTAATGATAATATTGTCAACATATACTATAAGAATGGTCTTCATACCACTTTCTCCTACCTTAACAAAGAGCGTGTGCTCAGCTCGACTCTCTTTATACCCAAATCTCAATAAAGTTTCACTGAATTTTTTGAACCAGCCCTTGGAGATTGCTTCAAGCCATATAAAGATTTTCTCAATCTACTGACTTTTCCACTTGTCTCTTTTGACTCAAAGCCTGGAGGGATCTTTATGTAAATCTCTTCATCCAAGTCTCCGTTTAGAAAGGCATTTTTCACGTCTAATTGATACAGTGGCCAATCTAAATTAGCAGCCAAAGACAAAAGAACCCTAATTGAGTTCAACTTAGTAACAGGAGTAAACGTCTCTTCATAGTCTAAGCCATATGTCTGTGTATAGCCTTGTGCAACAAGTTGAGCCTTATATCTCTCCACACTCCCGTTTGACTTGTGTTTTATGCTAAACACCCACTTACTTCCTGCTGCCTTCTTGCCACTGGGCAAATCACAAACTTCCCAAGTGTTATCTATATGTAAGGCATGCATCTCTTCTAACACAACTTTCCCCCATTTTTCATTACACATCGCTTCACTGATATTTGTTGGGATATTCTCTTCATCAATACGTGCTATGAAGGCCTTGAAATTTGGTGAGTTTGGAATATGTCAGATGGCTAGAAAGTGGGTACTTGACGCAGGATCTGTGGCCTTTTCGTAAGGCATTGGGCATGTCCAGTTCATTCTGTTCTGTTTGACTTTTCTGTTCACTCTGACAATTACTTATTGCTGTTTCAGTCGGTGTAGCACTTGTGCCTTCTTGAAACTGCATTGGTTCACGCACACTTATATCAGTATGCTTGGGCCCTTCTTCGGAATTGGATGACTGAGCATTACTGGAAACTTTGGGCCTGCAAGAGTACACTTTGGGTTCAGGAATGTGTCTGTCAGGCTGTTGAGTCTCATGAATATCATAATCAGGGTTGGTTGTGTGTGTAGACTCTGTAATTTGGACTGCCGCGCATATCCAAGGCCAAGGGCAGACAAATATTTTCTTCTGGTTTCCTATTTTCTTGCTGATCAGAGGATGTATAATAAGGAATGTGTTCAAAGAACACTACATCAGCAGTAGTGAACACTCATTTGGAGGATGGATGGTAACACTTATAGCCCTTTTGAAGGGGAGAATACCCGATGAAAATGCACTTTAAAGCGTTACTCTCAAGTTTGTGTTTGTTGAGAGAATGATCAGATCCATAGATTGTACAACCAAAGACTTGAGGTGGTAAAGAGTTGAATATGTGTTTAGGAGGAAAGTGTGTTTGAAGAACACTAAGTGGAGTTCAAAATTTGAGTACTTTTAAGGGAATTCTATTTATATGATAAGCAGTGGTTACGATTGCATCTCCCCAATAATAGTGTGGCACATAATTAGTTATCATAATAGAGCAAGCAATCTCAAGTAAATGTGGATTTTTGGGCTCAAACATTCCATTTTGTCGTGGAGAGGCACAAGAACTCTCATGGATAATTCTATGCTCACTAAGATAGTCTTCGAACTCCTTAAAAAAGAACTCCCTTCCATTATCAGATCTGAGAATTTGGTCTATGGAATTTTTGAAATACCAAACATGCTTCAGATTTCTCTCTTAACAAGTATACCCACCAAACACAAAAGTGATCATTAATAAAGGTAATGAACCATTTATATCTAGACAAGGCAGTGATCCTAAATGGTCTTCAAATATCACTATGAATTAAATGAAATGATTTTGAGACTGTGGAAAGTATGATTTTCTTGCAAATTTGGAAACAACATAGTATTCACACTACAAATCACTAATCCTTTTATTCACAAACAAATTTGAGTACAAGTGATACATGTAATCAAAGTTCGAATGTCCTAATCCTTGGTGCCATAATATGAAATCACTTTTATTTACAGAAGAAACAAGAGATCTAGATTCTAATTGACTTGTCAAAGGAAAAAGTTGATTGTTTAAGGAATAAAGCCCATTTGCTTCATCGGCACTACCAATCGTCCTTCTCGATGTTAGGTCTTGAAACATACAATCAAAATGAGTGAACATCGCATTACACCTCATATCTTTAGCTAATCTATTGACTAATAACAAGTTATATTATAGTTTTGGAACAAACAACATTTCATGTAAGCATAGATTTCTAAGTTGAACTAACCCCTTCCCTTTAGACACTACATACTCTCCATTTGCAACCAACACCTTGCTAGCACCAAGGTAAAAACTCTTGAATTTAGACAATGTATTACACATATGATCTGTTGCTACAGTATCAATAATCCACTTACTATCAACAGTAATCTTAGGAATAAGTTGGTATTTACCTCTACACATAGTAGTAGTGAAAGGTGGCATCTTATCCTCTTCTCACATTCATCATTCAATTGTATGTTATCTAAAATTTGTTTAATCATTGCAATTTGTTTAGTAGGCTTTCATATTCTAAGAGCCCAAACTATGTGATTGAATAAGTCCTCCTCTATCTGTTGAGGGTCGGACTCTTTCTCCTTCTCCTTCTTCAAATTTCAATTCATATTTCTCATAGAGAAACCTCTAATCAATGATAGAACAAGATCCATTTTGCATCATATCTAAGGGATTCCTTAGTTTGGGCTAAAGAAGGAATGTCACTCAATCATTATCAAACTGACTGCAATATTTTTCTATTTGTGAGGATCCGACCGAAGTACCTTCTACTTCTAATAGGTCATGAACTAGATCAAAATCATTTTCAAAGAGTCCATAAGAAGAGATCCCCTTTTTTTCATCGGATCATGGTAGAGATCAAAGGTCTTAAGCGATCAAAGGTCTTTAGCAATCCGGCAAAACAACTCAAAAGATAAAGAAGTATTGTTGATTTCTTCATGCTTGTTCCAAGTTTGAAGTACCATTTACACAAAAAGAATCCCTTTTGCTACATGATTTCTTCTTATGAGATTTATGGGATAATTACTTAAAAGTACATTTTGTACAACAACCTTTCTTATCTAATAGAAAAGGATCCTATGTTTCTGAATTGATCTTACCTAGGATTGCAAAATCCCAAGTATAGGGCAATTACTTAAAAGTATATTTTGTGCAACAGTCCTTCCTATTTGATAGAAAAGGATCTTATGATCTTGAATCGATCTTACCTGAGATCGTAAATCCTAAGTTTGCCTATGAAGGGAAAATCTAATTATATTAGTATCTAAAATTGATTTTTTTTGTGTAATACTAATCGATAGGACCTCATTGGTAAGTGCTTGGAAATGTTTAGTTCATCGTTACGGTATTTGCTAAAAAATAATACGAAAAAAATCCCGAGCAAAAGTTAATATGAAATTATGGTAATGAAGTTGCAACCCAAATTTTTTTACATTGAAGTTGCATAGGGGACATGTGACTTCAGTGTAAAAAAAATTACACTGAATTCGCATGCTCCTCATGCAACTTTATTGCACATATAAATGCTCCCAAAATCAAGGACCCTCCCCCTTCCCTTCATTTTCTTACTCATATAATCTATCTTAAAAATTTTTTTAGGTGCGAATTTCTCTACCTCACTAACGTATTGGTGTCTAGATATTGACGTTTGTGCAAGAATTGGTTAGTTTCATTTAACCTATCTTTTTAATTATTTTTTTTTGTTATTAAGTAATTATTTTTTGTTATAAAATTTTAGTATTTATAGTGATTTATGTTTCATAGAAAAATTTAGATTTATTGTATATAAATTGCATAAGTGGTGTTGTAGTAGTTTAGAAATGTTGTATTTAGTTGTTGATGATAGTAGTAGAAATATTACTTACTTAATATGAGTAATATAGTCGGTTAAGGACTTTTTGAAGATGGAAGTCATGTAATAATGTTATGTTGGTCAGAAATGTCAATTTTAGTGAGTAAAATGTGATTATTATATAGAGTTTTTGTTAACTTGGTGATTACTTGTGTAATAATTAGGAGCAAAATGGTGAATTATGTGAAAATCATTGTTTAAGCACATAAAAATATTGTAAGGGGTAACCTAAGAGTAGAGTATGATATAAAGCCAGTGAAAAAGCTGAAAATTAGGAGCTTTGCATGTTACACCACCTTTTGATCAACCATTCTATGGTACGCTAGCGGCGTCCTACAAAAGAGATACCATACACTCGTAGAGCTTTACCATGGATAAAGGAGTCACCCAACATTGTCCACCTCTACATGTTAGTCTTGTCCTGCCTAGAGATTTCTTAGACTTGCTAGCTGAGCCTTCTATGGGGGTTCTTTTGAGAGACAACCATTACTATTATCTAGATATGGGTTAATTTTTTGTCAGCGTAAGGGTCGGTATTAGATTTTATTTTCTTTTATTTTTTTATATTCTGATTATAATAGTAATTAATATATTCAAATAGTGATTAAATTTTATTTTTTATTACATTTTTATCGTATGTACCTTAGTAATTGATACACTCGTAATGCATGTGCAAAAAAATATTATCTACATTACTTAATAACATTTGTTATGAGAAATAAAAAAGAAAACATAAAACTAATAATAACATATAATAGAAATCTAAATAATAAATCAAGATACATTATGTATAATTTTCCTAACCTATTTTAGTTAATTATAAAACTAATGACTAATGATAATATTGAATGAAAAATAAATATATAAATAAAATACACTATAAATAAACTATAGAAAAAAGGGTTTAAACCTCTTTTTTTTATTTCAACATATTTTGTTGGGAGATATGAAGGAAAGGAGATGAAGGTTGAGAGAAAGAAAGATAAATGGGTCAATTTTTAGATTTTTTCTTTCATAATTGGAGTTAACATATACTTAAATAGTTAACTTGAGTCACACTAGGATCATATATAAATTATTAACTTTATAAGATGTTCATCTTGTGTCTTTCTTACAAATATATTTTCATTTTGTGTCATAATATAAAAGATTGGTAGAAAACATTACTAATTACATATTACAAGCTTCCATAGTCCATATAATCATTAACGAATTCCATCTTTAGTGTACTATAAAATAAATAAATAAAAAAATAAGCATATATTTAGAATCCTTAGCATTATAATCTTTACCTCGATCATTTACAAAACTATTATATATGGAAAAAAAAAATCAAGATGTTATATTCAACTTTTTTCACCTTATTGTAGCATTCACTTGTTTTCACCTGAAAACAAAAATATTACACTCAGATTATTTCAAAAAAAAAGAAAAAAGAAAAAAGAAAAGCCAATCTCTTATACTATATATGCAAAGTATACCAAAAGCTAAAGTATAAACACAAAGATACAAAGAAATGGTAAGTTGAAAACAAAAAGAAAAAGAAAAAGGGTTAAAAACCTACATCGCTCTTATCGCATATCTACCTCGAGATCTTTATCAAGTGATTGCAATAAGATGTAATATGTGATATATGAGTGAAACATTTTTGAACAATATATGCAAACAGACATTATGGCTTTGAAATGCCATTTGATAAATAATTTTGTAAGAAAATAGGAAGTGCTTGAATTAAGGATGGGTATGAGAGAGATTAGGAAGGTTTATGATTTAATTTAATTTGAAATTTGAATTTTTGATTAGAATTGAAACCTATTATTAATGACAATTATAATTCAAACCATAAATAATAAGTTAAAATTTGAATTATTAATAAAAAATTACACCAATGAGATTGAAACATACTATTATGGTGAATATAATGATACTATAATGTAGAAGAAGTGGTTTTAGTTTGAGTTTTCTAAAAAAGATCTTAATAGTATTTAACCATATAACCCTCATGTCAATTATTTCCCAGAAAAGAAAAACATATAAGACTTATTTGATAAGTTATTTAATGAGGGCACAAAGAGTAATATTGTAAATTCAGTATTGAAAAATATGATTTACACTAAAGATACTAAACTAACTCTCCTCATTTCTTTTAGTGATACAAATAAATGTCTCTTCCTATTATTAAGAATATAGTTACAAAACTTTTACTTTTCATATTTTTAGCGTCGTTTATTACAATCATTTATTTGTTGCATTTGTTATTAATGATATGTTTTAGTTCTCATAAATAATTGAAATTTCAAATCAAATAAATGCTTATTAGCATCCTAATTGTCTATGTTTTACTTATATTAAAGCAATTTTACTATTTAAAAACCATAATAAGTTACTTTATGTTGAAGTCTTAAAATTACTTTAATAGTTTCTTAATGCATTTTATCTACCCTTTCAATTCTAATTTGCTTAAATGGAAAGTGTAAAACCTAAGTTCAATTATTAATGAATAAAAAGGATATAGAAAATATAAAAAAGTAATATAAAAAATGAATGGTATGGCATGTAAAAAGATCTAAATAGCAAGGGTAAAGTAGCCTAAGGGAAAGTTTGAAACCCCTCTTTCCCACTGTGTTATTTAGATTTCCTACTATCCCTCCATCTGACTTCTGTTACTTCCCTTGCCAAACCAAAAACTTCAAAGAAACCTACTAAAAGAGTCTCAAGGGCTCAAATTGAAGGATTTTTATGCATTTTAAGTGAAGCAAACTTAAGATTTTGCACGAGAACATTGTTTTTGGGTAAGATTTCCATTTTTTTTATAAGATTTCGGTTTTCTTTAAGGATAGGTGAAAAAAACTCAAAGAATTTCGTTTTTCCACAGAATTAAGGTTAGTGTATTTTGTTGTTAATCCTTTCTCATAGAGAAACGTGAGAAAAAGCGTATATTAGTAAGTCTGATAACTCTGATTTTAAACATATTCCATATGGTGATTTTATAGCATTTCCCGTACATTTTTGGTTTTCTTTAAAGAAATTGATACTTAATTGAGTAAAATGTTGATTTCAGGGTTTAAACGCGTTCTAGGCTCGAAAACGAAGAAAAGGAATCAAGTTTCACTCAATTCCGAGTTCAAACGAAGAAGTTATGAAGTTTTGAAGTTGTGTAGAAATTTTGCCTTAGTGCAGGAAGTTACACGACCGTGTGAAGTTACACGACCTGGGAACACGGCCGTGTCCCAGGCCGTGTCTGGTGACGAAAATAAAATTTGTGTAATACACATATAAAAGGATATCTTAGGGTTTAAAAGGGGAAGAGACATTACAGAAAAGGAGAGAAATAAGAGACAAGAAGAGATTTAAGGAGAACATTAATCAAGAACCAAGAACGACATCGATTTTAAGATTAGAGAGATTGTTCATCAAATCAAGAGGGGTTTTCATGCTTTATTTTATATTTTTGATGAAACACGTTTTTAGATTCGTTATGATAGCTTAGAATTTAAGTATTTAGGATTATGGAACCTAGGGTTTCATGTAACCCTTAGATTGAATTATAATTTCAAGAAAGTTTCTATCTTTTCTTGATTCAATTATGTCGTTTAGTTATGGATTGATAATTCTAGAGTGTCAATATATGATATTATGCATGTTGATTGAGAAATTGCATGTGTAATTAGATCTTAGCATAATTGAAGAGAATTACATGTATACTTAGAGATAAGATACATGTTTCTTTCGAAAAGTTAATTGTTTGTGTGGGAATTCATTATACATTAATGCAATTCTAAGTTATATTACTAAGTGAAGAGATTCTGGTAAATAATTTAGGATTAGGGTTAATATGCTTGAGAAAGATATTAGCTTTAATTGTGAATCCCTCCGGTCAAGAATAATAGAAATTAAATTGAATATATTTTAAAAGGTTACATGTTAAACACTAGGGGAAATAATTCCTAAATACATTATTGCATACTTGAAGTTGTTCGTAGTTTATTGCTTTCTAATTTGCTTAGTTAAGTCTCATAATTAGTTTAGTTTATTAATTTCAGTATTTTTAATTCATTCAACTCGACACAATTTTCCGGTTAGATAATAAAGCTAAAGTTAATATTAGTACTCAAAATCTCTGAGGGATCGACTTGGACTCACATCTGCTATATTAAAATTGATAGGTGCGCTTGCCTCGTATCAAAGTCCTCTACCAAATCTTATGAAACTCTTTAGTTTTCTTGATGAGCAGAGTATTTAAATCATGAAAACTCTTTGTGATAGTGCCTATAGGTTAGGTTTGCATCTAGGAAGTGCAAAATTCGTCATGTTTTGTATAAGTTATCTTGACCTCACTATTATTTAATCCTTTTAATTTTTTTATTGATACATTAAGCTGAAATTCGGGTGATCTTGGAGTGGATTAAACGTTATTTTGATGGAGTTTAGGAGTAGTCGGGGTTGAAACTATTTGATATGAAGGTTTTATAATTTGTTGGGGTTGCAAGTGTTGTTGCTTAATGGTTTAGAGTGGTTTTCGAAGAAGAAGTATGTTTAAGGGGAATACAACCAAGGACCAGGACCGTGGTTCTAACCATGTTCTTCCCAAGGGGCTTCATCGTACATTGACCGTGGTCCTTCCTGTGCTTCAAAACAAGGACCGCGCCTATGGTATATGATAGTGATCCTTAGCTATGTACCTATATTGTCTTTTAAACCTTCTTTTTCATCTAAAAATTAACCTTAATGAGTTTTTAAATAAGTTTCTTTCATTAAAATGTTTATAAAATTTCCTTCTTTAAGGTTTAGCTTAAAGATTTTTGTAAAATCTCGAGTCTTATTGAGGGGTTAAGTATAAGAAATGTGTAGTTGCTTTAATGATTGAATTAGTAGCTAAGTTGCTTATGTATAGGTTGTAAAGTACCGAGAAACGTATTGAGCACTTCATTGAAGTCAGATACTAGATACATGGATGTTTGATTGTGTGTGCTAGGATAGAACTTCATATTGGACTTAACTGTACTTGAACTTTAATTAAATGTGATGCTTATGTTTAGCTTTGACCACCCATTGGTAGGGTCAAATGGTGTTTATAAGGCACTTACACAATGTTATCCCGAATGGAGTCTTGTACTAAAAGGACTTAGGTAGATTTAGGTTGGTGATCAATTGCTTGAATGTTGGGATGACTTAACACCAATACATATGTATTATCTATAATGTGCAGGGATCTTAAGTAACTCTAAGTTTTAGGATGCTGAGACTGTACTACTTGTGGACTTAATAAATGAAGAGAAAATTGGTTGATTGCTGCATTTAATATGAGTACTGGTCTATTTGTACCTATTGCTTGTATGTTCATGTTCGTGTGCCTAATATCCTATACTAGGCATTAGCTTACCCTTTAGGAGATTGTTGTTTTTCAACTACAAGTTTAGTATATAAGGACTATGGTGACTATTACATAAATGATGCAAATTATGATTACATGTATTATGATGAGGAAGGTGATTATTATTTCTTTGATGATGGAGTAGGGTCCATATAGAGTAGTGAATAGGAGTGAAATAATTTCGATCCAAATGTTTTTGAGAATTTCCATTTTCTATACCTTTAGAAATTATATATAATTATAAGAAATAGATACTCCTTCATTTAGTGTGAGAATCATTAATTATATACTAATTATATATCAACTCTTCATACATGTCTCCTACACATTTCTAGCTTTTAAATGAGTACTCTTTGGTGTGTGTTTGTATAATATATTACTAGTAGATGTGCACCTGCGTTATTTGGTTAAAAATAAAATAAAACTATTTACGACATATTAAATTATCATAAATTGCAATATTTGACTTCCTTTTTTTTTTTTTTAATTTTAATGCAAGCTTTGAAGAGAAAGAAAGAAGTGAGGGAGAAGGTTTTTTTTTTTTTTAAATTACATATTTAGCAGTTGTTATTTTAAAAGATGAAGTTAAGGTGGGTTTCATGAAGTGAAAAAATAACTTACAAGATATAGGTAAATAGAACAACAATTGAACTTGATGATGCAGGAGTATGAGATGTTGAATAATAGTAGTTAAAATTAAAAAAATATATAAAATAATAAATACATCAACTTTTGATAGTTATAAGTAGTTATTAGAGCTTGCTTTAATAATATAGATATAGATATGTATTACATTCCCGTAAAAATTTTTCTTGTCTTATTGTGGATAAATAAGCCTACTTCATAAGTAAAATATGCTTTGAGTGATGCATTTGCTAGACTTGCAATACAATTAAGCTTTATTTACAATTATATTATAAAATATTTTTATGTATAGTAGAGGTAAATGTTACCCTATTGTAAAGTATATCAACCGGTACCCTACTTGATTAGATAGGTTTTAGGTAGGTATCATGAGTGACAAAGTAGGTTTCATGTATAGATTTTATAAAGCATGCTCCTATAGAATAGGAGATGGGTATGAGGTTTTTATAACCCATACTTGTCTTAGAACCTATACTATGTAGATGAGGGGATCCAATATGCGATAATCATGTATGTGCAACATGCGTCTCACATTATACGTGGCTTTAGAGAAGTGACTTGGAATGACATGCGAATAATGAATTAAAGAAGAAGAGGCATGAATGAGGAGTAAGCAATCTTAGGGATCTTTGAGCGCACGTATGATAGGTGGTGGAGCTATAAAGCATCAACCTCATTATTCTATATGACATGTGATGTATTCTTCACTTTGAACTCTACTTGATCTTCTATGATAGTAGCATGGCAGCATGACATCATTTTTCTAAATAACTAAATTATCCTAAATGAAGTGGAGTTTTAAGGTATTTATAGAGCTAAGTTATCAACGATATTCGTTAGATTGTTATGACAATCTACAACTAAGATGAGTCCTCTTATTAATGGATTCTTCGATGGACTCCTACTGGGGCTAAGCTTATAAGGAGCCTCTCTATATATATGAGCTTCCTTAAGAAAAGTTGAGAGTGGAGAAGTCAATCTAATAGTCTCTACTCTAAACTTGCCATGCCACATCTCTCTAAGTCATCTCAAATATGGATCGAACTCCTCAGACCCTGTTACTTATCTTAAGAGGTCAAGCCTAAATAAATAATATAATAATTCTCAGCTCTTTACATACTATAGGGAATAATGGGTATAACTTCCAAGATAACATATATCTATTTGAGAGAAAGTTATTAAATAATAGAAATAAATGATATATTATATTATATTATTTTGGCTAGTAAATGTTCTAGTAAAAAAGGGGAAAAAAAAGGAGTCTAAGTTCATAAATTAATAACCTTAAATGGCTAAATTTAATGTCGCATCTTTTACTTTATATTTTCCATTCTTTGCCTTATCCTTCTCCATTTTTGTCCCAAACTTTATAGTTTCCATTATTTCCTCATGTTCTTTCTAGTTTTTAAGTAGTATGATTGTATAAATTTGAAATAATGAAGATAGGAAAAAACTTTTGTAATTTCACAAATTTACAAATTCCATAAGTTTTTCATATGAGGAACTTATGTTATCATATATAGATTATTATTATTTTTTTGATATCACTAAACATGAAATTTATAAAAAGACAAACAAAATTTATAAGTTCCATAAAGTACCTTTTATCATGAAGATTTTACCAAGTATAGGTCCGAAGGTGGTTTTGAGATGTTATTAGGTAGGTCTTAATTCCAAAATTTGTGAAACTATACCTCATAGGATAGGGTTTGCTCAACCCTAGCATGTAGTTAAGCTTTTAATGATTCTTAATTTTTGGGAAAATATTTGTTTAAAGTTTGTCTAGTTAATATTTTATAATAATACTACTTATTATGCATTCATATAAAAGCAGTGCTAAGTTTAAAAAAATGAGGTAAAGAAAAATAGTGCTATATCTTTCTTTTATCATGTAACTCACACATTTATTATACTTTTTCTTTTTGAAGATTACAATGGGAGAGGGAGATTGAAGCCTGTGACATCCTTATGGAAGGGGATAATATTTATGCCTAATACAAAATATCACCAACTATCATGTTTCCCATGTAACTTTAAGCTCCCATGCATCATTCACATATAGGTAAATCCCATCTCTAGTTAGACTCCATAAGCATTCATCAAGACACATTTTAGGCACATAATGTACTTCAAAAGAAACAAATGCCTTATGCCCATTAGCTCACCATGCATCGCAATAGAATAGGGTACTTAGTAATAAGTTAATGTTGAATGCCTGTATGAGTTCATCTCCAAGAGCAAGGTTTTGGAGACCAATATCATTATTGGTTGATTTACAATGCATAATGACATTTTTACTTTCAAAATCATTAACTATTCTTACTTGATAACATGGACTTCACTCAAATAAGAGAATTAGGAATAGGATAGAGTATATAAGGATTTTCATGAAATATTTATGTAACATTAGGAACTAGTTGCATTAGATCTTACATTTTCATTTAATTGCATCATCGTGTCTTAAGAGTTTATATAGTAAGTAATGGAATCATAGTGCTTTGTATGCTTTTTAAAGGATGATTGTTGTTAACATAATATTCCTTTTCTTGGTTTTTGTTCTTTTTGGCCAATTTTTTTTTCTTGATTTAATGTAGCTTTCTAACGGGTGTCATTCTCTTATTGTAAAAATGAAATTGATGTTAACAATATGTAATATTATTTATATTGTCTTTTGTGCTAAAATCTTAGTGTTTCTCATTAATATGGGTAAGTTTTTGTCTCATTTATCAATTTGGGAATTTGATAGATAATTATCTTCTCTTTAGCTCATTATTCTTTTTCTCCTTTTTTTTTTGGCCATCATTCTTTTCTGTATGGATAAAGCTTTTAAGACCAGCAAAAAGTTGGCAGCATCCTAACCCCAACCATTATCACAAAGCATAATCAAAACTCTATAAATTAAAAAAAAAAGGTAAAATCCATATAATATTTCATGAAAAACATAAGTGATGGTTTTGATCTCAATCACACAACCATCTAGCATTTGAAAACATCTACTATCATGCAATGGGATGGGGTCTTTCTCGTATGCTGTCTTAATCATAAGCTCTATTTTACAACTTTGGATTTAATTTTTCCTTTTCTTTTAATGAGTGGTGAGTATTATTATCTAAAACTTTGCCATTGATACGATCGTGGGTTTGAATTTTGATTTTAATTCAATATTATTTACATTTCATGTTTTAATTTTGATCTCGTAGAGGAAGCAAAATAATAGTTGTTCTATATATATATATATATATATCATTAGTATGTAATTATATTTTATTTAAAAAAGTATAAATTACACTTTGAGTATCTGTGTTTTTATTTTTAACACATAAGGTACTGGTGTTTTGTAAAAATCCAAAAAACCCCAAACACTATTAACATCCCGTTGGTTTTAACAAGTCATGTAATTTATCTAGTCGATATATCCTTCTTCCTTCAATATTGATTTTTTAACCCAAAAACCATTTGTTGCCTCGTGACCCAACAACTTAGAACCCCCATTGCAGATGAACAGATAGAGGGAAAAAAAAAAAAAAATCATATTGAACAACTATGACTACGCAAACCATTTCCCTCTCTATGTTATTTCCAATTTAATCGTTTGTTTTATCCTAAGCCCTGAAAACTAATGTAGGACAAACGAAAACAATGTGGGGATGCAAAAATTAAGTTAGAAAATTAAACTAAACAAGAATTATAAAGACATGTCAAGTAATTCATCACAAATAATTACGGAATAGAAGAAATAAAACCTGTCCTTTTTTTTTTCCTCGAGTTCTTGTTGCTCACCAATTAAATCGTGATTGCTTTAAATTATGATCACAGTGCCTATGCAAAGATATTGATATATTTCAATTATAAATCCTTCTCAATCGATTCTTCAAAAATCTAATGCCTGAACCAAGATTTTACTTGTCTTCACTATTTCGACACCGTTCTCTGTGAATTCAAGGATTGTGATGTCACCAAAGAAGTCTTCGTAATTGGATATGTTAGAGATGGAAATTGACTATTAATAGTGATAGTTTATCCAAGAGCACGTATTGTAGTAATGTTTTGATAATTGATGTAGGACAAATGAATCTCTGACTTTTTTGTTAGTTAATTATTTTACTAAAATGAAGCGAACTTTATATACATTGAAAGTGAAGTTTGATATGTTTTATTTTGTTTCGCATATTGATATGTTGTTGTAAAAGAAGGTGTAGGAAAAGAAAATTTGAACGAGAGTGTAAGATTAGGGGTTATAGTTACAGATATGATTTAGGGAAATCGATCCTCAAGAAGAAAGCAACTTCTTTTCAAAATTAACGGAAGTATAATGGCGTTAGGGTTTTCCAATTTTGCAAAACACGGGTACCTGAAGTGTTTAAAATGAAGATACAAGTACACACACACAAAAAAAAAAAAAAAAAAAAGTAAAAACACAAGTACCCAAGGTGTAATTTACCCTTTAGAAAAACACTTGTACAAATTTAATATTTAACACATCATTTTTAATATCTAAAATGATATATCAGCCGTCTTCAATAGAAAACTTAATGGAGTTGATGAAAGGGGGTTTTCTTTCCAAAATAACAAGTTCGAGCACTAGAAAAGAAAATAGTTCAAGGAATTAAGCATAAAAATTACAAAGGTTTAAAGACATTTTCTCTTTTTTGGTATTTTTCCTTCTAGATAATTATATGAATCTAAGGTCATTGGTCCACGTGACATGAAGATTGCTCTCCAATTAGATAAAATAAGATCTATTTCCTTCTTCACCTTTAAAGATTATATAGTTTGGTTTATAAATAAATGTAGGTTAATATTATATGTATTCTAAAATCCGATTTTCTAGATGAAGATATAGATTCTGCCATGAAAAATGTAACTCCATAGTCCATGAAATCACTTTTTTTTTTTAAGGGTGTTTTAGGCAACTTAACTTTTCTCTCTCATTAGTTATTAGAATTTCAAGCAATTAGAAGTTTTAGAGTGAAAGTTTTCAATCGTATCTACAATTCTTTAAGCTCACATGACAAAATTGAAGAATTTGTGTTCTTCAAAATTTTATTCTTTGAAATTGGTCAAATTAAGGCTTTAGGATTCTAACTACTAACTAGCAGATTTGAAGGCTACGGGTGGGGAGAAAAGATTCAATGGTAAATATACGCCACATATAAGTATACATAGTATATAACTACTAATAGTATTTAAACATATGACAATATTTGTAGTGGACTTTTAAATAATGACCCACCATTACATCATGTGTTGAATTTAATTAATAATTACACACCATATATACTTACCGGTGACATATACTTCCTAGTGAATCCTTTGAGTAGGTCAAACATGAAATTATGGCAAGTTATATCAATGAACATTAGCATTAGATGCTCCTAAAAATGTAAACCATTAGATTGAGTGTAAAAATAAAAAATAAAAATAGAAAAAAATGTGGAAAAGAGGTCTAGAGTAATGAGATTGGGCCAACAAGAAAAAATATGGTACCTTAGTGACAAATGCCATAAAAAATAAACGATGAAATTTTGGCTATATATTTATTAACTCTTGCATAAATTTGAATAAATAAATGATCCATGATTTGAGTGGAACAAGAACAACAATTTTTGTCCTACACATATAATTTTGAGTTACCAATAGATTTGCATGTTTCTTTAATGGAAATGCTTTAACATAATAGATTTAATTATTTGTCATTTAAATATAGGGTAAATTACGTTTTGAGTACTTTTGTTTTTGCTCTTTTTCACTTTAGGTAGCTATGTTTTTCTTTTTAACAATTAAGTGACCTATGTTTTATTAAACAGTGAAAAGCTTACTCCATTACATCTTCATTATTTTTTATGGAGGAAAAAAAAAAGGTTAATTTATGATTTGAATACCTGTAACTTTACTCTTTTTCAATTTAGGTATATTTTTCTTTTTAACACTTTAGTGACTTGTGTTTTATTAAATAGTGAAAAAATAAATTCCATTACATCTATGTTAGTCTAAAATAGATGTAGAAAAAAAAAAAAACCTCTATAGGATAATTATGATCAACAAAATCAATCCCATAGTCCTATAAACAAACTATATAGGGATAACACCTTCTATAGATGAAAACATCAATGTTAGTGTACATAAAATCATTGCAAAAGGATATTGATAATGATCCTAATAAATTAAGTAATGATGATGATGGTATTAGTGATCTTGATAATGGCGAGGATGAAGATAGTGATTTTTCTATAGATGATGTAGATGTGGCGGAGATAGAATAGCGGAGATAGTGACCGAGGATATTGAACTTGATGATAAGAGTGAGGTAGTTAGATCTTACCAGAGAAGAAGAGGATTTCGTAGGCAATGGTTTTGGTTTCTAATTTATTTCGTATCATTAATAATCTGAGCTATAAGATGATGCCTATGTGATCGCATAGTTGAAACTCATAAATGGATTAGGGTTTAATTGGCTTAAATAATGGATAAGATTCAATTAATGATTGATTGATGGTATTAGACCTTAATTAAACTAATTAATCAATTAGTTAACCATGTGGGCCAACTTAATATCAAACTAGTTAGGCCCATTTCCTTTTAAGATCTATAATGGTAACTTAGTTAAGAATGAGGGCTTTAAGCTTAAATATAACAAGCTCATAAACTTAGTAAAATATAGATTCAATTAATTAACTAATAATGGCAATTAATTCACTAAGTCTTATGGACCAATTTAATAAAAAGCTAATTATCTCTACTTTCCCTTATGGCCTATAAATAAAATAAACTTTAACTAACTAGAATGCTTGGACTTAAGGAATTAACATACAGTTTAGTGAAACCTAAATTAAGCTAATAAAGGCTTAATGAACTATTATAATTCACTAATTTTTAATTATCGGTTAATCAATTCTTGAGTCAAATTGCAAGACCTATTTTGCTTTCTAGCCTGAGCTCTACGATACAAGTACATAATGACCTTACATGTTGTGCGTTAGGAGGCACGCTAATTAACCAAACTAATACATAAACTTAGCCTAAATAATTCATGTTACTTGTGCTTATTTGTCTTGATCCAGCAAATGAGACCCTTGGATTGGACTACATTTATGAGCCTAATTGCTAAGATGATATGCTAGTTAGGTGTTAGACAATTGGAGGTGGATCAGTAGGTAATCAATAGGAGAGAATTATATGGCCATTTAGAGTCATCAAAAGCAATTGATACAGGTATAAAAGGCAATGACCTCACGATGAGACTATTTTTTTAGTTTTGGTTTTTGTATGCAGAGATTAGACGCTCCCATAAACCTCAATAGCCTACTAAGATTGGACCTACATAGGCCCTATCGTGTTCTTAGAGTTATGAATACTCCTATATTACTTATTTTAAATTTCCTCTTAATATTTCAATTCAATGAGTTTGTTTAATGCATTAGAAGTATGATCGATGTAATATGCAACGTATGTGTGATCGTGGTCACTATAATACTAGATTCTTTTAAGAACACTCTTTAACTTTTATGGCACATTTGATTTATGAAATGAAATAAGGTAGGAATAGATTTGAAATTCTTTAGGAATGGAATGAAGAACTAATAGCTATTTCTTGTAGTTATATTTAGGTCTCATAAGTAAATATGAATTTATGCTATAAAAAAAAACCAAAGTATAGCTATTCTTTTAGTTCTATAAAGCAATTGTAATTCCTTATTTTTTAGTAATAGTAATTTCATGGAATAGCTATTTTGCCAACCAAACACAAGAATAAGTCAATAGGTTAAGAGTAGTCATTTTATTATACTTTTATGAAGTCAACTAAATATACCATTAAAGTGAGGACCTTTATGTAGATGACATGTATGATTCATATGGCTATTACGGTGCTGATTTATTAAGTTTCATTAGGGATCTTGTAAGTGAAGACAATTAAATATGCTATTAGCTTTTGGTTTATTTTAGAAATTTACTTAGATTGTATGCTTATGCTTTTATATTTATACTGCCGCTAAACTTTTTGACTTATTATGGTGGATTATATTATGGACTTTAACTAACTCTTTTGGGCCCTTTTGCTGTTTGGTTAGTACTATTAGCTTTGTGTACCTATACGTCCTAACCTTTTGTTAGGCCAGTACTTTTGATGATATGTAGTTTATAAGTTCATAGTTATTATATATGTTAGCAATTCCAATTAATTGAACCTCTTTTATGAAAATCTAATAAATATTTCATAAATCTAAAATTAGATAAAAATCTACTTAATTATTACGGAAGCCTTAACATG
The DNA here is from genome assembly GCA_024138015.1 of Lumnitzera littorea. NCBI lineage: Eukaryota > Viridiplantae > Streptophyta > Magnoliopsida > Myrtales > Combretaceae > Lumnitzera > Lumnitzera littorea. The sequence goes on from JAMXBB010000008.1 coordinate 94,950,096, forward strand.
AAACCCTTAAGTTGGATACATTAGGGACTATTGTGTCCTCCCATATTTTAGGCATGACATATAGATTGCATGTTAAGGCTACATTATGTAATGGGAGTCAGACAACTGGACCCTTAACTCAAGCTTGAGCTTGAGGTCTTAAAGGACTGACAAAGCTAATTCTATCGTTCTAGCTAACTTTTGTCAAGGCTGAGCTGATCCTCACTATCGACCAAATCTACATGTTGAGCCTAGCAACTTTAGCTCCATCAACTATTAAATGTTCGCCTAATTTGTGTTTCCCAGACGACTAAGCTAACCTTGCAAACTGCTCTACTTTACCCATACTGACCACTAGCTCGACAATACTTGTGTCGAGAACCTTAGAACTCTTCCAAGCTAATATCTCCTTAGAAGAAGCCTCAGTCTGCTTGGCAACTTCCAACTTGACCGTACAACTTTGTTTGTTTTTGCTAGAACTACCCCAATAATTGATCGCCACTTATCCAGCACCACATGAAAGGATTTGCTACACTAATTACTAATTCCTTATATTTTTCATTTGTACTCCTTATTATTCCTTGTACATTACTTCTTTTAGACAGTGCCTTTTTTATCTTTTTCATTTTAAGAAGGATGCTTTAACTTTTTGAGTATAAATACCCTTGTAAATGTAGCTGCAACAATACATCAAATATTGAATATACCTCATTGTCTCCTTCTATGAGCATTTTCTTTTACTTACTTTACTCTTATCTTAATCCATAAGGAAGGCTATGTAGCGAGTACTCTCATTGAGTTAGCTTGTGCATCATCTTGAGTTTGCTTTGTGAGTCTTTGATAGTTCCCTAGTGCGTAATATCCTTAGAGTTGATCATGGTTTGCTTGTTCATTCCTTGTTTTGTGTACTTTTCTATCCTTGTTTTCAAGCTTTCTACAAGCTTAGAACAAATCCCCCCCGCCCCCTGCCAGTGATACGATCTCCTTTATCTACTCTTGGTGTAACCTATCATTATGTTACCTACTTGGTTTTAAGGTTTTTATATATTGCTCAAACTATTTAGAGGCCATTTATGCTACTAACTTTATTTTGAGGCCTCTTTATGCTGCCTACTCGGTTTTAAGGCCACTTTATGCTGCCCCTTCAGTTAAGATATTGGCCAGTAAATGTTACGTACATTTATAGGCATATCATTACACAAGTGTTACAAACTTCAATATGCCCATGCTTTTACTAGATTTTGTTATTTGCTATTTTTTTACTCACTTAGCTTAAGTGTAAGCTGAGAGGTTAGTTTTTACTAACTTTGGAGCTACAAGATGAAACTATAGTCATTGCAGGAGCTTGAGGTGCAAGGTTTAGGGCATAACGATAGGAAAAATGTTGGCTATTTTAGATGGTTTCCATAAGGGCAAGAAAAATGTTGGCTTCCATAAAGGCATCTAAAATAGGTAGAAGTTGTTAAGGCGACTTTGGCATGGCTACTCTAATGCCTAAGTAAGTTAAAGTGTTTGAAAGAAAGGAAGAGAAAGCATTAGAGTTGCTAGAAGAACCTATTGCCTATGCTCCAATCTTCTTTTATATCTAGAGGTTAATTTGAATTCAGTAACTATTGCCTCCCAAACTTAGCACGTGCATTTAATTTGAAATTGGGACCACTCCCCAATTTTAAGGGACATAGTTGACATCATGATAGCTAGTGGGTGGTTATTTAGATAAAAAGGGTTAACTATTTGCACCCGGTATTAGAATTTGAACCCTCTAAAGCTAACTGGGTCAAAGTCCAACTTATGGGAAGTTATTTCGAGCTAGGTCATTCTGATCTACTTTGGTCAAGCTATTCGGCTTAAGGGCATTTAGGGAACTGATCTTCTTGAGCTAGCCTGCACATTAGGTGAGACTTAAAAGAGGTCAGGAATAGTGAAGGATAAGGATGTGATCATATAGTAGGTCGGACGTAATCCTAATTAGATCGGTCCATGCCCTTGAGAAAAAACCTCTATTAATATTTGTCCCCTAACTCCTTTGAATGAATACATCAAGGGCAGTAATACGGTTTGTAAATTGGAAATTTTAATTACGTTGCTTCCATAACAAGGGTAGCGTTAAACTATTAAGCTAGCATTTAAGTCTGAATCGTGGGTTCCAATTCTGACCTTAATCTTAGTGGTAGTATGTTCTCTTCAGAGTATTGATTTCTCTTTTACTTAGCTTGCTTGGGAAGTTTTACAAATTTGTACAATAGTGTTAGAACCTACGCGCGCCCTTTGGGAAGTGTAGTTTGTAAGCTCCGCAGGTTAACAACTCTGACTATAGCACTTAAAATCAAGGGCATCATAGGAATTCTCTACTTACATTTGAAATTCGTGAAGGATCACAAAATTTATCGAAGCAACCCGATGAGATATCGAAATGGCCTAATAAATAAACATTTCATAATAAACAAAAGCATACTGTTAGTATTCATTATAAAAGAAAAAAAAAAAAAAAGAAACATGAAATTCAAGCTTCAATTATTACGTAACACTAAGGATGGAGTCCCTAACACGAATAAATAATATTGATAGATGAAGCTACGCTTGTGGACTACCTAATGTTGATTATCACATTTATTTATATCAAAGAACTTATATTATTACCATTACTGATGTCTTATAGAATATAACAAACAAATCTACCAACTTCTGCTTGAACTTAGGCTATATGTTGAACTAAAATAATAAACATTTATCCAATTGACACATATGCTAGCCACATGTAATAGTATAATAATCTTAGGTAGTATTAGACCTCGACTAATGTGGACTAGTTTCTCGACCACGTACACTAGAAACTTAAGGTAACTATAGTAGTGTATATACATATATCTGTAGGCTGTTAATTTGTCATAGTTATACTAACAAAAAAAAAAAAAAAAGAAACTTAACATGGTATGTATATGCTTTATTATCTCGACTAGGATTTAACGTGGATCACATGACAATTTTGTCAATCCAATTGCCTAAATGATAAGAATAAATATGATAATAACAATTAAATATGTGTTGAATTGAAAGAAGAAATATTTACTGGCAATACTGTATGTGACATAGTAATTTAAATAATGCACCTAGGATAGTGCAAAGAAACTAATTAGACACATTAGATACTTTGTATATATGTTATAGTAATTATTAGATATATATATTATTTATGCCTCAAAAATGATTTAAAAAATTTTAATCAACATACACAAATTTTTCTTTGAAATTTGTAATTTGACACACACACACTCGTGCTTTAAAATTATTGGACCACTTGAAACCTTCTTGTCTTGGAAAATATGAAGTTTATGATGGAGCTGTATAAGAGACAATGGGATTATGTATTAAATTTGTAAAACCACATTTAACCATGGATCTACCTAGAGAATAATAGATCAACCAATATCAATCTAGAGAAACAGTGCAATTATTCAATAATTAAATTGAGTTGATGAGAAATCCACATCTTCATCACTTCCATAGAACAAGGGTGGAGATCAGCATGATGGGTTAAAAGGTTTGTGGATTAATCGAACATTACAATTCAATATTATTCTCTAAAACAAATCGAGCCTATCTTGCACCACCGTGAGACTGTTGGAGGCCAACAAACTAAGAGGTCCCATCTGCTACTAACAAGCTCAATGGATTTTCAGGAATATTTAGCTAACATTGTTTGATTCTTAAAGAAAAGATAAGTATTATTTATCTATATTTTGGTATGGGAACTAATTGTGGAATTATTTGTTGTCATGTGCTACTTATTTATGTAACTAGCATGTGAAATGATTTAAATCACTAATGGGGTAGTAATTATGGTCTTTAATAACATTTTTCTTTGGAAAAAAAAAAAACAAAAGAAAAGGGGAAAAAGAAAAACAATGGATAATCTGCAAAGGAATTGTTACTGGCCAGATATGCTAGTTATGTACATGTTGGAACCTTTTGGGCTCAAAATGAAGTGGATACTTATTATTAATGTATGGATTTGGTTGTTGCATATTTCGAGTATCAATATTATGTACTTATATATAAAAATATATATGCAATGCCGAAATCTATGGTGAATTGAAGTAGAGTTTTCTAAACAAAGAGCGGAAATATTAATTTATATGTAACATCATTGTGTTTTCCAAATCCAACGGTACTAATATAGCAAATATTAAGTACGTCACAAAATGAAGGACTTATAGCATTTATGAAGATATCTTCTTACGATTACTTATCGAAAAATTAAACATGAAGATTTAGTAGATTTATAAGGCATATAATCGAGTCAAAAGATAACTCAAGCTGTTCCTTAGTTATAAACTAAGAACTTGAACTAATTTAAAGGATTTCTTTGATTAAGAACTTTAGTTTGAACCCACTCAAAAGGATGAATCAAGGATTAGCTGGATGCCGAACTAATGATAAGCAACCTATAAACCTAAATATACTAGTATAGTTAATTTTATTGCTATGTAATAATAAAAATATAATTAATTCATCTGTATCTATAGCATTATGGAAAATATCTTATCATGATATATTTTTTTTCAAAACCTAAACGTGACTTTGTGAATACAATCTATGGTTTAGTACGAACATAATAACATTAAACTGAAAATTAAGGAAGATTTAATTCCTATAATATAAATTATGTGTGTGTATATATATATATATATTACATACTTATATATGAAATATGTAAAACGTAGAATGTCATTATGAGTATATACAGGTGCTTGCGTCATTTTGGTAAATAGGTGTATTGTATCATAACTTTTGCAGCTAGCATTATATGCTACCCATATGTACATTATATTTATTTTCTCAAGTAGCTTGTATGTAGCCATATTGGTGATATCTACTTTATGACGTACACTTATGTGAAACGTATAACTATCTATATACTATATGTATAATTGAGTAATATAGTCATATATATATATATATCAATATGTGTATGCCTCTAGCACTCATCTATGTTTCCTTGTGTATATCTACCATGTAGTAATGATATATGTATAGGATCGTAAACAGACCTTGTAATTATATTCACAAGTAATTACTTAGCTAATACATAGTTGGTAATTGAGTGTTTATATCAATAAAGTGTACCTATCACATTATAGATATAAGGAATAATATATATATATATATATATATTCTTACATAAGTACATATATGAGGTACATTATTTAAAGGCTTGATGATGATGAGATTTAATAAACTATAATATAGAAGATTTATTATTACTCAATAGATTTAGCAAGCAACCACAATGACGTGATCATGAATAAAATGAAGTATATTGAATAGCACTTCAATAAGTTTTATAAATCTTGAAACTTTACTATGCTATATAGGGAAATTCAAACCTTGGAAACATGCTGCCTTGGAGTGGTGAGACTTAAACCTATGCTAACTAAGTAGGATCAATGCTTTACATCATTTTGGAATATTGTTTTAGAATACTTGGAGGTTTTAGTATATTTTTGGCTTGTGATTGTAATTTAGTTCTTTGTATATGTACGACACATGTGCTTGAATAATGGTCTGCTGCTATAAGATTTTAGCTCTATGTAGTGTTATGTTATGATTATTGCTTTTATTTAGGTTGTTTGAAATTGATTGGCCACCTTGAAAATGATTTATCTTGAACTCAACTTAACGTCTAACCTAACATGCATTGTAACCTATTAGAGGTAGCAACTAGGATTCTTAAGCCAAATGAGAACTCATTTGATGAGTATAACTGAAATGATCCTTTCCTTACCTTCGTTGAACTATGGTTCGAAGGGAGTCTTGAGCATAGGGTGTTCTCCATTGTATAAGCCTTAATTTGGTTTTGATTCATGAGTACGTGATGTCAAACTCCTTAATCCAAATTCGAGTAGACATAATTTCTCTAATCTTACGAATGACTGGATAATATCGTGGGATGGCATTTTCTCATAGACACATTGCGTCTAACTAACTTGGTTAAAAATCTTGCTTGTGATGTGCTGAATGCATACTTCTGTCTCTATCCTACTTATTAAGCGAGTTGTGATTCATTCCCTTATTGTTTGTTCTACAGGTTTCGAATAGATTACAAGTGCTTACCCAAACTAAAGAATTAGCAAAATGGGACAGGGAGTGAGATTTAAGAGGAAATAGCTGGCTATTGTTCTCATTGTTGACTTTCCTCACTTTTAAGGAAAATTACATAGGATTCTTTGAAAGGCTTGGTAGTTTTCAATATTCTGGTCTAAATATGGAATGATGTGTACCAATGGGTTTTACTATCACTCTTTTGCAAAGTCAAATTACAAGTTTATTTTTAATAAGTTATTTCAAAAGATTATTCCACAAGTTTACAACAAACAAGTGTCAAATTGGATGCTTTAAAATGGTAGAGTCAAGTTTGTTTGGTGTGAATTAAGTTTATAATAGCAACTATAAGGTCAGCTTCTATTTTAAGATAGTTCATATTGTGGGACCATTGTGGCTTTACCTCTTCAGGGTGTGACATAGTTTCATTGAGGCCGTTCGATTTGAACAACAGTTAACTCATCAGATGGACTACATTGAACAGTAACTGCAAAATGTATGAACCCTAAAAACTCCATTACTACACTTACCTCTCATATTCTGAATTTCGTGTTTTCTTTCCCCTTTCTTCCTTCTTCCTTCTATGAGTTTTCATATCATTAGTTCAACTCCTTCTTCTAGTTTTCTCTTTTCCTCAATGTATACACCATACACTTCCTCTTTATTCTTCATTATCATCAATTGTATTTATTAAGGTACATTCTATCTACAATTGAATCTGACAACTCAACTTGTGCTTAGCAATGGAGCCAGGAACCGTCCATTACACACCAAGTAGGTGATTCCCTTCTCATAAAGAACCCCTTAGCACGATGGATCTCGAAGTCATTAATTGCCCTTGGGATTTGTCAAAGTTGACTAGGTCGGCAAGAATTTGCATCCTTAAGTCATGGAAAATTAGGAAACTTCCATACCATCATTACTCCTTAGATAGTGAAGGTAACTCTTAAGCTCTACAATTTTACGTTGGAATTTAGTACTATATGAGCCCAAATGATGTTGCAAGTACAATGACCGAAAAAGGAGTTCAACGCCTTAAGGCTTAGCTTTCATGGTGCCTTCCGAGCTTAGTTGATCGAAAGGCCCTAACTATATGAAAGAATTACTACGCTCAGACACCAAGAATTTGCTCTATTTGAAAAGTATTTTGTGGTTGATTTGAGGTTACTTTTTCTATATTTCAAAGGTCTTATTTTACTTACCATTGTATGTGCCCCTCTATGCTTACTCTAAATTCTTATAGGTTATTAATGGCCTTTCAGTGTATCTATGATGATTTAGAGGTTAGGGCCATAGTTAGCTTGTTTAGATATTTTTTCATGTTGAAAAGGAAAGAGGGTTGGTTTTACATATGTGTCCAACCTCTAAGGAAGTTTTTAGTAGGGTTAAATTCCTCAATTTATGAGTGGAAGCAGAAGTGGGTTGTTATCAGTTCGGTTACCTGATTAGACTTCCCAACTATTTAGAGTCAACCGATTAGATTGTTTGATATCAAGTAATTACACCCCAATGACCAAAAGGCCTATGACACCATCATGGAAGCCTATAACCATAGATGGTTCCTTTGAGACGTAGATATCATAATTTCTAAGTACTCTAATGACACTCTGATCTTCTCTAAAGATGAAGCTTGGGTGGATGAAGGTGCCAATGGTACCTTCAATGGAAATGTTAAGGGTGTAGATGAGGGCATTATTGTTAAGTAAGGTACTAGCTTTATGATCTTGCTGTATTGAGAGGGGCTTATAAGAGGAGGGACCTCTACATCTACTTTGAAAGCTAAGTGGTCTTCCTTACCTGTGCTTGGCATGACGTTTATAAGTTCCTTAATTTGAGTTTTATTTTTTCTTTGATCCAATTTCTTGTATGTTCTATTGTAGACATGTCACTCCAGGATTACATATAAAAAAATCTATTTACTAAGATGAAGGTTGGTGGGTCAAAAGGGAGAGAAGATTCTAAAAAGATCTTTGTTAAGCAAGTCCCAACCAAACCACTATCGAAGCCTCAAACCAAAGTATTGCTAAAAGCTTTGGTGAGGCTGATAACAAAGTCTACTATCTCCCAAGCCCTAAGGAAAAAGAGAGTCAATAGGTTAAAGGGACCAAGGACCTACAATAGGCTAAGGTCACCACAAAAAGGAAGGTTGTTGAGGCCACTAAACTAAAGAAGCGGCCTAATATGCACAAATGTCCTCCCTTAGAGAGTGATCCTGAGAAGATAAAAACTCAGAGGATTGACAAGTCTAAAACTGGGGGTAACTTTGCAAACCCTAATGAAGGAAAAGAAACACCCTTTGGAATTCCGAGCTTAATCACTCCATTCCAAAGACAAAGCATTGAGATGTTGCAATTCTTCCCAACTTGGAATGTCAACACTGTTGACCATGCTTTAGGGAATGGTCAAGGAGCATTAAAGTTTATTAAAGGAATTTGCTTATGTAGTGATGTTCAGCATTTAACCAACATGGTCAAGCTTTGCCAGAATTTGATAGCTTGCTACACTTGGCTACCTTTGGTTGCTATGATGTAAGTCTTTTTTGACCTTATAGGCTTAGGCTTATCGAACTTATTATCTAACTCTAACTACTCTTTAACCTTGTAGAACTCCCAATGATTGCTGAAGATTGTAGAAGCTTTTACTAAGGAGAAGAATGTTGTAAGTTTCCTATTCCTATCTACCTACAGTTTTCTTTTAATTCACTTAAACTAACAGTTCTTTCTCTAGATTTCTGAGGAAGCCAAGAATCAAATGGCTAGTATAGAGGTTGAGAAGAAGAATCTTCAAGAAAGGTAGGGCATCCTAAAAGCCAAATTGGAGAAAGAGAAGAAAAAGGTTGAGGAGGAGCTTAAGGCCTAGAAGGAGAAGATCGAGCAAGAGACTAAGGCTTGAGAGGAGAATAAGATAGCCTTAGCAGATGAGCAGAAGAAGTGCTCTTAGCTTATGATCGATCACCAAGGAATACAAAATGAGGTTAAATCCCTTAAGAGCAAACATAGTGAGGAGGCCATTCACTTGCAAAGTTCTTATGAGGAGTTAAAGATAAAGATGGCTAAGGTCAAGAAGGAGAAGAGCTTTATATATCAAAAGGCTTATGATAAAACATATTAGGATATCCAGGAGAGCGAAGAATATAAGGGCCTGATGTGTCGAAAGGTGCTAGATGGAATAAACCTAGTACGGGGTGAAATCCTTATCCACCATCCTAATTATGATCTCAGTTGCCTGAACTTCGCCAAATAAGTGCAAGAGAATGAGACCTCTATTGAAGATGCCAACATTGGTGAGGTTGAAATAGAGGAATAGCTAAGTAAGATTATAGGCACCCCCTTAGCTAATTCTACCTATCACAACCCGAAGGGGGGTCGAGTCATGGCAGTACCGCTATGTAATACATGAACATCAAAGATCAAGTACCTTCCTTGATCAAGGGCCTTCAGAGTACTATACGAGGCATTATACAACAACCTTTTCCTAGTAACTAGCATTAAATAATAGTAAAGCATATAAATTAAAGTTAAGTTATTTAATTAATTACTAACATTACATAGACAAGTGGGGATATTAGGTTTCACCTAAATTAGTCATACGGTATTGAGATAAACTGTCATAGATAATCTAAGCTACTCCACAAATTAAAAATACTTAATAACTGAAAATAAAGAGAGTCCAATAATAAATGAAGGGTTCGCTTGAGCTCTTGTCCTCTTTACATCCCAAAATCCTAAATTAGTGCTACTGACTTCGGGCATCACGCGGCCTGGTTCCATCCATAAGTCCTATTGCAACAATAAACTATAGGGGGTAAGCTCAACTAGTTAGTGAGTAACCTACCTACTCTACAACAAATAATATCAAGCAAGTTATTATGCAAATGTATGAATGTATGGTCAAACGTATGAATGCATGGTCAAACATATGTAATGCAACAACATATATAGTATAACGATAATTATATACAGTACGATTTTAATGCCTATTGTTGCCCGGGTTAGGAAGTATTTTGATATGTTAGGATCTAAGTATCCATATCCAATTTAGAGTCTCTTGTCATCAATATCACCCTTAGTAGTAGATACGATACGGCTTCAAACAGAAGGTGGCACTCCCTAAAGCCAGATAGTTCCTAAAGGTCGAGGCAGGAATATGTTGTACGATATCAATTTTCAATATACAAAATACAATATGGATCCAACTAAGCATGATCCCTCATTCTATTGTGTGATGCTGACACCCATATTATCATGTTATAAGATGCGATACATGTCTGGTTTAATTAAGGGTCAAGCATTTATTAGTTCGGTTCATGAGTGAGTGATCGATCAATAGATATACAGACACCCAAAGATCCTAAGTTCTAATGTAGCAAGCATTTAATATTCATATTAACTTAAGATATTTTTGCAAACAAGGCCAATCATATCAAACATATATAATTTCTTATTTGTCCTAACATGCAATAATTTCAATTATTGGATATAATTCAGTATTCCTCTAACTAAAAGCACAAACAATCAAAGTAAGGCCGGTATACTCACTCAACCATGATCTTTTGTAATCCTAGTGATCCTTTACCGTGTCTAAGTCAAACTCATCATCCCCTAAAGAAGATAATTAAGTTTTATGAGTATTCTATTTGCATCAATTAATTAGGTTTACCACTTACTATCCCAAAGTTAGTTGTTTTCATAATTTAAGCATATCTTTTTCGTTTTAACTCTATTTTCAGTGATTTTATAGTCGTTTTCATTGTTTTCGAATGTCCTTTTGTTTGGTGAAGTTTTTTTTTTTTTTTTTAAGTTTCTAGGTCATCTAGTTTTTGGTTTAGGCCCTACGAAGTTGTCGGCCTAAATAGTGAGTTGGGTCACTTTAGGGTTTAGGCCTAATTTTGGGTCTTAGGATTGGTTTTTGACTTTAGGCTTTATATTTAATAATTTTAGGCTTCTTTTAAGTATTTTAAATGGGATTTTTCTACCCAACACTTTAAAATTTTAAAGTGGGCTACGGTGACACTCTTATAGGTCCAAATGGGCCTTTTACTAAGTTTAGGGCCCCAAATCACTAAGGGGCTTATGGTGAGTGTCTTGGATGGGCCTTTGAGTTTTGTGAGCCTTTTAAACAATTCTTCTTAAGCCTTTTAACTTAGGGTTCAGATTTGGTCATATAGTCACATGGGCTCTAAAATTAGTTCTTTTGGGCTTTTTGTGTTTAGATCACTATTTAGGGCCTTGGGCTGAAGCCCACGTGTCTTTTTGGACTTACGATTAACATTGGATTTAAGTTTAACCCATTTTTAATATGGTTATAGATTTGTTTACTATGGTTCTTGGGGTTATTAACACCATTCTTAAGCCTATAATCACTAACTAAGCTAGTTTAAGGTCTTAACCATACTTTAGCCTACTTAGCTTGATTAATTAAGTCCTAAAAAAGAAGTTCCATATCCGGTAGCTTCATGAAAGTGGCGGCCATGAGTTGTTTTTAGGGTTAAAACTTCCATTTTTATGCAACACTTTATTTTTATGGTGTTTTGACTTGAGTAACCTATGTTTCTACTAATCTAAACCTTAATCACTTCATAAAAGTGTACAAAAATGTGTGTGAGAGAATATAAAAGGGGCGGGATGCATGGGGAATAGGGGTTTCATCATCCTACTTGAAGATTTTCCACTAAAACTCATACTACTCTACACCACTTAGTCTAATAGTGTTACAACTTCTACAAAAAGGGGTTTTTCTTGTACTAACCTTTGTTGACCTCCTTGAAACACCTTAGAACATCTATGGAGTTGTTGTAAAATAAGTTTTAACAAAGAAGACATTAGTATCTAACATTATTTTGCAATAAAACCAAGGAAAAACCTAACCTAAGTTCTTACTGGAGCAAAGTGTAGAAGGCCTCCGTTTGTGGTTATGTGCCATGAGCTTGAGTGTGTATAAGAGGTTGTGAGTGTGTCGGTCAACAAGGGGAATGTGTGTATGAGAGTTGGTGTAAGGTGATTTAGAGTGGTGGTGGTAAAGTTATGGGGGTTGACGCTAGGGTGGTTGGTGGTGGCTGAAAGAAAGAAGAAGGATGGAAGTTTTGTGTGTTTGGATTTTTAAGAGTGTTTGTGCGTGCGTTTAGGGTTTGAGAAAAAAAAAATGAGGGTAGAAAAGGGAAATGGCTGGTCGTGATAAGGAGAGAGGGTAAGGGGGACAAGCTTTGATTATTTGGGAAATCAAGGATAAGGTACAAAATGGGGACCATATACCTTGTATGCTTTTTGCCAAATTCGGTATGATCTTATCCCCTTGGGGTACAAGATATTTTAAAAGGGGATTAAGAGTTTGTCTTTTGGTCATTAATTATGTTTAACTTGTAGCTAATCAAGATGTAATGGGGTTGGGTTAAGGATTAGGGTTTGATTAGGGTAATTGGTGGTGATTAGGCTAATTAAGTGCAATTAAGATGTATTTAGGGTTTTGTTGGACTTTGATACTATAATTTAGCTAATCTAAATGTCCTACATGTGTACTTAGGGTTTCGTTAGGGTTTGGTGCTCGTTTGTAGTAATTTGATTTGTGTATAAGCTTGAAAGCTAGGGTTTGAATCGCTTAGTACTATCGATTACTTGTATTGATCGATTTAACCTTACTATCAGTGTTTATTGGTGACAATAAGGTTTTTGATTGCTTATTTAGAGTTAGATGATCATTTTAAGGTTTTGCCATCGTTTTAAGGTTTTTCAAGTATTTGGGTTCTTGCTCGTTTAGTTAGGTTTTTAGGACTGACTTCAATTAGGGTTTTGGTTAAATAATTAGGATTTGATTCTTTCACCTTGGTTTTATTATTATGTTTGGGTGGTTCTAGGGACTATCTAAGTACTCCTTCATCTAATTCCGCTTTTAGGTTATCCAAATTTTGTAGGGTTTACACTACCAACATATAGGAATAAAGTGAGGCTCTTAAGATCCTTGAAATGCCTACTTTTAATCCTTTGGCCAATCTTCAACCCAATATAACTCAAGACTTGGGTAACCAACTACTACCACTAACTAAGTTTTGGAGAAGTGATTTTACTTTATTTCTTTCATTTGCTATTTGATATCTGTTTTTAAGTCGGTATATCGACCTTAGGGCCATGTAACTATCTCTTTGAAAGGCCCTTTCATCATTTTCTCTCAATCTTTAAAATTGTTATTGTTTTACTAAATATCGATTTGGCTACCTGTTGAGCTCTTTAATTGAATTACATTTGTAATCTTTAACATACTCATATGTTATTTCGGTTGATTACTTCGTCGTCTATGTTTATGGTAAGATTGAGTAAGGTTCTTGCATTTTAATAGTTGGGGAGTCCTTAGCGGTATCCCTATATAACTGCTTTAAAAGACTCGTAGTATTGAAATTTTTTTTAACTAAATGCATTTATGCCTCAAAATTGTAAATTAACTAATCACCTAATTTTAGCTGATTTGAACTTTAGGCTTATCACTATTCAATGGCTTAGGACCTCTATGTAGTTCGTTGTCCATTTAGTGGACTTAGATCAATCAAGTTTGTAATAGCTTATCATCTATTTATTAGATTTGGAGCATTGTTACTACAGTCAACTAAGGACTTAAGGATATACATTATCTTGTTATCCTTAAGAGGATTTATAGTTACCATGCCTATTGCCCTTACAAGAGTTGAACACTTTCAGGTCTTGTCATTCTTTTTTAGGACTTAGAGATCTATTAATATCCCTTTCCTTGTCGCCCATTGAATATAAGGTTTAGGGATTTAGTGCTTTATATCTTGTTTGTTGCCCTTTAATAAGGCTTAGAGACTTTTAAGGTCTTTTCTTATTAGAGAGATCGGGTGAAGATCATATCTTCATTTTCCATTATATTACAACTTTAGTGACAAGTGTTGTAATAAGATAAAGTAGAGCATGAAATAGAAAAATATCGGGTAATAAACAAATACTTTGTTATGTGCAATATTGGAATAAGCTCCAACCTTTCAAAACATAGTTGCATCACATAAAAAAAAAAAAAGCATATCACACTAATAAAAATGAAAAAAATATTCCAAACATGTGGAACGGGTCTACTTACAAATAGATCATAAGTTACACAAACACCATCATTGTAACATGATAATAAGAAAAGACATAGGCAAATAAGCATATCTTCCTTTCTTCTTTAGACATCCGTCATTCAGAGTATGGTATGAGGTTATCAACATTCCACACCCTAGGGATCAGTTGTCTGTGAAGCCTCTCTAGTTTGTAGGCATATTTATTCCTTACCACCTCTTTCACTCTGATCGGATCCTCCTAAGCAAGGTTGAGTTTCCCTTAGCATTCCCTTGCTCTTAATGCTTTAAGTTTTCCATAGACAAAATCATTAGGTTGAAAGAATTTGTGCTTAACCTACTTATCATAGTACCAAATTGCCTTTTATTAGTAGGTAGTGAGATGGGCCTTGGCCAATGCATGTGCTTCATGAATAGTATCCATATTAGCTTTGAGGCATATGTCATTACGCTTGAGGTTGTATGCCTGGACCCTTACACTCTCTACGTGAAGTTCAATTGGCAATACAACTTCTAACCTAAAAGCCAATTGATATGGGGTGTAACTTGTTGAGATCCTTTACGTAGTCCCATACCCCCATAAAAAATTAGGTGGCTCATTTGCCCATTTGCTCCTAGTTCGGTCTACTCTCTTCTTCAAACTTTGCAAAATTACTTTAGTCACTACTTCTACTTGACTATTGCCTTGAGGGTGTGCAACAAATGTATAGCATAGTCTAATTTGCCGAGCTTCACAGAACTTTCTAAATTCATCATTATCAAACTATAGCCCATTGTTTGTTATGATGGTGTAAGGTATCCTAAACCTACTCAAAATGTTACTCACCATGAAAGCCTCAATGCTTCATTTTGTAATGCTCACTACAGTCTTGGCCTTAACCCATTTAGTGAAATAATCTATTGCTACAATGATATATTGCTTTGCTTGGTTGTCATTAGGAGTAGACCATGTATATCCAATCCCTAATAGCCAAAAGGCTAAGGATTGGTGAGAGGGAACAAGTATGAGCTCGGGGCTTGCTTAATTAGAGCAATCTTGTGACATTGATTATAGGTCTGAGCTAGAAGAAGAGTATCTTTCCTTATCGTAGGCCACCGATACCTTAGTTATATAGCTTTGACATATAGAGCTACAACTCTAATATGATTACTGTACACCTTAGAGTGCAAATCGGAAAGAACTTGCTTCACCTTAGATGGTCAGAAGCACCTTAAGTATGGCATAATCTTGTACACCCAGCACACCCCCCGTATAAATTTCATCGATCACTGTAAAATTGGTTACTTTATAGATAAGTTGCTGGGCTTCCTTAGTTTTTTGAGGCAAAGTCCCATTCTTCAAATATTCTAAGATAGGATCCATCTAGTAATACTTTGGATCCTTCTGTTGAATCTCTAAACATTCTTCTAGTCGTAGTTCTGTGCTCTTCTTAGGTAGGTATTCGATGAAGATCCTTTCTTCCTAGTTCGGTAAGCCTATAAAGGCTGACTTGGACAATTTATCTACTGCATAATTCTCTACCCTTAGAATCTTCATCAACTACTAGGTCTTAAAATTTGAACCATACTCCTTCACTAGTTGTAGATACAAGATCATGTTCTCATCATTAGCCATACTACTTCCTACAACCTAATTAACTACCGGTTGGGAGTTAGAAAACACATTTAGACACTTTGCTCCCACTTCTTTAGCCAGCTTCATCCCAGCTAATAATGCTTCATACTCTAATTCATTTTTTATGGATGGGAAGCCAAATTTCAGATAATAAAAGATCTGAGCTCCCATATAACCTATTAGGATTAAAGTTGCTTTACTTCCTTCATGGGTTGATGAACCATCGATGAAAAATTTCTAGGTCAATTGATCTACATTTGGGTTAGAACTTTTAGTACCTGTAAAATCCATTGTGAAATCTACCTAGATCTGAGCCTTATATGCTTCCTTAGGTTAGTATCATATCTTGAGAGCACTAAACTTGAAGGCATACTTCACCATGTGTCTTAAAGCATAAGGCTAATGCAAAGCTTGCTTTAGAGGTTGGTCAGTCGAAACTACGACCTGGTGGGCTTCAAAGTAAGGTTAAAGCTTCTTGGTAGCTACCATAATAGCCAAAACAAACTTCTCTAGTTTCATATGTCTTAGCTTTAGTCCTTGCAGAACATGGCTTACATAATAAACTGGCTTATGCATCCATCCTTTTGCTTGTACTAGCATGGAAGAGATAGCTCGATTACTTATAAACAAGTATAAATAGGAGTCTCTCCCTTGATAGGCTTTGATAAGATCAAAGGTTTCGTTAAGAACTCTTTTAAGGCCTTAAAAGCCTTCTCACAATTCTCAGTCCATTGAAACTTAAATAGATTCCTCAAAACTTTAAAAAGCTCTATACATATTTTAGCACTCTTAGAGATAAACCTACTTAATGCTACCATGTGTCCAACTAGCCTTTGGACCTCCTTAATAAACTTCGGTGATTCCGTGACAAGTATGGCCTAAATCTTCGTTAGATTGGCTTAGTTCAGTGTTTTGTCACCATAAAACCTACAAACATTCCCTAATACGTATTGGACACATACTTCTGTGGATCTAACTTCATATTATATCTCCTTAGTGCGTTAAATGTCTCTTGAAGGTTAGCTAAGTAGTTGTCATTCGTTTTACTTTTCACTATCATGTCGTCTACATAAATCTCAATGTTCTTATGTATATGACATTTGAACATTTTTGTAACTAATTTTTGATACATAGTTCCTGCATTCTTCAACCCAAATGGCGTGACTTTGTAAAAATAACTTCCATAGTTTGTAATGAAAGAGGTGTACAATTGATTGGAAGGGTGCATCTTGATCTAATTGTACCCAAAAAATGCATCTATGAAACTTAAAAAGGCATGTCTTGAGGTCGAGTCAACCATCTGCTCTATGTGAGGCAGGGGCAAACAATCCTTCAGGCATGCCTTATTTAGATCTATGAAGTTGATGTACATCCTCCATTTTCCATTCGCCTTCTTCACCAAAACATAGTTCATGAGCTATGTAAGATAAGGTTCTTCCCAAATAAAACCTATCTTCAACAACTTCTATCCTCAATTGTAGCTTATCTCTTTAGAGCAGAATGTCTTTCTGTTGTACGACCTCCATACTTGGGTTAATATTCGATTTATGGGTGATAACCTCTTCAGGTTTTCTAGGCATGTTAGAAGGAGACCAAGTAAAGATATCCCTATTAGCTTAGAGGAAACGTATTATGCTTTCCCTTAAGTCAATTGACATACTAGTTCCAATCTTAATTATATTCTCGGGCCTATCATTGAGTTAAATTGTCAATATTTCCTTTGTGGGTTCTCGTCTCACTTTTATTCAATTGCTTGAATATTTGGAGGTTTTATGGCCAAAAAATATTGGTAGAATTCATCAGCTAATTGATTAAAGGAAGACATGGAGGTGGCGTTTAGTGAATTAAACCAATTGCTAGTAAACTTTCTCAAGGAAGAAGGGAAGAACTTGCAAGCAATAGTATTAGATAATCTATAAAGTTCTTTCAATGTTTAGAATGTATTCAAATGATTATCTAGGTCCTTTATCCCATCATAAGTGTTGAACTAAGGTAACCTGACACTTAGTGGTAGGACTTCGGATACTATACTTTATATGATAGGACTTGCTTTTTTTCCTTTCACATCAACCTCCTTCTTTGAAGCTCCTTTTATGGCCAACTTCTTAATATAGTCTTCTAGATCTTGCAAGCTCATATTTGTTATAGCTCTTTGCGGTAGACAAGCAGTTATGCACTTAATCTTTCTACCCACATGTGGTGTAGTAGGAGCACATAGTGGAGTCTATTGGCAATTCTCTCCCATTCATGGCTTTTGTCTTTGCTACCAGTTATCCTCATTTATCATGGGAACCTTCCTTCGTAGTTGCCACAGGGCTTCTTCCTATGTGATTGAATTAGCTTCCTGCTTAACATGCTACAAAGAGGGAGTAGAAGAAGAGCTAGCATCCCTCTTCTTCAGTCTCTAACATAACCCCCTATTATTGGCTCAAACTTCTACAAGCTCTTTTAACAATTTAGCACACAAAGTCTCCAACTGTGCTATTTGCAAACCACCGTCATCTCACTCTTGGTTTTGAGATGTTTGGTTATGAACCTTAACCTGATGCACCTCAAGGGTGTGCTATTATAGTAATTGCTCTTCTTGATTTGCCTAAAGGGTCGTACTTCCCTTAGGAATGTTATTATCTTTGAACTTCATTTTAGCCATAATGGGTATAATGAAACAGACAACGTCAATTATTGATATAAGAAATTGGGGTGAGAAGTAACTTAGCCACTTCGCTTAAAGTTACATTGCAAAACAAAAGAAATAAGATTATGGGGGGTAGTTGCTAGGGCAACTTCAGCGTAGCCACTTTGATGTCTAAATAAGTTAAATTGTTTGAGAGAAAGGAAGAGAACTAAAAGAAAGCATCAGAGTGTCCAGAAGAACCTGGTGCTTGTGCTCCGATCTCCTTTTATAGTTGTAGGTTAATTTGAATTCAGTAACCATTGCCTCCAAAACTTAACACATATACTTAATTCGAACTTAGGACTACTCCTAGATTTTGGGTGACGTAGTTGATATCATGACAGCTGGTTGGTGGTTATTTATCCAAATGGGCTAATTGTTTGCACCTAGTGTTAGAATTTAAACCCTCTATAGTTGATTAGGTCAAAGTTAGATTTATAGGCAGTTATTCCAAGCTAGAGGAGGTAATCTCAATCTACTCTAGTCAAGTTGTTCAACTTAAAGGCATTTAGGTGACTAATCTTCCTGTGCTAGCTTACATACTTGGTGAGACTTAAAAGAGGTTGGGAATAGTGAAGGAAAAGGATGTGGTCATGTAGTAGGTCAGACATAATCCTAATTAGGTCGGTCTGTATCCTTAAGGAAAAACCTCTTTTGATAGAGGGTGCAACTCTTATCAATCTAACCTTGTCTAACAGATTGTGGTGAGTTATCTAAGTTGGTCTAGATTTGAGAAGTCCTCTCAATTAACTTATTTTAAGGACTAAGATTCTTATTAATTGGAGTTAGTCCATTGAATTATGGCGAATCAACCAAATTGTTTGGTTTGTAAAGCTTTTGGTTTATCAAACTTGAATAATTTGTTTCTAAGGACTTAAACCCCTTCTTTACCCATTTATAGAACGATCCCACTACCACTTCATCACATCATTTTGGTATTAGAGCCTAGAATTTTACACAATGAATTCTTATCTATTTATTTCCATTAAGTCCATATAGAAGAAAAATAAATGCATTTGAGGATAAATCCAAATGAATTTAGGGGGAATGATGTGATTCAAGATATGTGTATGTTGAAACGTTATCCATTTATACAAAGATTGAAGTTTTAGAAGTGGAATAATGAAGGTTGTGGAGTACAAGGAGGATTCAAGCAAAACAAATGAAGTACATAGGGGGACAATAATGCTATGTACTAGGGTGTATTGGTCCATACAAGGGTGTTCTTGATCTACACATGCTAGATTTGAAATTCAAGAGATATATACCCCAACAACATGGGCTTATTGAGGGTGTATCGACCACTAACCTTCAACATAATGTATTATCGAGAGATACATGGCTTAACTACACAAGCATGTTGAGGCTATGTTGTTTTGCTATGCTAATTCTAGTTTGAATCAATGTGCTATTGCATCTTTTTCTTATTTGTGTTCATTCCTGAAATGTTGTAATGACCTTTTAGTTGTAACTTTTGTGTTTTTAAAAGTCACCAATAGCCTTAGGAAATTTGCTAAGAGTGGTGACTTGTTCAAAGAGTCATGTTTGTTGTGTTTATACCAATAGTCATACTTGTTTATCTATGGGATTATAAAAGCAATGAATTTTGTTTATAATATTCGTTGTAAGATCAATTATCATAACTTTATTTCATTAAAAATTTGTGAAAGAGTCTCCCTGAGAGATTTTCAAATTGGAATACTATTCTTATCACTGTTTCCTTAGTGTAGTGGATAGTGGGTGTAACTCTTATCAATACGACTTTGTCCGATGATTTGTAGTCAATTCTCCCAATTGATCTAAAGTTGAGGAGTCCTCTCAATCAACTTGTTCTAAAGACTAAGTTGTTATCAATTCAACTTAGTCTAATGAATTGTGGCAAATCGACTAAATTGTTTGGTTTGTAGTGCATTTGGATTGTCAAACCTAAATGATCTGTTTCAAAGGGATTAAACCCCTTTCTTAACTTGTTTACAAAATGACCTGCTTCCGATTCATCACATAATATCAATAGGCATATAATTATATAAGTCTTGCAAATTTTGATGATTTGTTTGATATACATTTCAATATGCCCATGCTTTTATTAGATTTCATTATTTACTATCTTTTTATCCACTGAGCTAGAATATGAGCTAAGGAGTTTAATTTTTTGAACTTTACTTATGTAAGATGAAACCGAAGTATTTGCAATAGCTTTAGGCTTAAGGTTTCGGGTATGGGGGTAAGAAAAATGTTGGCTATGTTAGATGGTTTTCATAAAGGCTAATGCATGGATTTTATAATATAAATAAGTTTCTCTTCTAGCATGTAGCATGTAATATTGTATGTATTTGGCCACTATGCTGCCTTAAGGCTAAAGTTTTATTAAGAAAAGAAAAAAAAAAAGAGAAAGAGCGCTTTCACTACATGATTAATAAGCTATGATTTTAATTTGTGATTAGTTCTAATTTAGCCTTATCCTTAAGTTGAGAATGTCATAACTACACTACCTCTTGGGTACTAAGTTCCTATTAAAGATGCCCTAGAAAGTAAGTTGCTACACTACATGTGAGAGTTTGCATAATACATGTAATTTATGTCATGCATGTTACAAAACCATTTTTAATTTAAAATAGAATACCACCTATTAACTATATACTTATATAAACAATATCTCACTTTTGAGTGACTACAACATAGAATCGACTTACATTTACATCAATTTGGTTTTCTAATCGTTAATAAGATTCTTCTAATATCAACTCATAATAACGACCTGTAGGGGTGAGGGTTTGAATATGATGGTCATGTATGTGCCGCGTGTTAAATTGTACTACAAGTGATTAGGGAAATGACTTAAATCTCACATATGTGATGATCAAGTGAGATAGGGTAGGAATGAGGAATATGTGATCTCAATAAGGCTCTAACACTTATGATGATAGGTGGAGGAGCCAAGAGGTATCAAACTTTACAATTGATGAAGAATAAGGTAGTGTTCTTAAATATTCAAGTGTTTCATCTTTCAAGAGAAGATTCTAGTAGAGTAATGATGTTTGTATCAAGATCTCTCTTGTTCCAATGAGGGAGGAAAAGGGGTATTTATAAGAGTTTGTCATTGATCTCATTCGTAGGATCATTATGTCAATTAATGACCAAGATCAATCGCTTTCCTTAATGGTTTCCAAATAGGCTCCTTCATTTGATCCAAGCCCATTAAAGGCCTTATTCTTAGTGTAAGTCAATATTGAGAAAGGTTGAATCAAACTAATTTATCCAACGGACTTTACTTTAAGCTTACTATGTCACCATGAGTGTTAGAGTCAAAACTTGAACTTATCCTGAATACATGGATTTGACTCTTTGTGTCTTTTCACCTTAAACTAAAGAGTTAAGCTTAATTAATTAATGGACTTAAAGCCTAAACTTAAATTTATCCCTCTAAATTTTGTCGCTTGACTAAAGTCCTTTTGACAAAGTCAAAGGGGTTTGGGCATCAAATAAGCTTTCTAAATGGCTCAGGCTCATGTCTATTATTAAACAGCTGTACTACTACAAAATTCATTTGAGAGTTATCTTAGTGTGCAAGTTCACAACTCCTTTTAATTGTGTATCCTATTTTAGCTTAATCGAATTGTATGTTTCCCCTAAGGAAAAACTTAAAAAAAAAATCTTCTTCATGTTGTTTCTTTGCAAATTGATTTGCCTCTTCAATTCGATCCATGAGCTTTTGTTCCATTTCAGTTGAATTTATGCATTAAATCTACATTAGCGATCTCATTAAGCCAATCTTCATGTATTAATATTGTCTTGATTTTCTTTTAATATAGGAGAATTCTTCTTATGGAATCTATGAATGCCTTAGATTGTGGTTGTACGACCCATATTGTAACTAGTTATAATATTACGAGAGCTCAATCTTAAAAATGAATTTTTTTGGCAAGTTTATGGTGGGAGCAGAGAGTGAGGGCCAATAGCAAGAAGCAAAGCCCTCCATGATATGGACCAACTTCATTTTTTTTTTTAAATCCACTTGACTACGCTTGGTGAAGTGGCCACATGGAAACTATCTTAGATATTTTGATTTATCAGTTGTCAACTCTATAAGAGGACATGATGTTTCATGACCATGAAAGTCAGCAACACATTTATCTTGTACATAAGCCCATGTATGACCATATACCTTGCTAATGCACACTACCCCAAATTGACCTTAATGAAACCTCACTTTCCCTTGTGATTTTGGGTTAGACAAAAAATGAAGTAAAGAAGAAATTAGATCCTTTGTTTAAGAGTATGGGAACTTCTCCTAGCTTTAGGGTTTTGGCATCCTTGCCTTCCAATTGAATTACCTACCCTAACACTATGTTTGGCTAGCTAGGAATATGTGGACATCAATAGAAACGAAAAAAAATTGTATGTTTGGATAACTCAAAAGAAATAGAAATTAGATGAATCTAAAAGAAATGGATAGAAAGAATTTAGCTCAAAAGCCCCGACTTTTTCTCTCTAAATTTGGGGAGAAATCTATGGAAAATGATGGAAATATTGGGAAGATACAAAAATACTCATAAGCAAAGTTACTGGTCATCATCTTCGCATCTCTTCTCTTTTCTCTCTCTCCTTCTTAGTGATTGGAAGCTAGGTAATGGCTTTCTTTCTCTTTCTCTCTCTCCCTCTTCTCTCTCTTCCTTTCTCTAAGAAACATTATTATCTATGAAGAAAGTATCAAGAATAACAATCATCAATGTTGCCTTTTCATATACCATATCCATTCATAACTTTTCTCTTCTAGTCATTGACATGTAGAGAAGGGATAAATCAATAAGCCTTGAAGCATCTTATTCTTTCGTGATACCATAGAAAACTAAGTTGTATTATAGTTTTTGATTTTTGAGAATGATGCCTTGAAGGAGTAGATCAACATTGCTTCATGACAACACTGTCTACATAATAGCAATTGTGTAGCTGACAATTTGCAATAGTTGGCATTCTTGCAATCTTCTTGATCATTTAGTTATTACTCTTATATCTTCTTGTAAGTATGAGTTGTAATAGAATATGTAAAATCAATAGTAATGAAATTCATTAATTGACTTTCATGCTCTTTTGTTTTCTTGGTGTTTCCATTAGCTTTTATGACAGTGTCTTGTCATTTGCACTTAGGAGAAATGCCTCTTCACTTAGTAGCAGCATGTTAGAACATAATATAGTGGGACAGCTTTGATCTCCTTAATGACTTGTAATATCTTGAAAGATAGTGAGGGGCATATCTTGAGTAAGTAGTAACCTGACTAAGGATAATGCAGTTGTTGCCAAAGAAGGCATTCCCTTAAGTTAGAGCATACTTTATTCTTAAAAATTTCACATGCTTAGGAGCAATGTCTCAACTAAGCAATGTTATTTTCTAGTATAAAGTTGTATGATTGCTTTGTTATCTTTTTTTTTTTTTTTTTTGTGCTCCTTAAAAATAACAACGTATGGTAGGGAGTAAAGGCTTAATCTAGTCACACTAATGTTAAGTGACATGAATTTTAGATTTTTGGATTGATATAATTTTGAGACTACTTAAACTCTTTGACCTAAGGGGCTTCTTATAGACAAAATCACAAGACTATTTAGACTCAATGATCTAAGGAGCTTTGTGTAGAATGGGTACAATTGTGAGACTGTTTAGACTCAAAGATCTAAGAGATCTTGCATGTCATCTCATGTATTGAACTAATGATAATATGTAAAAATTCCCTTTGAGAAATGTTCAATCATGCATATGCAGCAATAGTGACATTGATTGCTTGAGATCAATAATTTTTTGTCATTAGTCAAGAGGGTATTTCCTATTATTTGACTGCATAACATGGCTTGTTAAGATGTTACTTAGGTTTGAATGTCAATAAGTTAAAGTGCTCATCAATGGGATTGTCTCTACTTCTTGATGGCAAGAAACATATCAATCCGTTAGCATGAAAGCGAGACATAATTATTTTGACATGATGTGTACCTAGGAGCTAGTGCTCTTACTGGTTTGCAATATATAAGCCAAGCTCATCATTGTGCTTTTGGGATACTGGGCTCTTACTAGCTAATAATGATGTGTAAACTATATGTTATATTCATTATTACTTTCTTTTGATCAATTAAGAGGGGTTAATTGGCCCCATTCAAATGTAAACTATTTGTGAAATTAACTTTGTGTACCAAGGAGACTATTCTCTTATTGATGCGTCTTCGAGATCGGACACACGGAGAAACACTATAGTGAAGCAAACCGAAAAGAAACAAAAGAAAAGATAGCAAAGTTTAGGTAGCTATCAACTGGATATGATATACTAATCGATCCTATTTAACCTATAATTTGCTGGATACGACTCATCGGTTTGAACTAAAGGGTTATTCACTACTATTCCTTACTAAAGGGAATATATTAGAGTTAAAAGAAGTTGAGAACATTAGGGTTGCTCAAAAGGGAGCTTGTGTAATATTCAATTAATGAAGATTAATTGTCTACGTATAATTAAGTGGGGATTTATATACCTATCTACTAAGGTTACTTTACATATATGAATAGACAAAAGGGTATTCTTACAATAAGGTTAGGCAATACGTATTTAAAAAGGTAAAAGAGATAAAGAATATTTAGCACGAAAAGTAAAGAATCCTTTTGGAATGTCGTGCTAGAAGATATATGTCACTCAATGGCTAGGTGTTAGAAATATGGTACAAAGTAGATGTAAGAAAAGAATTTGCAATCAGGGGCTGACCTGATGGATTAGGTCAGTGCCTAGTCAATCTTGCTGTAGAGTAGTTAGTTCGGGTTAGGGTCGGACATCTGTTGTTAGTTCGGGAGCTCAGCTTAGATAATCTTGGGACTATTTGCTTAGATATTTTGTCATAGCACAACTGTTCAACAGGTCTAGCACATGTGAAGGCTTGGTAGTCTGGTTAGTAGAAAAGGGAAATGTAAAGGTTGGGATAGGAATTTCTATCTCGGATAGGGCTTCAAGCTAGTATTCTTCAAGTAAGTCCTTAAAGTCCTCTAGCTTTGCTTTGTGTGATTGGTCTAGAGGGTTGATTCTTATCATCTACCTAGGGGTCGAAAAGATTTGTCCTCAAATCTGAAGTTGTCTCTAATTCTTCTTCTAAGACACTCATAGACTCTTCTAAGGTTAGTGAGGAATCAGATCGGATGCATTGAAAGTGGGGAAGACACCATAGTCATCAGGTAACTTGATCTAGTAGGCATTGCGGTTAACCTTCTTTAGGACCTTGAACGGACCATCAACTTAAGGAGATAGCTTGCTTTGTCTCAAGTGCAAAAATCTTTCTCGATTAAGATAAATCCATACTAAGTCTCTTGGTTGGAAAGAAATAGTTCGGCAACCTTAGGCAACAATCTCTTGTTGCCTTTGATTGAACTTGGTGATCTTCCTAGTTATAGATTAGTGTAACTCTTGCAATTCTTGGGCTCGGTCAACTTCGGATTAACTTTCTTCAGTAATCGCAAGGGTGCTGATCATATCCAAGGGAATAGTAAGATTAAGGCTATAGACGACCTCGAATGGGGTCTTCTTAATGGTGTTGTGGATAGTTCAGTTGTATGCAAATTCCACAATTGGTAGACATAAATCCCAATCTCTCGGGTTCTTTTCCATGATAGCTTTGAGTAAGTTTCCTAACATCCTGTTCACCACTTCAGTCTAGCCATCAGTTTGAGGGTGGTTACTGGAGCTAAACATAAGTTTGATTCTAAGCCTTCTCTATAGTCTTTTAAAAATAGTTTAAGAATTTTGTGTCTTGATTTGAAACGGTGGTTTTTGGCAATCCATGTAGTTGGATAACTTCCTGCAAAAATAAGTCAGCAATATATAAACATCATTAGTTCGATAGTATGAGATGAAGTATGCCATTTTGCTAAAGCGGTCCACCATAACAAATATAGAATCTTTTCCTCTAGTTGTCCTAGGCAACTTTAGGATAAAGTCTATACTGAGGTCGGCTCAAGATAACGTTAGCATTGGCAAGGGCATGTATTCTCTATGGGGCTCTCTTTTTCCCTTAACTCGCTTGCACACTTCACAACTACCCACTACCTTATAGACATCTTTTGTCAAACCTGGCCAATAAAACTTTTCTTTTAATAGATTGACTGTCTTGGTCTTCCTAAAGTGACTAGATAATCCACTGCTATAAGCTTCCTTAACATAAAGAGATAGTTATTGTAGACACCTAATTTTTTCTCTTCTTTTTATTTTTTAGATTAGGTTATAAAGTCCTAAATTAGAAAAAAATTAAAAAAATAGAAAATTAAAGAAAACCCAAAAAATTAAGAAATTTAGAAAAATATAAAAAAAAATTAAAAATTAAAAAAAAGTATAGAAAAAAAAAAGAAAGAAACCCTGAAAGATAAAAATTTTAGAAAATAAAGTTTAAAAGTTTAGAAAATTGAAAAATTACAAAAAAAAAAAAATTGAAAAAAATAGAAGATTTTAAAAAATAACATGTTATTGGAATAGATTTTTACTTTTAATTTTGGTTTAGAAGTTAGGTCGTTGAACTTGGGCATAAATTTAAATCTAGCCCAAGTTAATTGAGACTATATGTGCAATTTAATTGCATATATGGATAAAGCGCAGGCCAACGGCCTAATAGTTGAGGTCTTGGGTTCAAATCTTGGCAAAGGCGGGAAGGCCATTTTTTTTTTTAAAATTTTTAATTAACTAACATGCTGCTACGTGTCAAGGTCTCACTACACTACGTATCTTAACACGTAGCATCGTTGGATTGTACGATCTTGTTGACATGGCGCCATGTGGCATCTACGTGGTGTGCCACATCAGCTGCTATGTGTTACATGTTAACACGAAGCACACTGTGATAGGTTGGGTCGGTTGATGTGGCGCTACGTCAATGCCTCATCAACACTTTCCTTCTCTTTCTCTTGGTTTTCCCTCCTTTTCCCTTGATTTCCTTCACTTTCCCTAGCTAAGAATAGACCCGAACCCTTCACTTTAGCCTTTGATTTTGCACATTTTTCTTGCTGCAACACACCAATTAATGGTGCAATTTCATTCCCCACATGCCTTGCTATGAATTAATACTAAGAACGCTTCCAGATTCGATTAAATCAACATTCAAATCAAGCTCCAAAAAGTGGAAAAAAATTGAAAATCTAGAATTTGCATTCAAATTCGATTCAAGCTTTCCTTAGTTTTTGGGTTTGTTATGAGTATAAAAAGGGCGTTGAGGGAGCTCATTGAAGATACAGAATAATTCATGACCAACTCCTAAGCTCTCTCTCTCTCTCACAACTGTTTCTCTCTCTAACCTGCACTTCCCTTCTTTGATTCTCTCTCTCCACTCTAACTCGAACCCAACCACCACTACGGTCGAGCTCCCTTTAGCTTAGGCTCTCTAACCTAACCTCTTGCAACCATTGTCGTAGCCCCTATTAGCTTCTTCGAGCCACCATCCATTAAACCCTAATCGTCGCCCCTCTCTCTCCTAGAACCACCACCTTCAGCCATCGTCAACCTAAACTAGCCATACAATCGAACTCCCCATACTCCAAAATCCTTACCCCAACCGACCAATCACACCCAGCAACCCCTATACGGCTGAACCATCATCGCTACCTACGGCCAACTTCTGAAAACCACTAACTCGAGCTCCATTACTCTTGGCACTTCGCCTACCCCCTATAAACCCAATAAAATACTCATTAAAACCCCCTTTTCTCGTTGTTTAGGTGGTCAGAAATGCTTGGAGCTTCTACATCACATGCTGCTGCTTTCCTTTCATCCACGACTTGACCTAGATCCGTGCTAGTGACTTGAACCCGACCCAACGACTCAGATCTAACTTGACCCGATGACTCGACCGACCCGTGCATCTAGCTACATCCGTTCGAAGCTTATTTTCTTTTTTCTTTTTGTTTTGTTTATTTATTTAATTATTTATTTTACTTACTTATGATAAATAAGATATAATAAGTAATAAATAAATTAAGTGATGAAATAAGATAAAGAAAAAAATAAATAGAAAAGTAAAATAAAATAAAATAAGACTAAATAATTGTTTTTATCACTTAGAAAAATTGATTTTCTAGAAAAATAAAAAAAAATATAAAAATAAATCAACCATTTATCAAGTTAGGGCCCTTTTTAGATTTTCCAAAAACGAAAATTTCAATTTAAGACTTTCATTTTTTATAATTTTCCTCAAATAAATTGAATTGATCAAGAAATATAAATTTGATATGTTTTCAAAATTAAAATCAATTTAACCCACTAAAGTTTTCATTAAAACAACTACTTACATTTGATCTCGAATAACGGGTACGTAAGTACTTACGGGGTGACGATAAAAATAAAAAAAATATATTTTTCCTTTTTCTTTAGTTTAAATTATTTTGTTTATCTAATTAGAGTAACTAATAACCAAGTTCTTTTTTTTTTTCAAAATTAAAAGGCAATTTTTAAGTTTAATTCTAATTTTGGAAAGTCAATGGTACTTGTAAGGGTTTAAAATTCCTAACCCCTGGATCTATGATCTCTGGTTTCAAAAACCATTTTACAAAATTGGTTTTTCTTGTTAAATTAGTGGCTAAGTTATTGTAAGCCCTAAAGCCAAGCTAAGTTTGAGCTTAAAACACAAGGTTTAAGGCGATCGGCTAAAGAATCCAATCAAACCCAAATTATAAACTATTTAGAGAAATACTAGTAAAAATGACCCTATAAACTTAAATTTAAGAAAATAAGCAGTAAAATAGGAGATTATAAAATTTTCAAATTTTAAGCATAATAATTGCTAATTACCGAAAAAGGCGAAAAGTGTAATATAATAACTAAAAAATTACTAGAGATAGATTATATGTATACTAAAAATTTTAGAATGACCAAAATAATAATTAGGAATGTTCACGTGTACCCCACATGTATTTACGTGTAGAAAAAAATACGTGTAATTACCTAAATTGGCCGAAAACTAAGCAAATAATTAAAGAAAAATATAAAATAATTATGGAAAAATCAGAAGAGGATAAGCTGAAGCAAGAAGAGGATAAGCTGAAGCAAGATCAGGTCGTGGTTAAAAAAAGAAAAATTAGCCAATAAGAATTAGACAACTTAAAAGCCAAAAATCAAGGAATTTGGGCAAAGTCTTGTCAAATTAATGCATATTAATTACTACAATTGTCTATAAATAGGAGAAAAATTTCTAGAAGTCATTTGGTCAGTTTAGAATCTGAAAAAAATAGGATCACTGAAAAAATCGAGAGAAAATCCAAAAAATAAAAAAAGAAAAGAAAACTGTGCAGATTAGGCAAGTGAACTAAACCTACCACTCACCAACACCTGGGACCGAACCACCACCACCACCACCACCTGGGACCGAACCACCACCACCACTACCACCCTACACTAGAACCACTGCCTGGACCGGCCGACAACCTTAGACCGGGTTTGGACGGCCAGAAAGCTTCGAACCGGTTAGTCATTTATTCATCCCGATTTTTGTAAAATTTTGTAAAATTAGTTATTTTGCCCAGAAAATTATGAAACTTGTTATTCTGAGGTTTTATTGTATGTAGATTTAGGAAAAAATATTGATTTAGTTTAATTATGTCTGAAAATATAAGGTCCTTAACAAATTGTTCAAAACCGAGCATGATTAAACCAGAAAATAAATAGGCTTAGGAGTGTAGTTTGGAGCTCAAAATTTTTCTGTAGGATGCTCATATGATGTAGAACAGTGCTATGAAGCCAGTTTTTAAAATTAATTTTTGAAATTTTTAAGTTAATTTTTAGCCCTAAATGATGGAAAAATTGAGTGATTTAGGGTTAATTAGGTGATTAGGATGTTAATTACTGATGGGGATATTAATTATATGTTTAGGGATATTAATCTCTGAAGTGGAACCCTAATCCTAGCCTTTGGGTATTAAGTATGGTTAATTAGGGAAATTAGGTAAGTAATATAAGAAATTAGTAATATGTGAAAGTATAAATTAATTAATCTAAAAAAATAAGGTTATTTAGATAATATTATAATAGAAATCAGAAAAATAATAAATCTGAAATAACATTTAATTTTTAAGTAAATATCTCAAAATGTAAGATTTTTACACATCGGGAATAAATCCGATACCTCAATTAGGATTAGTGTGTACCGAATAGTTTAGAATACCAAATTACGACCCAATAGGATATTTGAATACCCAAGCGTAATGTGATTAATGTCACATTGGGATTTGAGCCTATTTAAGACTTAGGAATTTAAAACTAGAATATAGTTTAGGATTCGAATCCTGAAATAAAGTACAACGAATCATTAGTGTGTTATAGGTATACATAGGGAAAATGAGTTACATTATGAATTAGAATAAGAATCCATAAAATATAAGTACTAAAAAGACCTATTTGTATTATAGGACACCTAGAGACAAATCAACTCGCGACTAAGGGATCGAGCGATCGAGCAATTTCAAGTAAGTTGGGTTATTGCTTATTGTAATAGAGTATTAGTTTTGTAGTGCTCGGAGACTTAGGCTTGTATATGATTGTGATTGTAAGTAGTTTGCACATGTGTTTGATGTATCTAAATTCATGCTGGAATTTGTATTGTGAATGATTTTGTGACTGATTGAATTGGTATGAACTTGTTTGAACACCCTAACCAGAATTTAATCTTAGTTGACCCTAATAACCGAAAATGTCATGCATTGCAACCCGTTAGGAGATCATAGGATTCTCCAACCAAATACCGACCCCTTCGAAAGGGATAGCGCAGGATTGCAAAATGGTCCCTTCTTCATCCTCAGTCGAACTAAGTGACAGGAGAGGAGGTCGCGGTGGGGGTGAAGTCAATGGTTCAAAGGTAGTCGCGGGAGGAGCGAGGTCTCCATTGCACAAGCATGGGTTTGGTTGTAAGCTGCTGCATAACATGGAACTCCTCAACCCGGATTAGAGCAGGTAAAATTGCTCTGATTTCACAACGGACCGGACCATGTTGTGCGATGATACTTGATTGATGCATTGCATGAAAATAATTGTTTGATAACCCTGTTTGTGCTTGTATGCATTCATGAGTTTCAAATTCAACTTACTGAGCTGTAGTTGCTCATACCCTTATTGATCCTTTTGCAGGTTCTGATTTGTGATCACTTCAAGTACTATGCCGCCCTACAATTACCCAGAGGTTAGTCCTTATGAAGCTAGGGGTGTGAGGATCAAGTTACTTAGTATAATGTGTAACTAGACTGACCTTGTAATTAAAGGTTAAAGACTGATAGTTATTCTATAAATTAGTAAACTGTAGTGATTATGTAAAACTTCCTGGGAAGCTATGTGGACTTATTTATAATTATCTATGTTTAATAGAAATTTGTGATATTTATCATAATTGTAGTATAATTATTAATCGAGCTGTTTACTTTAAAGCGAGGAGTCGTCAATGCCTTGTGTAGATTATGTCTATGGTAGGCACTGTGAGGCCAGTTACTATCATAGAATGGTTTACACGGTGGGACTGTTGCGACTCTGCGACTTCGGGGCGTAACAGTTATAACCACTGTTTTTCTCAACTTCAATCGAGTGGCGACTCCAAAGTTGTTTTCAAAATAAAAGGACCGGTTTTCTGTAAACCTCAGTCGATGATCGGTATTAAGCAGGTAGTGTTTAGTATTGATCGGTTTAGAGAAGACCTAATTTTATAAAAAGAATTGAGAGGATGAAAAACCAAACTCGATAGCCATCCTTGACATAATATCCTCTAACAGCAACTCCATCTCTGCATCGCTCTATGATTGGGCCAAAATGAGGATCATGAGTGTATTACTTAATAATGAGTGAGAATCCTAATAATTTTGTTTGCAAAGTGGTTAGCAAGGTTTACCGACGTCACAAAGTATTAGCAACCATATTTGTACTTCCTTTCTTACGTTGGATTACGTATGAAATGTTTTTTACTTTACCACTTCAATATTTATTCTCTAATGGATTTGCCCATTCGTTATTAAATTTCTTGTCCTTTTCAGTGTTATACATATTTTATGAATCAACCATCTAACATATGAGTGTGCATATTGACTATTTTTTTAAAATGATTTTTATTACTCAAAATTTTTTTTGAGAATGTTAATTTTTCGAAAATATTGTTAAAAAATCATTATATTTTGACTAATCAAAGAATGACCAATAATTGATATAATTATTTTTTATTTTAGGATTCTAATTAAACAATTTGAGATGTGGTATAAAAGAGAAGCCGTAATGTTGTAGTAATGAGTAACAAAGATTTTACTTTTTTTTTTCTTTGTTTGTTTGTAATCAATATAAAGTTATCATTGTTTCAGACGAACCTTGTTCCTTTATTATCTCATCTTATATGTTACTATTGCACTTTTATATTGTAAATAATTTTTAAATAATTTGTTAATTTTTTTCCCATATTTCACTAATCTTTACTTATATGTGTAGTTAGTTACATTGTTAGTTGCAATTAATATTTCATGTATTTTAGTTATTAAAATTGCATTTTTATATGCATTGTGAGTACATTATCCACTAATTTGATTTAATGCAAATGTAAAAACTATGACTCATTTTATCATTCGATGGTAATACTATTATACCAAGTGCTTGATTTATGCCTTTGTTAATTAGTTTTTAATATTCTAGTGTTATCTTTTCTTTTGCTTTAGAAGTTTACTGTTCAATTTTTGCTCCATTAAGTTTTATCGTTGTTTTTTTACCTATGCAGTATATAATTAAGGTCTTTTTTGCCAAATAAGTCTATCCATTTTGTGGGTGGATTATAAAGCAAGCGTATTATCATTTGATATGTTTCAATCTTCCTTCAACTTTTTCATAGCCTAAACGATACTAAAATTTCATTCTCACATCAAGTAATATTCTCATAAGGACTTTATGGATTTGTGTTAATTTACTATGTGCAGTGTGCATATAGCTTTCTGTATTGATACTAGGTATGATATTAAGGAATTAACATGGACGATATTGTGTAATCGTTCTTTTAATAGGTTTATCAAATTTTTGAAATACCAACGCTAAGTTTTTTCATCATTTTCATTCGATTTGCTTCTTTTAGAGTTAAAGAATTAAAGAAAAATACTGATCAATACTCCTACAAAGCATTCTCTTTACTATTTGTATAGACATATTCCGAAAATATATAATGGATAAGTATTCAAATAATGTTTTCATCGCTTTTCTTTCCCAAATTTTACGTGATTTTTATTTTGTTTGATAATCAACCTCATGTGAAATATTTAATTTACTTTATTATTTAATATATAGCAAGTTCTTAATAAAATAAATAATCTAGGATTAGCATTACTGTCTCATATTGTTTTAAGAAAGAAAAATATTTTTGTAATTTTATAATGTGTTGACATGTTATTTTAGGCCAGCCCAAGGCCTAACTTGAGTAGAGGCCTTTCGAGGCTTATTAGCAATCAGGCGACTAGATACCTTGTCTCGTTCAAGTACTCCGTCGTCCCTGAGCACTTAGCTTGCTGATAAGTAGCTTGGAGGTCCATTCTTAGACACCAAATCTTCGAGGGCCTGACCACCTACTCTAGCATACTCGGGCTACGTAGGCCCTTTTGACCTTCAGGTACATGCTTGCTCCTTAAGGACCCCTTCCCCCCACTTGCCCTCCTCTTATAGGCACCCCTTAGAAGGTTAGCCCACTACTTACAAGTTGTTTATAGCCTCCCCTCCTTGATATTAGAGTCATTTGTCTTTAGCGCCTACACCTCTCCTCTCCTAATAATTGTGTCCTAACATTGGTGGTATTGCCAGCATACCTAATATCCTCTAAGAATGTTAGAACCTTAAGTCTATAATGTAGCTACTAGTGTATTCATAACTGATCAATGCCCAAAGCTACATTGTCAGCCCCTCAGCACATACCCTCTACAAGAAGTGAGTATGGATGAACCCTAAGTTAACACATGCACTTGGTAGGTGAGCTCCATGCAGTATAAACAGCAAAAGGATCCAAAAGGTTAGGGGATTTAGATTCCTAAAACCCTAAACCTCTCACTCTCAATTAGAACTTAACACCACTTGATCCGAGTACTTTCTCCTACTAGCGAAAGACACTTTGACACTTCTTTATCTTCTCCTCCTTCTTCCCTTCTTACTGACTTGAGTATCGGAAGGCCTTTATGGACAAACCTATGTGGGCTTTTTGTAAGTAATTTAAGGCAAAGGGCTCAATCAATATCAAGGCCCACCAACACTTTCCTTAGAAGAATTTAAGCCCAATCAATTCTATTATACTTAATTAATTCCACACAATCAACATTTTAGCACCACTGTTTTTTGCCAATCTGCTCCAGATGGAAAAAAGAAGAAACACTAACCCTTAAGCTTTGCACTAAGTTGACTGTGAGAGGTCGCCTCCATCGCGATGCTTACTAATACCCCTCGCTTGAGGCACTCAGGCCTATGAAATGCAGCAGCTTAAGATACTTATCCAACAAGTACTTAAAGGTAATTGAAGAACCCAAGAATCTGATGTTATACTCCAAAGAGATGTATCTCTCCTCCAAAATACATCCCATAAACGACCCAATGAAAAAGCAACAGTAAGCTCATCTAACTAATTGAGTAAACATATGCCCTTTCCTATGCGGTTTCCTCCTAGAAGGTTAGCCTATTGCTCATGGGTTGTTTAGAGCCTCCCCTCCTTGTTGTCAAAGTCATTTGTCTTTAGCTCCTACACCTCTCCTCTCTCCATAAATTGCGACCTAACATTTGTGGTACAGCCAACACATTCGACATCCGCTAAGGATGTCACAACCCTAGTGTTAAGGTCTCTTTTTGTAACATATTTATACTAGTAAGGGGCCATTCTTTTATACACGTTGTAACATAAAGGGGGACTTTTTTGTATAGTTAGGGGCCTTATTATTATTAAAAATTTCCACTTTTAGAAAATGGTGCCATTTCACCAGTTTTAATGTTTCCTTCTATCAAGCCCAAAAATGTCCGTAAAATTTTTACAGGGGTGTGAGTACTCGTTTGAATTGAAGCTCTTACTCACTACGTTAGTTGATTACAACCGATGACACCTGTTACATATATTGTATCCCCGTGCATGCACATTGTAACCTTGTATTACTGTCGAAATTAATAAAAGTGTGCTATTCATTTTTCTATTCATGCTTGTGTCTCTTAAATTCTGTTGGCTTTCTTCCTTGGTTATGTCTCTTATTGGTCAATGTTGCGTGCGAGTTAAGCTTGCTTACTACTGTAGAGGTAGGACAATAAGCACCATACGGTCCATTTATATGTTAAAGAAAGCCCCGGACTATGACAGTTGGTATCAGAGCCTAGGTTATTTTAGCAGGAATGACCATGGCACGATAAGAGGAAGTGAGCAAGAGGCTAGATGGCCTAGAGGAAATCCTTAAGGGATTATTTAAGCGGATGGATGATTTGGTCGCATTGCTAGTAAGAGTGGCTAAAGTTGAGGCCAATTATTAGGAGATGAATGCTAAGATGACTAAGATAGTTTAGAATTTCGGTGTTACGGTACAAACTCTCAAAGGGGAAATGCACGTAATGACTAATGAGGCAAGACAACAGTTGGAAACTTAAGTGGAAGATTTGAGAAGATAAGTTATTACTCATGCTTCAATTGAGACTGTTGAGGAGTTAAGAGCACAAGTAGCTATTTTGACTCGGGCTATGGGAAATGCTCCTACCCCTACCCTTACCCTTACCCCCATACATGTTCCTACTCATATAGGACATCTAAAGATGCTTGAGCCTAATGTGTTCACTAATGTGAGGGATGCCAAGTTGTTGGAGAACTTTCTATTTGATATGGAGCAGTATTTTGTCACTGTGGGGACAAATGATGAGAGAGCAAAGGTCACCATGGCTACAATGTACTTAATTGGGGATGACAAACTGTGGTGGTGTACCAAATATGAGGATATCCAAAATAGTAATGCTTACATAGATACGTGGGTTAAGTTGAAAGTTGAGTTGCGGACTCATTTTTTCCTAGAGAATGTTGAGTACAATGCCTAAAAGAAGTTGAGGGAACTTCGATAGGGTGATGACATTAGAAAGTATGTCCATAAGTTCTTGACATTGATGTTGGACATCAAGAGCATGGCTAAAGATGATAAGCTATTCTATTTCCTGGAAGGACTGAAGCCTTATGCTAGGAATGAGTTGTAGAGGTAACGGGTTACTAACTTGGCTATAACACAGGCAGTAATTGAGCGCTTGATTGACTATACTCATGATAATAAAGGGAAGAATGTGTCAACATGACACAAAAGTGGAAAGTCAGTCAAGTCGGGTAAACCTAAGAGTAGGAGAGCCCCAAGTTCAAGTAATAGCAGTAGTAACACTGGAGGGAATCAAAGGAAATCCTATAACTCTCACCAATTTGGAAAGAGTGGGGTAACCCATGGACATAAGAATCCCTCATTCTCATGTTTCCTGTATAATGGCTTACATAAAGTAGTTGAATATCTACATAGGGTAGTATTCAATGCTATGGCATGAAAAGCAGAAAGTGTTTGCTAATTTGATGAGTCGGGAAGTGATGGGGAAGATTAACCTTAAATGGACGCATTACACATGTTGTCGACTGTTGGAAATAGTTCCTCAGTACGATGTAAGCCTAAGACCGACAATGAGTTGATGTATGTCCAATTGAACATCAATGGCAAAAGTGTTAGTGCAATGGTAGACTCTAATGCTACATACAACTTCATTGGTGTGCCTGAGGTAGAAAGGTTGGGGCTAGTGCTTGCTGAGGGCACTAGCCAGATTAAAGTTGTTAACTCTACTGCCCATCCTATTTGAGGAGTTACAAAAGGAGTGAAAATGAGGTTGGAGATTAGAGTGGAAATCTCAACTTCACAGCTATTTTATTGGATGACTTCAACATAGTCCTTAGAATAGATTTCTTGAGATAAGCTAGGTTTTCTCTTGTGCCTGTAGTAGATTGCTTGTTATTCATGGGTGAAAAGCTTTATTGTATGACAGTTTACAGGAATAGGGTAAACAATAATGGCAAGGAAGGGAAGAATATTGGGGCTATGATGTTATTAGTGCTCCAATTGAAGAAAGGGCTTAAACATGAAGAGTTAACTTTCTTGGCTGTCCTTACAGAGAAAGAGGAAGTAAGGAAGATAGGGATACTGAAGGTAATAGAGAGTGTCATAAAGGAGTATGATTATGTGATGCCTAACAAGCTCCTAAAGGAATTACCTCTTAGACAGTCGGTGGACCACAAGATTGAGTTGATTCCTAGTGCCAAACTACCCGCTAGAACTCATTACAAAATGTCACCTCCTGAACTTGCCGAATTGAAGAAGCAATTGGATAAGTTGTTAGAGGTAGGCTTCATTCGACCCTCAAAAGCACCATACAGGCCTCCTATTCTATTTCAAAGAAGCAGGATAGGAGTTTAAGATTATGTATTGACTATCGGGCTCTAAACAAGTTGACGATGAAAAATCTTTACCTAATTTCACTAATTGCTTATCTGTTTGATAAATTGAGTAGGGCTAAGTATTTTACAAAGCTGGATCTTTGCTTAGGCTATCATCATGTTCACATTGCTGAGAGTTGTAATACCCCTTACATGCTTAGAGGGAGGAACTCTAATCATCGAGGCACCTTTTGGTGTAGCAGCTCAGAGTACATCGAAACTCCGGAGTTAAGCGTGCTTATGTTGAAGCAATCCCAGGATGGGTAACCTCTTGGGAAGCAGTTGCACCAGGGGATAAAACTGTGCAGTGTTTCATGCTAAAGCAGACAATACCTTGGTGGAAGGAGTTTCGATTAGGTCATTACAAGAGTGATGAGCCCAAAACGACGTGTATAACCCGGTATGGCACTTATAAGTTCTTGGTGATACCTTTCAATCTCATTAATGCTCTTGCGACATTTTGTACCTTAATGAATAATGTATTTTGTGAATATCTTGACAAATTTGTAGTCGTCTATCTAGACGGCATTGTTATGTATAGTAGGACATTACAGGACCATGTGAAGCACTTAATAATGGTTTTCAAGAAGCTGCAGGAGAATCATTTGTACGTGAAGGGCGAGAAATGTACCTTTGCACAGAAGCGCATCAACTTCTTGGGTTATGTTGTTGAAGAAGGGAGGATCCAAATGGATATGGCTAAGGTGGAAGCAATCAAGTAATGACTAATGCCTAAGAGTGTAACGGAGATGTGGTCCTTCCTTGGACTCACAAACTACTACAGAAGACTTGTTGAGGGATATTCCCGTCAAGTCACACCCTTTACAGATCTATTGAAGAAGGATTAAGCATGGTTATGGGATGAGATAAGTTAGAGTGTCTTCGAGGAGTTGAAGCGTGTAGTGATGGAGGAGCCAGTTCTCGCACTTGTTAACATTTCTAAGCCTTTTGAAGTTCATACAGATGCCTCAGACATTGCATTAGGGGGAGTGTTAATGCAAGAGGGTCATCTAGTGGCATACGAGAGTAGGAAGCTGAATTAAACAAAGGGTAGGTACTTAGCCTAAGAAAAGGAGTTACTTGCAATTATTTACTATCTAGGACTTGGAAACACTATTTGTTAGGATCCAAGTTTCTAGTGAAGACAGATAATTCTGTTGCTAGCCATATATTGACTCAATTAAAGCTTTCAACCAAGCAAGCAAGATGGCAAGAGTTTCTTGCATAGTTTGATATGGAGATTGAGTACTGTAGTGAGTAGACTAATCAGGTGGTAGATGCTTTAAGCAGACGAGCCGATTTAGCATCCTTAGTGCAGATTGTAGACTAATCGGCGAGTCAAATCTCGACTTCAATTTAAGAGCAGATCAAGCAGCATATAGGTCAAGACCTATTGGCTAAAAATCTCAAGCAATTGGTTGAGGAAGGAAAGACTCACAGATTTTGGGTAAAAGGTGACCTCATTTACACAAAAGAGTACTAGATGTATATCTCGAAGGCAGGTAACTTAAGAAGGGCACTCATGAGAGAGTGCCATGATACTCTGTGGGTTGGACATCCCAGCTGGTAGAGGACACTGAGCTTGTTAAAGTAGGGCTATTACTAGCTGAATATGAAGGAGGAGTGATGATTTATACAAAGACTTGCTTAACCTGTCAGTAGAACAAAGTTGAGAGATAGAAGGTGGTAGGCCTATTAGAGTTACTTCCTGTACCATCTCACACATGGGAGAGTGTTTCTATGGACTTTATCACTTCCTTAACAAAAGTGTAGGAGCACACATCCATTTTTGTTGTTGGTGACGGGTTCTTTAAGTATGCCACCTTCGTTCTTACTACAAAGAATTCAAGCACAGAAGAGATAGCTCAGCTTTTCTTCAAGCATGTGGTGAAATTCTAAGGTATGCCCCAGAATATTGTGAGTGATAGAGACGCTGGGTTTATAAGGAAATTTTGGATAGAGTTATTCCAACTCCTAGGTTCCAAGCTGAGCATGACCTCCAACTACCATTCACGGAGTGATGGGCAGATAGAAAGATTCAACGGTTTGCTGGAGGAATACCTTCAGCACTTTGTTAGTGCCAACCAGAAGAATTAAGTTGACTTGTTAGATATCGCCCAGTTCTGTTTCAACATCCAATGGAGCTCTTCCTCCAATAAGAGCCCTATAGAGATCATTACGGGTCAGTAACTACTGTTACTCTATATAGTGGTAGCACTATATATCGGGAGATGCCCAAGAGCTTATTAGCTCACCAAGGATTGGAAGCAGAGTTCAGAAGAAGCAAAAGTGTACCTTGAAAAGGCTTCCAAGAGAATAAAGAAATGGGCAAATCAGAACCGTTGACCTAGAGAGTTCAATGTTGGAGATCAGGTCCTCATAAAACTTCTTCTAGAACAGGTCAGATCATTGAGGAACAAGGATAAAAGATTGATCCAAAAGTACATTAGTCTAGTTCCTATCATCTCGAAGATTAGAAGAGCAGCCTACAAGGTCAAGCCTCCTACGTGGTTGAAGGTCCATCTAGTTTTTCATGTCAGCATCTTAAAGACATATTATCCAAACATGGAAGACCCATCTCGCAATGTGTCTAAGCGGTCATACGTCAAGATCAAGTTCAACTCAAGTTAAGCTGTGGAAGACATCCTTGCAGAGCGAAAAGATAGAGATCCCTCCACTAGAGAAGAATATAAAGAATATTTAGTCAAGTGAAGAGATCGAGGAGAAGAAGATGTTAGCTGGGAGATTGAAGAAGATCCAAAGCCCTTATCCGAGAGAAAGTCGACCTTGCCAGCCAGAAAACCTCCACCACCAGATCCAAGCTTTAGTACATATTGTTGAAGATGTAAATAGAATTAAGAGGGGGAAGATGTCAAGGTCCCTTTTTGTAACATACTTATACTAGAAATGGGCCATTCTTTTGTATATATTATAACATAAGGGGAGACTTTTTTATGTAGTTAGGGGCCTTACCATTATTAGAAATTTCCACTTTTAAAAAGTGGTGCCATTTCACTAGTTTTAATGTCTCATTCTGCCTGGTCTAAAAATGTTCGTAAAGCTCTTTATGAAAGTGTGAGTACTCTTTTAGATTGAAGCTTTTACTCACTACATTAGTTGATCACGACTGATGGCACCTATTACATACATTGTACTCCTGTACATACACATTATAGTCTTGTATTACCGTTAGAATTAATAAAAGTGTGATATTCATTTTTCCATTCATGCTTATGTCCCTTAAATTCTATTGGCTTTCTTCCTTAGTTGTGTTACTTACAAGTTTAGATTTTGTTGGTTAGCGTTGTATACGAGTTAGGCTTGCTTACTATTGTAGAGGTAAGATATTAAGTGTCACACAGTCCGTTTGTGTGCTAAAGAAAGCTTTGGACCGTGACACCTAAGCTATAGATGTTCATGCCAGTATGTTTATGGCCAACCAATGTCTAGACCATACTATCAACCCCTTAAGGCTTATCATTTGTAAGCAGTAAGTACGAATGAACTGTAAGCTGACGTGTATCCTTGATAGGTAAGCTCCTTAAATTATAAATAGCGCAGGGAGCCACAAGGTAAAGGGATTCAAATTCCTAAAAACCTAAATCTCTTACTCCTAATTAGGACTTAACACTATTTCATCTGAGTACTTTCTCCTATAAGCGGAAAGCGCTTAGACACTTCCTCATCTTCCTCTCCTTTTTCCTTTCCTATTAAGTTGAGCATCAAAGGGCCCTCGTAGACAAACTCATCGGGAGCTTTCTATAGGTACTTCAAGGCAAGGAGCTCAGTCAATACCGAGGCCCACCAATGCATTCCTTCGAAGGATTTAAACCCAATCTATTCTATTATAATTAGTTGATTCCCCATAATTAACATAATATAAATATATTTTAATGACTGTTATGTTGAAAATTTTTTCTTGTATTTCCAATCGTTGCTCTTACATGTAATTAATTATGAAATATTTTCACAAATCAACATTTTATGAACTTTATATTCTTAAATATACATGATTCAATTTTTACCAAGTTCCTCAAAGAAGCAAATAATCTACAATTAGCATTACTGCGTTACACTATTTTAAGAAAAACAAATATTTATGTAATTTTTTATTATCAAATATTTTTTGAGAATTCTGACGTTGAATTTCTTTGCATAGTATCAATAATCGCTCTTGCATGTAATAAATATTTCATGTATTTAATATGAAAAGAGATATTCGTATTATTTATTTTTTATTAGCACATTCCGTGACTGCTAATAACCATGATTCCTTGTACCTCTAGTAGCCAGCGGCTGCCATCCCATAACAAATATCAGAAAAAGATACTGAAAAAAATGTTTTTCCCAAAACAAACACTCGGACCATTACAATTGTATGCAAAAATCAACTATATACCAGGTGATCTTGGTTTGTAAATTCAGAGCATGGTCAGCGGGGTAAAACGTTTGAGAGAGTTACCATATTAACAGTACAGGCAGGTTGGATTTTTCTTGGATGGAGTCTAGTATTTCAACATGTTTCCTAACCGAAAATGCTGGTTGTGTTGGTTGAGGTAGAGTGATGATGTCCCCTCCCAACATAAGTATGACCATAGACATGTTTGGACGATTAGTTGCATCTTCCTGTATGCACAGCATCGCAATGTGGATGCATTTCAGCACTTGAGGCGCGTCGCAGGTTGCTCGAATCGAGTGATCCGTTAGCTCTAATCCTCGGCCTTCAG
The DNA here is from genome assembly GCA_024138015.1 of Lumnitzera littorea. NCBI lineage: Eukaryota > Viridiplantae > Streptophyta > Magnoliopsida > Myrtales > Combretaceae > Lumnitzera > Lumnitzera littorea. Next base: position 94,992,722 of record JAMXBB010000008.1, read on the forward strand.
ACCACAGCTTCCATGCCTATCATTGAATGCAGGAAGTGAAATGGTTCGCTGTGGATTTTGATTCTTAAAAGAAGAAGAAGAAGAAGAATGTGAGAACATACATGAGTAAGGAAGTTTTCGCCCTGTTCGTAATGGTAAAATCTGGTATTCCTTATTCCCGACACAATCTCCAGCAGCAGAACTCCAAAGCTATAAATGTCTGATTTTATAGAAACCTGTCCTCTCATTGCATACTCCGGGGCCATATATCCGCTGCTTGGATTGGATTCATATGCATGCCATCACCTTATGTTAGAAACTTACTTAGAATTTAGGTAAATTATTACACCGACCATCCACAAGAATGTTTAAAACTACTTGTATATACTCATATATCAAAAGCTTTGCATAGCAAGTCACAATAATTGTAGGGTTCATCTCGCTAACTGGGGCGGTACATAAAGTGTACAATTTCAGAAAGTTGGAGTATCCGTGAAAAGACTTGATAAGGTACTTAAATCTACAGAAGGGTCTTTAGAGAAAAGAAATCGTAGACATTATTTGAAGCTTACCAAGTTCCAACAATCCTATCTGTTTGGGTTTCAATTTGCTTCGCACCAAAAATCCTTGCCATTCCAAAATCCGAAATTTTTGGATTCATTTCATCATCAAGCAATATGTTGCTAGCTTTGAGGTCCCTGTGAATAATTCTTAGGCGAGAATCCTCGTGTAAATACAGAAGGCCTCGGGCGATTCCATTTATAATGCCGAATCGTCTCCTCCAGTCTAGTACTGCACCTGTATTTGATCCTATAAATGAAGTTCAGCAGATTAAATTTAGCTACTTATAGGTTTTTTCAGTTCACAAGCTACGAAATGTGAAGTTCGTACCAAAAAGGAAGTTGTCCAAGCTTTTGTTGGGCATGTACTCGTATACCAAAAGTTTCTCATTATTATCTATGCAACATCCGAGAAGTCTGACAAGATTCCTGTGCTGTAGTCTGGCCACTAAGATTACTTCATTTTTGAACTCTATGAGCCCTTGGCCTGAAGTTCTTGATAGCCTCTTAACCGCGATCTGCCTCCCATCCACCAATGTCCCCTGAGAGCACAACCATACTCGGCATGAACATCATATTTTGAAGTTACTCAATCCATCTTTTTTTTTTCCAATTTTGTGCCTGAAGTCTAGAGATACTCTGATCGAGTCCTTTCTTATCAAATTTAATAAGGTCATCTTTGAAAAGGTATCGTGGCAAACGTTTACAGGTAGAAAGTGTAAGTGGGATGTTGATTTATAAATTTGACAACAAGAGTTTATTTAGCAACTTAATGGTAGTTTTGTTCTTACCTTATAGACCGGGCCAAATCCACCTTCTCCGAGTTTACACTCATCTGAAAAGTGATTTGTAGCTTCATGTATAACGTCTAATTTCATAAGGGGCAATTCTGCAGAATCCAATAGCTTTTCTCCTTTAATATTTTCTTCTGAGAACTCTTCTCCAGCATGCTCATTTCCTAGGTTTAGCAATTGTATGATTCGGCTGTTCTCCGCCTCTTCAATAAAGCAGAAAAATCTAGTTATCCTTGATCATCAAAAGAACACCAATGGTTTAAAAATTTTCATTGTAGAATTGATTGTTACCTTTATTGAACCTCCTCCTTTTTCTCATGCTGGAGAAACAGAAGCCGATTAGTAAAACAACTACACATGCGGATAAGCTTGAGCTTAGCAAAATCCATACTACCTTCCTGGCAGGAATTCCTAAGACAGAAGAAGAATATGGATTATAATGAAGATACACCTATGTAAAGCTTTTCCACTACAGAAATATCTAAAGTTTCCCCTGTCACAAATAGGTTTCTTTTACATGTTTTCTCCAATCATATTTAGCCATGAATGATGAATATTCCATGAGTGTGGAAATTTTGTCAATTAGAATCAATGATGATAAAAAACCAAAACGAAATGAATACTTTTACTCTTACCATTACTATCGCTGGCGGTTGTGTTGCTTACAGGTGGAGGAGCGGGCTTCTCCGCCTGGATAGAGAGGTTTCCATAGAAAGGGTAGACCTCATAGCGGATACTACAACTCGGAAGAAGTACTCTCGCACCTGCCTTTCCATAACTCGAACCCGACAGCTTGGAAGCTGCAGCATTCAAGCATTTTGTACAATCCGACTTTGCTAGATCCGGTGTGCACTGCACATACTCATACAGCCTCACATCACCATAAACACTAACATTGATATTCGCATACCATTGGCGGGACGGATCCGAAACTGCCAATTTAGCTACATCCTGGAAAGTGCTCATAACTGCTTGATTGAACTTGTCAGGGAGTTCAACATTGTTCTCTTTCCCTATGAACCGATACGGCGCATCTGCCATAACTGAGAAGAAAGATCTATTGGCGTACCGCAAAAGGCACTCATCATACCAAATTATAGCCTCCTTTGATCCAGGGCATCTTCGTTGCACCTCGACGCTTGCCGTGTCAATGCAAGTCTGGCACATACTAGGATGAACATCTCCCCTGCATAGGAAAAGACCGTAAACTTTGTCATCATCATACCCTTCAGTAGCGTTATAGAAGCCAGAGTGACCTCCTGCACTGTACAGTTGTTCAAGCAGGAGACGGCCGAGATTGATCTGGAACTGGGCATAAGGAGTATAATGAATGTGATCATTGCAGTAATGATATGCATATGTTTGAGATGCCACTGGTGCAGAAGAAATGGCATAACTGAGAAAGAACACCAAGAAATGCATTGTGGCTTTCCCTGGATATGCTTTAATGGACCAGGTAGCATTTGTCTTCCGAATGTAAGTACAAAGTTATTGTAATTTAATGGGAAAATTACTCTTTTCTTTCTAGTGAATGCTCCAAGTTTTTCTTTTTCTCCATAATGGAATTTACATCAAATATGTGAAATTTTTTTTATACATAATGATTAGTTCAAATAAAATGATAATATTAAATACATTTAATTATACAATATAGTGAAAATAATAATAATTAAATAAAACAAGAGGGCCAGTAAAAATTGCGTGAACTCTAGTTATTTTGGCCGATCACCCAAGGCCAATTGGAAGCTAGCATATTGTTAAAATAGACGGAAAATTTCATGGATTTAATAAATACTGGTTTTATAAGGATTTAAAAGATGATGGAGAAAAATAATTGGTTGACTTAAATAAAAAATATGTAAGGGATTTTAGCTATTTTTAAGTTACCAACTCAAAATTGGCAATATATACATGTCTGTGTTTTTCGCAATTATATAATCCAAACTTTGCAAAATAATTTTCAAACTTGGCATGCTATGTAAGTATGAATTGCACAATTCAGTATTTGCTGGGGGCCCACATTGAATAAAAACTTTGAAATTGCTATGAGTGAAAGGATTGACTAAAACACTCGGAAGACCCGCACGAGTCATCTCTCTGATCGCGTTTACTGGTCTTGGAAGCTTCTCAAAATCATACATAAACTAGTTAACGTGGGAGTTATGATTATAAATTTCTTATTTTTGAAAATAAGAAATATAAAGATAATTTAATATTTTTTATAAAATATTTTTCAGTAAAATATTTAATTCATTTATTAATGGACATTATAATATAGTATAATATGATATATAACTTTCATTTACTAACAAACATTATGGAAATACATTAATAATATCATAAAATTTATGAAAATAGATTAATATAATTTAGAATATAACACAAAGTAAATAATTGCAAAAATATAATAATAATAAATCAATTTTGAGAAACAATAAAGGCAAAAGCATAATAACATTGGTTATTAATAAAGTATTATGAAATTTATTTGTCTTTACTTTTTTATTGCATTTGTTAAATAAAAATTTCATATCATATTACCAACAAAATGCACATGAAAAGAAAAAAAAAAGTCGTAATTCAAACATTTTTATCAACAAAAACTATGAAAAGAGAAAAAAATATCTCTAGTTATTAGCAAAGAAGGGAACAATATTAGGGTGAATTATCTCAAAATTAGTTTACTTAATAGAAAAAAAGGAAAAATGCTATACTTCCATTTGTGACTATTTACTTAATAATATAGATATAGTTATAAATTAATGCATATTATTATAGTTTGACCGTATAAAATGTAAAAGTTATTTTGCCTTACCATCACTATGTTAATGTATATTATTATCTAAAAAAATTGTTGAACTTCTATACAAAAAGAAAAAATAAGCATTATAGCTATTAAACACTGAACCATTATATTACTATGTAAAATTTATCCACATCCATCAAGCGTTATTCTTGTGGTACTTCATGATTTTGATGTATTATCCATGGATAATATATGTAGAATTTTATGTTGTCTAAATATATTTAATAAACATAATCTACAAAATAAAAGGAATTGAAGAATATAGAAAAATGCAAAGCTTTGAGGAAAAATAAGTTGTGGTTTTATTATATATACAAAATGGAACTTTGATAATGTTTTGAATTGAGTGGCAAACACAATATAAACATTAGAGTTAAGCAATATTTTTTCGGCTGAGATTATAATATGACCATGGATGGTATTTATGATAGCTACTTAAAAGTAGCACATCAATTGAACTCCCGAAGCCTTCTTTCAACTCTTAATGGTCTTCAATTTAGTTTGGTTTATGTTTTTGATTTTCTCAATTGTTGCACGGCATATATGGGTTAGAAACTCCATCTAAAATTTTTGTCTTCAAGATTATATAGCCTATATTTATAATCCTCTTCGTCACAATTGTTCTTGTGACCGTGGAGTAAATAGTCAATTACTTATTATTATTTTTTAATGGATGAAAAACATTAACCATTCATAAACCACCATATATAGAATGGTAAGTGGACTATAAAGTATACATAAATTCTATATGTAAAATATAAATGAATGCAATAAAAATTGCCATACGTATGCATTATATCAAAAATTTAATAGTTGATTCAATAATTGACGTATCTTATTCTTTTAAATATATTATAAAAGGTAGAAATATGCTTTGTAATTGTTTTATGCACGTTTAACTCTTTATCTTTTAAAATTAAGCATCTGTACTCTCGTCTCCTTGAAACATGTGCTTTTAGATCTTTTTTTTTTTGTTATTCTAACTTTGGATACAATAACTAAAAAGTATTTAAAAAAATGCATAAACTCAGGGATAACATGGTGCTGCGGGAGTTGAAATGAACTTTTTTTTTTTTTTAACATTTGATTGCTTTTTCAAAGAGAATGGGTTAAAGGCATATGAAGCAGAATATAAACGAGTGCATTTATAATTTACCTTAAGAATAATCAAAGTAAGTGATAATGTGTCCACATAAAAACATGAAGTAAACATGACATGGCATATGATATATCTTGTTTTAGATGGGATGTGAGCTAATATTGATGATTTGGTAATTTGGCTTACCCAATACCATGGATTAACTTTTTGGGCTAGTAGTAGAGTCTAAGGAGTCAGATCCATTTTTATAGGGACGTTTTAGAGATATTTGACTTAGACTGAATTAATTCAACCGGTCCTAACCCATACATACATAATCATACATATAAAGCACAAAAGGAGGAGTTATAGATAAATTAATGTTAGTTGGATTTTGTCCATCTATTATTGGTAATAAATTGGGCTTGGTTCCTTATGCTAGTGATAAGGTTTAAGAAATTGAGTCCATAAATAAGGGTTGTCATAGGAGATTTCATGTAGTAGGCTTCGAATAGGTATTATTGGGTTAGTCCAACCACTTTTAGCTTTTCTCAACAAACTTATGACAAACATGCACACGATTGACCACTAAGATTTCTCTAAAGTCATCTTACCTGTTATATGCATTATTTATCTACTCAAGTTGTCCATTCCTCTTTCTATGTTTCTCTTTAATCATATTCCTTCATGTGTCATCGACCCAAGATTTCTCTAAAATCATCTAAAACACAAGATCACACAACATGCACAAGACTAACTATCAAAGACATTAGACTTATGCACTTTTGGCTACTCTACTGGGGAGGAGAAGGATTCTATTTAATGGCACACAAAAGAAGATAATATTGGAGTTTTTAAGAACGCTAGACTAGCTTCGATATTGTTGAGAAAAATCCTTAATAGGGGAATAACGTTGCATCTACAGCAACACAAGAAAAGTCCTCTAAGGCTTGACTCATGATGCGAACACTGCTGGACAATACCTAAGTGCTTAATCAATTTTTGAACATCTTCATACTAGTACTATTCAGAATGATCGCTGCAGTAGCATAAGCCAGTGTTGCTTTACTAACTCCTGGGATTGCTATATCAAATATCACTCGTTAGTTTTAGGCTAATTGGGCACTTGCAAATGAGAAAGACGTAACTCAATAAGATGACATGTAAGCGCTCTTACCTAAACTTTTGTTAATCAAGCATCACCTGATGAGATTGGAAGATCCTACGCTAGACGTTCTTTGTCTTCTTATTGCAATCTATGGACCCTTGTGGTTGGCATAAGTGCACCTTCCAACTCCACAACTACTCCCAAATAGAGGACTTCCTAAAAGATCCTCATTCCTTATGAAGGAAGATTTGGATTTGTACCCGAAGAAGGCTCAAGTGATTAACTGTTGCGTAGAGTGTCAAGCCTCAAACTTCCTTACCATTGGAATATATTAGATAAGCAATATAGGATTATGCGTGTCTTAAGTTCATGAAATTCAACGAGAAACCAAGAAGTGTCGAGGAGTATCTCCTTAAGATTATTGAGAACCTTAAAGTATATGGGCTTGATGATTTTCTCAAACTTAAGGAGTTCTCTAAATATCTTATATAAAAGGCACTCAGTTTGTCAATTTACCAGTTGGATCAGTCGATTCATGGGGGATAATGTGCTACATGTTTTACAGGAAGTTCTTTTTCTACTTAGAAAAGAGTAACTATCATGGTCATGTGGCAAATTTGGCAAAAGTCGTAGGAAGACCTTATGGACTACATTTAGTGATTCAAAGAATGCTCATTAGAAATCCAACATGTCTATGATGAAAAAGAGTTAGCAGAAATCTATATTCAATGGATGAGTAAAAATCTGTATTAAGGGAATGTTCACTGTGTATTTCATGCGTCTAGGAAACCTTTTCCTATGTTCTTTTGCTAAGTTTCTCAAGAATATCAAAAGGATCAATATAATTGTATTGGAAGGAAAACAAAGCCAAGGTGGTAAGCTAAATAGATGGATAGCATATATAAACTCTAAATGGAAAGAAACTAAGCAATGACATACAAAGAAGTTTCATAAAGGCTCATCTAGTCCCTTACTTAATGGGCAAAGTGTACACCACATTTGATCAATGGATGTAAGATGGAAATATTATGTTGTCAAGGTTAAATACGGTGGGCACAAAGGGCTATCTTTTTGTAATTTTCCCTTACATATAATTCCTATTGCTAATAATTAAGGAATTGCGATTTTTAGGACAAGAGATGATTATTCCTTAGTCTTTTCATGTATACTTCCACACTTTACCTATAAGACTATCTCATCAGTCAAGCATGGTTATATTACTTGGTCCTAGCCCTCGCCGAACCTACCGAACATGATCATTGAACCTATGTAACCCGAACCACTTAATCTTGTTGAACCTGTACCAAATGCCTCATTAAACCATCCGACCCAGGTGATTGAAACTATCATATCACGATGAACTCCTACTAAACTACCCAATTACATTGAACCCATAACAAATTGCCTGACTACAACTTTTAGACATATGCAATTAAAACCATCTATTCATGTTGAACCCCATCAATCTACCTTAATGGACCAACATCAAGCTAAACCAATCCACGATGGTCCAGCTGTATATAGTGAGCCAAGTGAGGTGTATTGTGTATGTGAATTGGTGATTGGAGCCAAGTTTTGAAGGATATGGTTTCAAAACATTAAGAATAATTTTGTTGCTTTTAAATTCATAATTAGTCTATTTCTCATACTATATTACAGGCAATCAAACAAAATAGCAATTACTATTTCTCTACTATATTTCTTAATAGTTACAATTTCTTTATCCCCTTGTATTTCGCCAGCCAAAGGTACCATTATATTCTTAGTGAGGAATTTAACATATTGTTTAATAATATATATAAATATTTTGGTAATCTTTCTCGAAAATTAGTTCAGATAAGGAGAAAAATGAAGTACCTATTCAAATGTTGGCTTGTGAAGTTGGTTTTTTTATGTTAGTAATTACCACAACAAATGTCAAGTTGCACGAACGAAAATTATGAATACTTGGTCGGACACTAGAATCTTGGATTGCATGAATGTATGTTTACATATATTGAAAAGATATCTTTTATAACTTTGACAAAAACATAAAGACGATCTTACAACATTTTGCAAAGAATGAAGACTTATAGCCAAAAATTAGAAAGCTTCATATTTTAACTTTATTATTTTTTATAATTATATATTTGAAATTTCAATTTGTCTAATTATATACTTAACTAAATTGTTATGACATAAGGAGTAAGCTAGTCGTGGTGATATATATTGTATCAATAACTTGTCAATTAGGAATTCAAACCAACAACATACCAGGCTATTACTATATATAATATTACTCCATCGGTGTGCAAAATTTAAGTGATAATAATTAGGAAATTGATTATTAATAATCATTCAAATATCAAACAAACGAAATAGCAAAAGACATATAAGTTCCCAAATAAGTTTACAAGTCATAATGCCAACATAATTAAATAGTAATCCAAGTACACTACTAATCACATAAAATGTAACAAAAGTCCATTTAACCAAAAAAAGTCCTCTCGAGCTCTCAATCTCACTATTCACAATCCTACATCCGATGGCGCTAACTTAAGGGAATCCTTACTCTGAGTACGAGTTATAAGTAAGCTTGTGCTAATAAAAGTCTACTAGGGAGTAAACTAACTAGTTTAGTAAGCAAACTTATCAAATCACACCTATAAACACATCATTTTTGTCGCTCTCTATTTTTAATTTTAATTTTTTTAACTTTTTGTTGAAAAATACAAAAAGTAAAAAAAGGAAAAAAATCCAAAAAATTTGAAAAAAGATATCAAAAGAGACCAAGAGTATATATGCAATTTAATAAATTTAGAATCTATAAAAAAATTAGGTTTTATTAAAAAATATTTTTTTGAGAAAAATCTAGTGAAAATTTGAACTCATATAAGTCGATTTTGTTCAATTTAAAATATGAATTGATTTTTATTGGATGAATAAAAATAAGAATTAAGGTTTGAGTCGATTTAAAACAACTTAAAGCGAATTTGCTATGGTTTTAAAATAACAATTAAGGTTGGCCTAAATTTAGAAGGATTATGTGCATGTCAGGTGGATTATATGTTGGGAAAGTAATAGTAGCTTTGTTGGTCAGGGTGTCCATGTGGGAATTGCTGGTTGTGTGTATATGTGTTTGATTCCCGGCAGTCAGCATGTAGGTTACGAAAATGAAGGATAAAAATATGGTCAAGTCTTCTAAAACTCAAATCTTTTGTATTTCTTTGTGAATTTTGATGAAAAACTATAAAATTATTATTAAAAACTCAAAATCTAATAAAGAATTTATATGAACAACAATTAATCAAAGATCTAATAAAATCAACCCAAGCTTGAACATTGTCCATGGCCGTCCATATCTAAATAAAATTTATCCCGAGCTTTAAATCTGATACGAATTGTAATATTATAAATAATAAAGCTCCGGAAACACTTGGACAGGATCACTTGAAGTAAATTTTGCATAAAATACGCACTCACATGCCACTCTCTCTCCACACGACCCCACTATCTCTCTAGCTCGTAGTCACTCCACGCACCAAGCTGTCGTGAACCAAACGCCATAGCAGATTCACCACTACTCCAGCAACCGAATTTAACCCCTCTCGAGTACCGCCGTAGTCCCTAGCTGCACTTGCATTCAAACCCCAACCACCACCATCGGCCCTCTTCGAACCGCCAAGAAAACACCACTCCCGTCCAAAACCAACACTATTAACGACTTCCCTGTGTCCCAAACCCCATAATGTACCTCTCCATTGCGTCGAAGTAACCGCTACCGCAACACCCAAAGACACAGCCGCCGACCACTAAGAAAACCTTCAAAACCACCACGAAACTCCAAGGCGTTGTGTCCAAACTTCCTTTTGTCAATAAAAAAGTCATGAAAGTGCAATTTCCGGCATGAAAAACTGAGCAAGTGCATTTTTTTTTTTTAGTAGGTTTTTTTATTTCTGTAATGTTTCTGAAATTTATAAATAATTACCCGTACTGACTTTATTATTTTTGATGCAGGTTTTCGGTCTTGATTATTTAGCTTTAGTAGTTTTTCACTCTCTTAATTATTTACATATTATGTGCATATCATCTGGTTAATACTTGTGTTCGTGTGTTAGAATGTAATTTACTAATTAGTACTACATGGCATTCTTATTAACTTGATTTCTGCATGTTCTCATCAAATTGGTGTTGGTCATAAAAAATCACTTCTTTTTATTTAAAAATTGCATCCCTTGCGTGTTTTCATTAAGAATTGCATATTTTACATCTTATTACAAAGATTGCATAATTTTATCAAGATTTGTATATTTTCATAAAGATTGTATCTCACCCATAAAATTGCATCTCTTGGGAATTTTTCATCATTTTGTTAAAATTCATATATTTTAGGTTAGGATTTGCATTTTTTACACCAAAATTGCATATCTCAGGAGATTTGGGTAAAATTTGCATTTTTTAAATAAAACTATAATGTTTTTTTAATTAAATTTTCATATTTTTAACAAATTAGGCATTTTAGGGATCTTTGTAGGAAAATATATATTTTGTCACTTAGCTAAATTTTTCAAAAATTAAAAATGTTTAATTGAGTTTTTTTTCTAAAAATTAGCTCTTTTATGTTTTTTTCTTTTAAATTTAGGAAAATAAAAGTTAAGATTTTTTTATGATATTTCCAAATAAAAATAAACTAGCTAAAAACATAAACTTAGTTGTTTTTCAAAAATAAAATAAATCCACATACTAAAATTTTTTGTTAAAAAAAAAATATAGATCTACATTAGTTTGATTTTAACTAGCGAGTAAAGGTGTGTAAGTAGACTTTGTCCCATGAGTCGACCTATTTTACCTACTTTTAAAATGGATTAGGGCTAAGATTTTTTTGCTCGTTTAAAAGCAAGCTAAATTAGCTGAGCCCGTTTAACCCGAGGGTCAAAGTGAGCCGGTTTGAATCAGCCCGTTTAATAAATTTATACCTTTAACCCATGAACTGATCAATTTAACTTGCTTTTTAAGCGAGTTTGGGCCAATATTTTTTTGCCTGCTTAAAAATGAGCCAAATGAGCCTGGTCCATTTAACCTGCGGACCAAAGTGAATAAGGCTTCTATTAGAGAGTATGTAGGTACCTTTAGAGTAACCATAAAAAATGAAAAATTTTGTGTTTTTTTTTTATTGAAAATTCGTAATAAAAATTAATAAAAAAATTATCTTGCATGCATTTTTTATATTTTGTCATTTTTACATTCTTAAGAAAAATTATAAAAAAAATAAAGGCCTATTCGTTAGTTTTTTATAATTCCTACATGGTAACTTTATTTTAGTAAGTTAACTTTTAAGCTTAGTAATTTAGTTTATATTTTTTGAAAATTATTTTTTTAAGAAAATTTACAAGCTAGCAACCTAATTAGGGTTTTTCCACTTAAGAACCTTAATCTCATTTTTTTTTTTATCAATTTTATTGGTTGGTGACCTCAAAAATATTTTTAAAATTTTTTTTTTAACAAAAATGCTTTATTTAATGTCTAGTAACTCATATTAAGCAAGCTAGGTTAAGAAGGGTTAAATTAAAAAAAAATCAAAATAGAACTCAATAAAATTGATAACTTTACTAAGAACACTAATGGGCTATCTATGTAGGAATAAAATAATTAATTAATGGGCATTTGTCTTTACTTTTCTCTTTGTTTTAATTTGTACATAGTATAAATAGTTGTATTAACTAAGTTTTAGTGATGCATGCCTGTTAAGAAGAACTCAACTCAATAGGTCTACTCTTGGGAGATATAAGGGGCTTTTTTTTTTTTTTTTTTTTTTTTTGCAAGTACCATATGCATATACTTAGATGTGGTTAGACTTCGATCATTTTACGAAACTAAGACGGATCACTATTGTATAACCCTCAGGTTATAAGGGTCTTTAGCGCCGATTGGTAGTTATAAGCAAACTTACTCTTGTTTCGATATAGCCCACAAATCATTCCTTAAGAATGTATGAGGCTATAGAGCTTAAGGCTCATAGATTATACCTTCTTACATCATCGCAAAGAAGAAGAAGAAGAAGAAGAAGAAGAAAAGATTAATAATTCTTAAATTATAGGAATTCATAAAAATTATTATGACAAGCGATCAATCGAACCTTATTTTTCAAAATAAAAATTTTTGACAACTTGTACACTTATATACATAGGTGTATAAGGAATATGGACCACAAGCTCAAGATAATTTTATTATCCCTATGATTTACTAATTAGCAATCATTATTGCACTATATGCATGTATATCATCTTACATTATATATATATGTATGTGTGTGTGTAATTTGTATTCTTATGTTACTTATATATTTGCTTGTGTATATTATGTATTGTAATTTTTGTTTTATTTTACAAGTAAAGTAGTACAACAAAAATTCAAGATGGAACCTACTAAACTGCATTAAGTCTTCTTGTATGATATAGTAGCTGTATAATATTTCCATGTATTATTTTGTATGTAAAATATTTTCCTATAACTTATTATATGTTGGTTGTTTTTGTATAATTTTTCATTTGATTCATTTAGTCTTTTGTATTTGTAGGAAATTATACACCCAACAAGGGTTTAGCCTGTTTGTAATCAAGTCAATATAATCATAGGTTTGTAATAAAGTTGCAAGTCGAAATTTTAGTAAATTATCGCATATTATCTAGCAGCCAACCCTGCATTTGCATACTTATGCTTTATTTGTATATTACTTGTGTATTTATTATTGGTATTTTTTTTTTCTCCATTGTTTATTATTACTTGTTTCGTTGAAATTTTTTTATAGTAATATATGTGTACATAAAATAAAAAGAAAACAAAAAAAGAATAGACAGAAAAAAATTCTTAGATTTATAAATATTTATTACTCATGATCTGTAAATAGTTATCATTTCCAATTATCTCCTATAACCTTTTTGTAACACTAGGCATCCCTCTTGTAAAATTATTACCTTCCAATTATCAGTCATCCCCTTAATAGCTTTGTCGTCTTCATAATGTTGCCTTTGTAAATGACCTCTTATATTCCTTAAGCATTATTAGCAATTTGGTTATTTATAGCATAAGTTCTTTTTAGCTTCCATTGATAAGAAGGGTTTTCAAAAGTTTTTCAGAGAAAAAAAAGAACTTTAGCCTATAAATAAGTCATTACATGTCAAACTTGTAAAATAGTCACTCATCTCCATGGACTTCATAATTTTTTTGGCCATTCTAATAAACTAGGAAGATATTAGTGGTTTCATTTATAATAGAGCTTTTTTTTTTTTTTTTTTGTAAAATGAGTATTTTTAAATCTTTTTAGAAAATGAATTCTTTCAAGCAAAAAAAAAAAAAAAAAAATCATCAAGTTTTTGAAGGAAAAATCTACTAACAAGTATGAATTTTATAGGATTTGAGTTATTACTTTTAAGCAGTTAAGCCCATTATTAAATTCCATAGTCATTCATTTTGAAGCTAAGTAACTGCTAACAACAACTCTAACCAAGCCTAGTCTTAGTAGTCATTATTCTGAGCCTAGAGTGCTATGTAACCTATGAATTAAACCTGATATCGAGATTAATGTTGAGGGGTAAAAGATGAGAGCATATTAGAAATTGATACATTAAAATAGTAGAGACATGGCCCACCCTAAAACAGACACGACTCATGATGCCCCCTAAGAAAAGCTCAAACCAAACACAATACTTAAAGAGAAGTCTACTACTAGACCTTTTTAGAAGCCTTAGAAATGAAAGCCTAAACACAAACAACAAACCTTTCCATCTATTTCAAACCTACATCAAGTCAAAAAGGACTCAAACATGTAGCCTACTAACTTCACTTAGAGTTTTGTCTACCTACACCAATCCTTTGTCAACCTAGTAGTCCTAAATACTCACTTTACAAAACTAGCTCACTTACTCCAACCTTGAAATAAAATACAAAGTTTATCTTTACTATGAATTATTCTACCAATAAGCCTAACGAGTTTAGGCTAGGGGGTAGTAAATGGCGTAAGTAAAGGACCTTATTTAATTAAGTATTAAGGAGCAATATTTCAAAGGAAGAGAAGCATGTGATCTATTAGGGCATCATAGAATATTTAGTCTTATCAAATGAGACTAAGTCAAATAGGGGCAAACAAAGGAATACCTCCTAACTCTTCTAGTAGAAAAGTATTTCAGTATTTGAAGAATTTAAAATGATAAAAGGCAAGTCCTAACCCCAAATATTGACCCTAAAACTCCTATGATAGCCGAGAGATATGAAAGTGAAGATAAGACCCATTCTTTAAAAGAGGTTTATCTTACATATGATACCTAGATTGAAATTGTAACACCCCAAAAAGGGACTTAGTAACTTTTCCTAAAATCTTCATATCACGTGTACACCTATAATATAAAAACAATCTTACAAGTTAGAAGTTGCAAGGGTCTAATTAGTAAGTTTTTAAGGGTGCCTATTCATTTTACTTACATTTACTTATTTATATAAGCAACTTTGATAACTCAACAATTCATAGTTTACCAAGACTATAGAAAGTCAAAATCACCTACCTAATCATAAGACAGATAATTAAACTTCAACAACATTACGAACTACTAAATATTATAAAGATCTAGTTTAACTAATATAGCTTATTAAAGTAATCTTATTCATCTAATCCAATTGCTTAAGGAACACTCTATACTATGATCTTAGCTCATTTCTAGCTTTTGATTACCTACAAAAAGGAATTATTGGGGGGGTAAGCACACCATAGCTTAGTAAGTTCATTTCTCGCCACTACCGTTTAAGCAAGTTGTTAAGCAATATTAACAAACATGCAGTTTAGTTATATACGGAATGAATGCACACATAGTGAATGTAAGAATACATCCATAGGGCTCCGAAACCATGGAAGGTATAGATTTACATTGTCTACATATCGATTATTTCCCGTACTTAACCGTATAAGGCACCTCCATACTTGCATTAGGTTGTTTGTAGGTATCGTCCTAACAAAACCTAACAGATGAAACTCGACTATTACCCTAGTCAAGAATACCATACTAATCAATTAGATGGATCCTATTTAGGGCTATCCATTATTAACAATCAATATAACGCTCCACGGGTTCACTATTAACAAATCCATATAATGCCCCATAGGTTAAACCATACAAGTCCTAACTCATGCTACTTGCTATCAATCAACTAAAGATGATTTACTAGCTTTGCCTCAACAAAGAAAATGTCATAGAAGATTACTATCAATGCTTACTAAGTTGATAAATCATTCTTTGAACCGTAAAATATTTTAAAATGTATTTTAGCAAATTTTTCAAAAAATTCAACAAAGTTATAGACATTGTAATCCATAACTAATGGATCACAAACATGCGACAGGTATATTCAATTGATTTGGCTAAATATTTAAACTTACCAATTTTAATAAGGCAATCACATGGATGTTGGCATATAGAACAACCATTCACTCAACTTACAATCAAAGCCAAGAAATAGAATATCAAGTAATTATCAAACACAAGCAAGTAATAGTTCATCGAAACTCCCTCACTTGGCCTGCTCGTCTACTTGTCTTAGCCTTCAGTGTTCTTGAATTAGAAACTAAGTTACCTAAAACATAATAATAATATATATGTAAGTAATTGGAAGAGCGTTTCTTTAAGAACCTAAAAGTCTACATGATTATTGAAACTTGTTTAAACTTGTTTTGCTATAACTCCTTCAATTTAAGTCTATTTTTAGTGTTCTTATAATTGATTTTCATCATTTTTGAGCCTTCTTTCATTTAGTGAGGTTCTTTTGGGTGTCTAGACTTGTAAGAATTTGATTTGGATCAAACAAATTCATTGGTCAATAGTATTAGTTTAACTCCTTTAGGTTTCGACCCAGTTTTGGGCTTTAGGCTTAATTTTAGGTATTGGGCTTTAAACTTGACCTTTTAGGCTTTTCTTTAAACATTTTAAAGTTTAGATTTTTGTCCAAATTCCATGGCTTTCATTTTGGGCTTTAATATTACTCTTGTAACCTAAATGGGCCCTTTTTACTAGTTTAGAGCCTTAGCTTACTAAGGGGTCTCTAGGTGATGGTCTTAATGGGCTTTTGCACTTAATAGACCTTTTATATTTTATTTTATAAGCCTTGTAATTTAAGGATTAGATCTAGGCACTAAGTTATTGAGCTCTATTTTTTATTCTTTTAAGATCTTTAGGCTTATTTTGTATTTTAAGGCCTTAAGTCCAACTTCACTTATTATTTTAGGCTTAAGCCCACTAAAGGCCTTAAGATAAGTCTATTTTCTATTATGATTTATATTCGATTCTTTTCATTTATTGAGCTCCTAATCATATTTCTAAGGCTTTAGTTACTAACTAAGCTAGTTTAAGCTTAATTTGCATTCTATGACATTAAACTTGATTTTAACTTATCCCAATTGGCTAAATATTCCAATGGGTTCACTAAATAACCCATTTTACCAAGTGTTTTAGATTTGATACTAATGGTTTATTGAGTCTCAAGTGGGTTTTTCTAAATCTAATGTCCATTTTAGGTCTAACTACTCATTATATACCTTGTTTAGCCTCTTAACTTGCAAGTTTAAGTTATAAATTGTAATTATCTTTAATTAATTATGTGATTAACCTATTAATAAACATTTTACAGCTTGTTTTTTGACATGTTTGAGGTGGTTCAAGATTCTTTTTTAGGGTTTTCTACATATCATGTACTTAACTTCCTAAAACATGCATAAAACTACCACGAAAATGCACCTAAAACCATTTCTTTTCAAAATAAACATGAGAAATAAAAAATATAGTGGGGATATACATATATATGTTTTGGCCCTAACACAGGAATAAAGATATGATGATGATTCTTCTACTTTTCATCAAGTTATCATTTTAATGCAGCTTATGTGCTTCTAAAGTTACATATAGAATGTTTACTTTACTAGAAATCTAAGAAAATGTACATGTATGGGCATGTAAATGTGGTAAATATGGTAAACAAGGGTGGTATTTTAATAATTTTTTTATTAGTTTTTAAGCTTATGAATTATATTCATAAACTCAAATGAGAAAGAAAGTTGAAAAGGTGCGAGTTTATCTCAGTGGAAATTCGAAGGGTCTCATTTCACCTCGTTTTTGGTATACGAAATAAATTCCTTTGGTGAAGAATGTTTGTTAGCAAGAAAGATAGATGAAAGAAGATTCAAATATAAGCGCTTTTGTGTCTTTTGAAGGTGTTGGTGGGGAGTTATAACTTGGGGCATTCAGGTACGCAACCAAGTCTGAGAAACTTACTCTTTTTTCCTTCCTTCTTGTTTTTCTTTTGTTTTTGGGTTATGTATTTAGAGAGTGTTTCTAAGATTTATTCTAGGAAAGAAGATGGAGTAAAATGCAAATAGAGGGATCAAAGAAGGGGTTAATTATGAGTGGGTGTGGTAGGGAACAAATCCCTTCCATTCTTGGTTGTATAGTTTGAGCACAAATGAGGATCGATTTGCTTTTTATAATTTTTGCCAATTGAGGCAATGGCTTATCTACTAAAGGTGAGTGATTCCTTGTTTTTCTAACTAATTATCTTGTCCTATATAGTTAATTGTGATTATCTTTAGCTAATTATGATGCATGAATGCATGTAGATGATTAAAATACAATTTAAGTTTATAACTCTAATTACTAGTATAGATGACTATAATTAGACTTAGTTTAGGGTTTTTCATATTTAATTAAATTAATCAAATTTATTGGATCATTCATGTAATTAATTTATGGCTTCTAAAGGTTGGAATTGATTATGATTTCAGAAGGCAAATTGGGGTTGTTATAACAATTTAGTGAATTATTAGTAATTACTTAATAATATGGCTATATAATTAGAGTTTGTTAATTAAATTGGGCTTTTGACACTAAATTAAAGTTTCTAATTTGTTTTAGGGCTTCTCATGTTTTAGAGTTCTACAAGGTTTTATGCGCTTTGATGGTATGCTTACGATTTTAGTGTTACTTTCGGAGAAAATATATTATTTGAGGTAAACTAGTAATCTCATTAATTTATTACTTTAATTGACTTAATTTGATTAATCATTATCATTTATACTACTGTTCATTAAAAA
The DNA here is from genome assembly GCA_024138015.1 of Lumnitzera littorea. NCBI lineage: Eukaryota > Viridiplantae > Streptophyta > Magnoliopsida > Myrtales > Combretaceae > Lumnitzera > Lumnitzera littorea. The sequence continues at coordinate 95,011,153 of JAMXBB010000008.1, forward strand.
AAAAAAATCTAGTTTATGTGATTTGCATAATTTACGTTAAATGTTTTAAGTTATGGTTTTTATTATATTTGAAGTTTAATCTAAGGTTTTATGATTCTAGGGTTTAGGATTTAGAGTTTTTATTCAATTTGAATTTTTAATTTATGGTCAAGCGTGCTTGGATTTAGAGTCTTTGTACATGATTAAGGTTTATAAAAATTTATCTTCAGGGTTTTTCAAGTTTGTTTTTGAGGTTTCGATTTAAAATTTTATCGATTTTAATTTCTTTGATCTGATTGAGTATAGGGAATCTCATTAATTCTTTGAATTTGATTTTAAGTTCGAAACATAAAATTCGCAGGGTTTATAGAAAGGATGATAGGCATTCATTCCACTACCCTAAACACTTTTACCCTTTTTTTTACCCCCTTTGAGCCCTTAAGGGAAGTTTTTTGAAAATAAACCTTATCAAGAACTACCTTACATCGAGGCAATTAGGAGGTGAAGGGCATCTATTTAGGAGAAAAGGGAGAACTAATTTGGACTAATTTTAGCTACAATTCCAGTAAGCACTCCTGAACACTTAAGTTACAAAACCCTTGCATAAAAGAGCTTGAAAAATATACCGAGTGATCTCCTCAATGAAATGGAAAAGAAAAAAAAAAGAGAAAAAAAAAGAAAAAGGAAAAAATAGTGAAATGATCACTTGAGTCTCCTTCCAAGAATAAGCCAAAAAATTTTAAATATCTCAATGCTTGAGCCTACCTATGGTACCACCCTTTCAAAGGTTATCATATGGTAACCAATTGCTTATGTAATTATGGCAACCTTATCTTAGTATTTCCAATTAAAATTCTTAACTTGTAAACTCAAGCAAAGAAAATAATTTTTCAAAATTAGCCAACACATCAATATCCCTTTTTGTTTAAACTAATGACCAAAAGCCTACATTACATCCTAAGAAAAAGACTTACCAGATCTATCAAAGTGTATCATCTATAAGACTAACCATAATTTTTGGAATTGTAGTCAAGAGTAAAAATAAACCACTTCAGAGTATGGGAAAGTCCTCTCAGACTAAATAATTTAGATAATTAAGATACTTTCCTCGATATGAAACTTATGAATGCAAAAGTTAAGTATACCCTAGAGGCATGGGAAGCACTTTTCCTTATAATTGAACAAGATTCCTTACAACAACAAGGACAAGGAGTTCAATGGAAGCTTTTCCTTATCCCCACATCATGTAGATACAAACAATTAAGTATATAGAATGAATGGTTAATGGACTAAAAGAATGAACATATCGCGTATATGTAATATTCATAATCAGTATAATTTCATCATTTCTTAGTAAGAAATTATGAATAGTTTTTTTCCAATAAAACATGCTCTCCCTTGTGTTTTCAAAAAAATTGAAAAAATTTTGAGAATTTGCAATGTGAACTTTAATCATCCTTGCTTAGGAACTTTAGTTATCTTATGATTCAAGAATCTTTGTCATTCTTATCTTAGGAACTCTAGCTGTCTTATTACTTAGGAATCTTAGTTATTCTTAAATTTAGGAACTTTGGTTATCTTATAATTTAGGAATCTTAGTTATCCTTAAGGAATTCCAATCATTTATAAAGTTTTAAGAACCTCAATTATCCTTAAATTTTGGAACTTTGGTTATCTTATTACTCAAGAACCTTAGTTATCCTTAAGAACTTTAGTGATTTTATTACTTAGGAACCTTAGTTATCCTTAAAAACTTTGGTTATCTCACATTCTAGAATCTTAGTTATCTTTTGGGGGCTTTAATCATCTTATAAGGTTTCAAGAACCTTAGCTATCCTTGAAGTTATAAACTTTAGTTATCTTATGTTTAAGACTCTTAGTCATCTTTAGTTAATTTAAGTCAAGAACTCTAATTATCCTATGCTATAAGAAAGTTTAGGAGCTTTGGCTATTATATGAAAAGAAACTTCAGAAACCCTCATCAACCTTAGTCAAAAAGTTTGAGCCCCTATCATCATGGCAGGAACTTAGGCTCTCTTAGGAATTTTAAGGAGCGTTAGTTACCCCATTCAAGAGCATTTGCTATCCTTAATCTTTCTCTAAGTTTTGGGAACTTTAGTTGCCCTATGTCAAGAGTTTACAAAGTTTCTCTATAGGATCTTTTTTTGGGTAATGTTCTTTATAAGAACTTTTGTCATCCTACATAAAGGAACATTAGTTATCCTAAGGATTTGGTAGCATTAGTCATTCCCTTTAAGCCTTTCTGATAACCTTTTTCTTTAAAAGAGTTATCCTTTCAAGAAAATGATTTATCCTCTTAAGGATACCTACTAGTACAAGTTGGGGATTAACTTTTAGATTCTCAAGAGATTTAACCTCTTAAGGATACTTACCAATTCAAGTTGAGGATTAACTTTTAGATTCTTAAGAGATCTATCCTCTTAAGGATACTAGCCATACTAAGTCGAGAACCTATTTATTTGAAATTTTAAGTCACAATCTTTTTACCCCATCAATTTAAGTTATGATCTTTCTTAGCTAACCTTTCAAATCAGGACCCTATTTAGATGACCTTTCAAGTTAGGACTCTTCTTATGTGACCATTCAAGTTAGAGTCCTTCACCCCACCAATTCAAATCAGGATCCTTCTTATGTGACCTTTTAAGTCAGGACCTTTTGTAGCTGAACTTTTAAGTCAAGACCTTTCATAATTGACCTTTTAAGTTAGGACCTTTCTTAGCTAACCTTTCAAGTCAAGATCTTACTTAGCTAAAACAATCAAGTTAAAACTCTTTACCTTGCCGATTCAAGCTAAAACTTAGCAAAAAAAGGCATTTTTTTTTTATCTTTATAGCGAAATTTTAATCAAATTTTATTACAAAGAGGAACAATTGTATATATCCCATTTTTGTCACCCTTAATTTTTAATGTTAATTTTTGTTGAAAATTACAAAAAACTAAAAAATTGAGAAAAATCCAAAAAAATAAAAAGAAAAAAAGAGTTTAACTCAAGTTAGTTAGTCTTTTAAGGTTAAATCAAGTAAAATTCAAAAATATATATGCAATTTAGTAAACGTAGAGTCTTTGAAAAATTGGGCCTCATTAAAAAATTTTTTTTGAGAAAAGTCCAATAAAAATTTTAACTCATGTAAGCTAACTTTGTTCAATTTAAAATTTGAATAATTGTTATTGGATGAATAAAAAATAAGGCTTAAAATTTATTAATTTAAAATTGTATTGAAAAATTTTTAATATGTATATTTTAAGTCATTGAAATAGGTTTGGGTTGGTTTAAAACAACTTAGAGCAAATTAGGCCAAAGTTTGAAAATAAAAGTTAAGGTTGGGCCCTAATTTAGAAGGATTATGTACATGTGAGGTGCAATATATCATGAGAAAGAAACAATATCTTAGTTAGTTAGATTTTCTATGTGGGAACTATAGGTTATGGGTTCGACTAAATAGAGGTAGGCGTGATTTTTTTTCCCTTTTCCTTTGCCTAGTCATGTGCTTGGCATGTGATAATCTTCTTCTCTAGCAATCAGCATGTAGGATATGAAAATGAAGGGACAAAATATGGCCAAGTCTTCTAGAACTCAAATCTTTTGTAGATTTTATTAAGTCTTTTGTATTTCTTTGTAGATTTTGATGAAAAACTATAAAATTGTTATGAAAAACTCAAAAATTTAATAAGTATTTATATGAATAACAAATATTCAAAGATTTAATAAAATCAATCCAAGCTAAACATTATCCATGGTTGTCTATATCTAATCAAAATTTATCTCGAGCTTTAAATGTGATATGAATTGCATTATTATAAATAATAAAGCTTGGGAAACACTTAGACAAGATCAATAGCAATCAGTTTTACGTAAAATACACACTCACGTGCCTACTCTCTCCCTATATGACCCCAAACTCTCTTTAGCTTATAGTCACTCTACGCACCAAGCCCACGTGAACTAAACACCATAATAAACTCATCATCACTCCAGCAATCGAATCTAATCCCTCTTGATTGCTGTTGTGGTCCTTAGTTGCACTTGCTTTAAAACCTTAACCACTACCATCAGCCCTCTTTGAACCACTAAGAAAACATTACTCTTTTCCAAAACCAACACTATCGACTTTCTCATGTACTAAATACACCTCTCCATCATGATGAAGCAACCGCCATTGCAACACCAAAAGACTACCACCACCAATCACCATTGACTTCAAAATCACCTCGAAACTCTAAGGTGTTGTGTCTAAACCTCCTTTTGTCAATAAAAAAAGTCATGGAGTGCAAGTTTCCACATGAAAAATTGAGTGGAAGCTACTGTTTTGAGCCATCCCAATCATTACTTCTTTCTCCTATCAAGATTCGACCTGTACTCTTCTTGAGCTCCAATCCCGTTTGAGCCAATGCACAAACTGCATTGCATGCCTGACTCAATACACTCCTACTATTGGTGGTTTTTTTTTTTTTTAGTCCTTTTATAGTTATTTAAGTAGTTTTTTTTTTCTCTATTGTTTTTGAAATTTATAAATAATTACCTGTACTAACTTTATTATTTTTCATGTAGGTATCTTGTCTTGATTATTTAGCTTTAGTAGTTTTTTCTTTTTATTATCTTCATTATTTGCATATTAGGTGCATATAATTTGTATCATAGTCGTATTCATGTGTTAGAATGTAATTTGCATAATTAGTGCTACATGGCACTCCCATTAACTTGATTTCTATAGGTTCTCATCAAATTGGTGTTGGTGATTAAAAATCACTTCTTTGTATTTGAAAAATTGCATCCCTTGCATGTTTTCATTGAAAATTGCATATTTTGCATCTTTATGTTAAAATTGCATAATTTTATCTAGATTTGCATATTTTCATAAAGATTGCATATTGCATATAAAATTACATATTTTAGGAAAATTTCATCTTTTTGTTAAAATTCATATCTTTTAGGTTAAGATTTGCATCTTTTATACCAAAATTGCATATCTTAGGAGATTTGAGTGAAATTTTCTTATTTTAAATAAAATTATATTGTTTTTCAATAAATTTGCATTTTTTTTATCAAATTAGGCATTTTAGGGATTTTTCTAGAAAAAAAAATATTTTGTCACTTAGTTAATTTTTTTAGAAAATAAAAATGTTTAACTTGGTTTTTTCTAAAAATTAGGTCTTTTAGGTTTTTTTTTTTTTTAATTGGGCAAATAAAAGTTAGGATTTTTCCAAAAAAAAAAAAACTAGCCAAAATGTAAACCTAACTATTTTTAAAAAATAAAATGAATCCACATACTAAAATTTTCTAAAGAAAAAAAAATTAGAATTACATTAGTTTGATCTTAACTAGTAGGTACATAAACATCTCCATGGAAAAAAAAAGCATATTTTTTTTATTTTATTGAATATTTGTAATAAAAATAACAGAAAAATTATTTTGCATGCATTTTTCATATTTTTTTCATGTTTACATTATTTAGAAAAATTATAAAAAATAAAGACCTAGTAGATAGTTTTTTATAATTCCTACGTAGTGGCTTTATCTTTATAAACTAGCTTAAGAACTAAGTTTTCTAGTTAATATTTATTGAAAATTATCTTCTTTTAGAAAATTTGCAAGCTAATGACTTGATCAGGGTTTGTCCACTTAAGAACCCAAATTTTATTTCTTTTACCGGTTTTACAAGTTGGTGACTTCGAAATTTTTTTCAAAAATATTTTTAAAAAAAATGTTTTTCCTTAATTTAATATTGAATAATCTATATAAAGCGTGCTAGGCTTAATAAAGGTTAAATTAAGAAAAATCAAAATAAAGCTCGACAACACCATATAAGCAATAGTTAAGCAAGTTTAATTATACAAGCATATGAATGCAATCAAACGTATACCAAACAAGTATATACAGTTAGCTAGTCTTACATATAGCATAGATTTAATGCCATTCGAAGCGAACGTTAGAGACTTCAAATCATCAAATTCGAATACCTATCACTTGAGTACTAACCAATTATTATATCCATATTAGTAATTCTAGTTATTATCTTGTTAATAATTACCCAAGTGATAAACTTAACACTAAGTGAGGTTGTGAGTGGTACACATAGTCCAGCTTACTCCTAAATAAAGATCTCGAGACTTGATCCTCAATTGTACAGTTGGTGTCTCTAACACTTAGTAAGCTCTTAGATTAGGATGGGGCACTTGTACAAATGCGTCGTCCTAATCAAACTTTAATATCATAACTTTTAACAAAATAAATACAACTCTAACAAGACCCCTCTTTAACATTGTATAATGTGATGATCAACAAATAAATGCATTGTCATGCACGTGCATGACCATTCAATTGTTAAGCCCAATGTAATTAGGTCTGATTCATTAAGCGATCAAGCAATACTGTAGACATTTGAGTAGACTAACATAGCAAGATATATATGCATATCATATTGGCATGTTATCTAATGCTTAAAGTATCTTAATCACATAATCAAGCAAATTTGTGCACATGCATAAACCTATAGCCCCAAACAATCCAATTTATTATCTTTTTTAAGTGCCACTATACTATACGTACATGTAAGCATGGTAATCACAAAAGAAATACTCACTCAGCCACGTCAATCAAGAATCGTAATAGTCCTCTAATTGGTCGAGATCTAAATCAGTATCTCCTGAATAGAATAATGACGCTATTAGAACTATGCTAAGTTTATAATCAATTATCCTAATTTTTGCTATACTACTCCTAAGCATCACTAAAACTTGTTTTCGTGATATCTTGTTGTTGTAAGTTTAATTTTTGCATTCTTATAGTTGCTTTCATATGATTCTAGATGCACTTTCGCATAGTAGGGTCTATTTTGGGAGTTAGAACCCATGACTATTCATTTAGATAAGGGTTAGATTTGAATTTTATATGCTTCCCTTTTTAGTTAGTTGATTTTCTAGTTTAATCACTTGTTTGAGTGTTCAGGACCTTGTTCTAGTCACTTATCTGTATTAATTGGCTTTTATATTGGTGTTGGGCGTAAATTTATTTAAGTTTAAGGCTATAGGTCCTTTCACATCTTATTCAGTTTCTTTAAGTTTTAACTTATTTAGAATTTGGCCTTGTCTTGGCCTAAGGCCTAGTTTAAATTAATTAGTCTAAATTATTCATTGTTGGGCCTTTCGTTCTTTATTCTAAGACAACTAATTTAGTTGGCCCAATTAAATTTTAAGTCTAAGTCCATATTTTGTTATTTTAAGGCCTAAACTACTCCGTTTAACTAATTATAGGCTTTATTTATACTTAGGCCTAATAGGGGCTCGTTAAATTATTTAATGGGCTTAGTGAGCCTTTTAATTAAGTTTTAATGTTCTATTATATCCGTTGGTCATCCATGACTAAATGGGTTTAAGGCTTGATTTGTGGGCTTGTTAGCTCAATTTTAGTCTAATTCATGTCATAGGGCCCATATCTTGTTTTTTATCTAATCTAATGGGCCTTATAACTTATTAAACCTATTAAATTATCTATTTTATCATAAGTTTTGAATCTAGTACTAATGATTTATTAAGCTCCTAATTGGTTTTTCTAGGCTCATGATGTCTGATATAGGCCTAATCACTCAGTATAAGCCTTATTTAGTTTTTTGTCTTGCAAGTTTAAGCCTTATCACTCACAACTTAGAGTAAGTTTAACTATCATTAAGTGATGATTAAAGATGATTTCCTAAAGTTCTCTATATTTCATATGCTTAACTTGATAAATGATTCAATAAACTATTTTTATGATACATTTTAACCCACTTTTTAATAAAATAGTCATGAAAAATAGAAAATATAGCGAGAATATGCATGTACATGTTTTGGCCTAGCATGGTGTTGTGGGTTTCATGGAGTTTTTTCAACTTTTCTTCAAGTTATGTTCTTAAAACAACTTCTATACTTCTAGAAATGCAAGTAACATGTTAACTATATACATAAATGAAAATTTGATCATATGACTCTAATGTGCAATGTACATGATTATGAGATCTTTATGTAATATTTCTAATCCTAAACTTTCAAGATATCACGTATATAGCTAGTATAAAAAAAAAAAAGGGAACTTAAGTTGGGTATGTTTTACCTTTGGTTTAAAGTGTGTGAGATCTAGCTTTTCTTGTCATAAACAAAGCCAAAAAGTGCTCCTGTAGAAGTTAGGCTGTGTTAGCTAGGAAGTAGGGGATGTAATGGTTCAGTAGGTGGTCACCATTTGGCATTTGGTGGTGTATGGTGGCTGCTAGGGTATAGGCTAGTCAAGGGTGCAGTAAGATCCAAAATTTTAGTTTTTTTTTTCCTCCTTTTCTTTTTATTATTTTTGTTTATGGATTTTTAGAGAGGATTATTATGGATTGTTTTAGAGGAGAAGAAGAAATGAGAGTGAGGAGTGTGGTAGCATGGGGGTACCATTCATTTAGGTTGGAATCAATGAGACAAAACATCATCCTATAGTGATTACATGATGACATAAATAAGGACCATTTGTTTTTGCTAAAAGTGGTTAGGATGTCTCCTAAAAGGTGGCCTAATCCTTAATCTTGTCACCTTTTAGTTAATTATCAGCCTTTTGTTATTACTTAAGTTTATTCCCTTAGCCAAGCATGATGTATGAGTACAGGTGACTGATTACATCGAATTTTATGCTTAGTACTCTATTTGCTAGTACGTATGATCTTAATTAATTGTAGTTTTGGGTTTTTCCTATTTAATTAAATTAATTAAGATCATCAATCCTCTTGTTTAACTATTTTAGTGCGTTTAAGGTTTGGAATTTATTATTGCTATTCGATTACGAATTGAAAGGTAAATTAGGATTTTTTAGCAGTTAATCAAATTATAAGCGATTAATGAATGGTTTAGCTATATAATTGAAAAATTTTAATTATTTTTAGGTCTTTGATATTAATCTTGAGTTTTAGAGTTAATTTAGGGTCTTTCCTATGTTAGGGTTTAATTAGGGTTTTAAGGTTTTGAAGGTATGTTTAGGGTTTTAGTTCTAGTTTTAAAGTTTTGAATGTATCATTAAGGTTTTCTATTTTAATAGTCATTTTTAATTTGGTTCATCCTTTATATGGTTTGAGGTAATCATATAGGCATGAACTATTCATCTTAGGTTCGGGTTCGAAAATTTTGTAGAGCTTACATAAAGGCATTGTTTATACCATAATTAACTCTAATTCATATTATTAGTTCAATTAGCATGATTAGTCAATGGTATGGTTATCTAGAGACTTAAAGGGTTTGACCAACCTCCTGAGGATTGGTTGGCTACCCATAACCATCAGTGGATTTTATGACTCACATTTTTAGAGAGAGTTATGACCCATTATTTTGCTAGAGGTGGCTGGAGGCTACCTGTCGGGAGTTATGCAACCTTCCTAAGGTTGTAGGTGGTAACCTCATTAGTTGATTGTGTTAACTAAACTAATGGTGTGAAATAGAGTTAATTGAGGTATAAATGGTAATAATTAAAATTTTAATTTAGTGTATAATTAAATAAATAGTAACATTACGTGTATAATTGCAAAAAGTAGCAAAGTTAAGGTGTAAATTGTAACATTAACCTAAAAAAAATTTCACTAATACTTTTTATTTAGGGTAAATTGCAAATACATCCTTTATGTCCACATCATATGCATTTAGCTTGTTTATCTTTGAAATTATGCAATTAAACCCCTAAATCTTTAAAAGAAATGTACATTTAAACAACTACCCCCCAAAAAGGTAGTCTAAATGCACATTCATAAAATATTTAAAGGTTTAAGTGTGTTGTTTCAATAATAAAGGGGATAAGTTCATATGAAGTAACTATAAGGGGATGTATCTACAATTTAACATTTTCTTTTTAATTCTGGAAAGGAAAGATGATAGGTAAAATAGAAAAATCGATGGAAAACATAAATAAATAAATAATAAAATAAATATTAGTCAATTGAAAAGAAAAGAAAAAAAAAATCCGAAATTTATTATGATAATGTTTGAACAATTTAAGACTAGAAGTTAATATTATGCGATTCAAATCCTTTAAGAAAGGGGGTGGGGGAGGAGGTGGGAAATCTAAGAAAAATGGTCCTACAAAAAATTTTAAAGTATTTTCCTCCATTATATATGGCTAAATCTCATAATGTTGCCAGTTTGATTTTGCTCACTTTTCAATTTTATTATTTTTGCAAACCATTTCTTTCATAAAGATCTAGAAGGAGGATATTTCTTCTTATTCCATCAAGAAAGCGATGTTATATCATAAATTCATACTACTTTGAGTTGATTGAAAGGTCTTGTTAGATTCTCTCTAACTTAATTTTGATAATAACATGAAGGATTATTTGATTATTGTTTTGCAAGAAGTATTTTGCTAGAAAAATTTTATAGAGCCTTTAGTAGAAGTTTGTACAAAGGAAAATTCAAAAGTTATGTGAATATAAAAGTAATAGTAAAATCTTCAGATACTAAGTAAAAATGTAAATGTCATGGATAAAATACTAGTAGAAGCTTAAGAAGAAGCTTTGCTTGTCTTATAAATCGAAGATAGGATCACTGTAGAAACTTGTGCAGAAGGTTTGTGGAAATCTGATGAAAGAAGGTTGAGTAGAAAGTTTAAAATGATGTGTACTTGGAACATTTCAGTAGAATTCGAGTGGAAGCTTTGGGTTGAAAAATGTTGAAAGCACTTGTAGAAACCTTAGTAGAAGCTTAAGGATAATATGTATCTAAGAAACACGGTAGAAACTTAAGTAGAACCTTTTGTCTAGAAAACAAGAAAGTGCTTGTAGAAGATTCAGAGAAATATAATCCTAATAGACTATTGAAGATGTAGGAGTTCGAGTAGAAGATATAGAAAGGATAAAAGAATTTCATATCGATGCAATAAGGATGGAAGGATTTGTTGTATATCCATAAATCACAATGTTCACCAAATTATTAGTAAAATGTTATCTTTTGAATGTTGAAGAAAAAGATATAACTATCTTAGGCATTTAAACAAGTGAAGCACCAAACCTAAAAGAGAGAAGATAGCTTATAGTACAATTGCATCTATGATCTGATTCATTGAGCTAAATTTAAAAGATTTATATTTTACTCTTCATTTGTATAATCTCTTGAGATGGTATTGTGTTTGTAACTTTGAAAGACATAGGTTGATATTGTATGCTTAGTCTATGTAGAGACTAGTGAAACAAGGTAATTGATTGTAAAGGTCGAGAAGAGTAGATATTGTACTCTCTTTTAATGTTTGATTGAATTGATATAGTAGAACAACTAGTGAATTCGACCAAATCCTTAATGGTAGAGCTAGAAGAGAGGATTGATGCATGAGGTAGAATCTTTATAAAATCTTGTACCTAATCTTCTTATTTCTTCTCTCTCATTACTATTTTATTTTGCCCTAGTTCAATTGTCAAACAATTCTTGAGGGATTTTTTGAGTTTCTAAAGCTTTAAGTTTTTCAAGTGTAAAAAATTTTAGAAGTTATAACAAATAATTCAAATCTCTTTGTCCCCCCTCTCCCTTCCCCTCTTGATTGTTAATTAGGACTAACAATTGGTATTAAAGCAAGAGCTCTTTTATCATATTGAGTATAAGATCCAATGGCAAAAAAGAATTTGACTATCTATGCTAACAAAATTCCCTATTTTGATGGTAATAACTTTGCTTATTGGAAATATAGGATAGAGACCTACATTCAAGCTACGTATTATGAGTCATGGGATATTATAGAGTTTGAAGACATTCAAATTAAGGCAAGGTAGCTTTTGAAGATGATGATAAGAAAGCTCCACCAAATAATAGGGCCTGAATCTCTTACTCTTTACAATAGCTCCCTCTAAATTCTATTTAATATTGTCATATAAAAATGCTAAGGATATTTGGGATATGCTTTGTGAAACTCATGAAGGAACTAATACATTAAAGAAACACATATTAATTTATTGTTGCAAGAATATAAGTGTTTTAGGTTATAGCTAGGAAAGAAAATAAAATTCCTTTAGCAAACTTACAATTATTACAAATGAATTGTCTTTTCTTGGGAAAAAGATTGATGAAGTTGATGTTATGAGGAAAGTGCTACGAATACTTCCACAAATCTGGGGTGCAAAGAAGACTGCCATTGAGGAGGCTTGTGACATAAGCAAACTAACTCTCTTACAACCGAGGAGTAAGTTTATGGCTTATGAATTAAACTTCCTAAATAAAGAAGATAAGCAAGACTTAAAGGAAAAAGACCTTAGCATTCAATACAAAAGTGATTGATATAGACTCAAATGACGAGCCATCAAGTGATGAAGAAAGAGATATTACCCTCCTAGTTAGACGACTCAGTCAAATTCTAAGATCAAAAGATAAGAGGGGTTCAAGCTTAAGAAAGTTTACATTTAACAAGTTATTTAGTGATGCAGGTAAGGGATATAAAGAAGGAAAGAACACGGAGAAGAATGAAAAGAAGGAACTTACATGTTATGAGTGTAAAAAGTAAGGACACAAAATATGAGTGTCTAATTCTTGTGAAGAAAATGGAAAAATTCAAAAAGAAGAGAAAGGCTCTAATGGCTTCCTATAGTAATTAAGATGAATTAGAGATTGAAATTGAGCAATCCTGTGAAGATGAAGAAGGAGAGGAAGCAAATTTGTGCTTACTGGCCTTCTTCGAGGTAAATTTAGAATCTAAGATTGAATTTCTACCTGAAGATATTTATATAAAGATTGAAAGAGCATTAAATGCCTTATCTAAATCCAATGATAAGATTTCTAAGCTGGATAATAAGATTAGAGCTTTAAAAAATGAAAGAGGAGCCTTAACTTAAACTTATGAGACTTTAGTTAAAGAGATAGATTTGCTCAAATTTGAGAATGAGGTTTTGAAGAAAGAAAAAGAGGATTTTTACAAAGAGTCTCAAATTATGAAGGATCAAATCAATAGCTTAAAAACCAGAGTTGAAGAATTATCACATTCGATAAAATCAACCTTCATTAAATTTGATGCAAGTGATAAAAAGTTTCAAATATTATTGGGTAAAAGAATAAAGCAGTCAAAGGTATGATTGGGATATGACATTGGTCAACGTTCAAATGCTTCATCTAAAATTGTGTTTGCGAAAGCTATAGATGAAAAACAAAAGGAGACAATGGCTCAAACAATAGACAAAAGGAAAAAGTGTAGTTGGAAGTAGAACGTACAATAGAAGGTACCAAGAAGAACCTAAAACCAATCAGAATGGAAGTAGAAGGTACTTAATATTAGGCAAGTGCACATATTAATTTGTAGTAACAGATTAAGTCTAAGTATCGATCCTTTAAGGACTTTGACTACTAATATTCTCTAAATCTCTATTATCTAACCTACAAATATAAGTTCGAGAATTTAAAGAATCTAAAATTAATTGCAACAGATGATAAATTATCATTAAGTAAGAATTGTTCAAGAACTAAAGCAAGAAAGTAATGGAATAATAAATTATTTCAAGATTCACAAACTGTGTCTAGATCTTTGCTTCCCCTAGATCTAACATTCGATTTCCCATAAAGATAATTTAATTTATTCTTTAATCTTTCTTGATAGAAAGAATTCCCTACTAAAGCTAACCACTTTCTCAAGCCAATAAACTCTAATCTTAAAATTACCTATTAGAATCTCTTCTCGGTAGCATGACCTAAGATCACATATTATACAATGAATTCTTTACAATATAATTTAAAATTCTAAAAAAAGCTTGCAAATTATCTCTAATCTTGTAACAATCTTCATTAACTATGCTTAGATACAATGTTATAAGAAATCTCTCAATTCTCTTATAAGATATTAAGTTCGAGATTACTACCCATGGAAATAATAATTTAAATCATGAAGCACACATAATTGAATAAAGAAAACAATAAAAAATTAATTAAATCTAATAAAAAACTATGTCACATGAGTAGATCTAGGTTTCACAAGACTTAGATACCAAATATCTACTTTCTATACATCATAAAGTAACAATCTAAAATCATAAAATCTAAATAAGATTGAATCTTGAAGTCTTGATAGTCCTTTTCTCCCTTAAGTGTTCATGGCTAGAAAAACTCTCCAAAAGTCATCTAAAAAATCCCATTGTGAAAACCCTAGAGATGCTTTATATAGGAAACAGCAAAATAACGTTCGTGCAAATGACATAACTATGTCCCTTGGTTGTGTAACTTACTGCCATTTCTTCACGTCTTCTTTTTTTTTTTAAAAAAAATAAAATTGGGAATGACTTGACTAAGGACATGGTCACATCAATGGCTATGATACTTTAAAATTTGCTCCAAATTCGCTTAGGAACGATATAGTCATGTTGTTTGGTTACGTCAATCTTCAAACCTTTATAACTTGCTCATTTTAGCTCTAATTTGAGTAAAACTTTTTTCTATTTTCTCGTTTTCTTGTGTAGGTTGTTTTAAAACCTAGAAATTTTTTTTTACCTAATTAAGTATAATTATGTAAAAACAAACTCAAAATTTAAGGAAAAATTGTAAAAAATCATCATGTGAAATATATCAAATTTAGAGCTTATCGATACCCTTTGCACAAAAAAAGTCAAGTAAAAGGAGGCAAGTATATTTACTCTTCATGCTATGCGTGTTTCCTTTGTAATAAAGTAGATCATACAGAAAAACATTGTTTTTATTGAAACCTTAAGCTCAATAACTCTCAAGTAAATAATCAAAGCATGAGCTTGATATATAAAGGACCTAAGCTTTACTGGGTTTGTAAATAGGTTTAATATGTTTTTCTTAATACAAGAACATGAAGCAAATTATGGAACCTGGTATCTTGACAATGGCTACACAAATCACATGACTAGAAATGCTTCATTGTTTACCAGCTTGACATGGGAAGAGAAAAGACATGTCACATTTGGAGATGATGGAAAAGGGTAGAATAATTGGATATGGTACTATTGGTATTTCCCCTTTATCTATTGAAAAGTTTATCTTATGAAAGGCTTTAGGCACAACTTACTAAGTATCAGTCAACTTTGTGATAAGGGATATAAAGTAATATTTGAAAAGGATAAGTTTTATGCTTATGATAAAAATGGTGAATCATTGCTATTTGAAGGCTTTACAAAAGGCAATGTATATAAAGTAAATCTATATGAAGTTTTAACTGAAAAATGTTTCTTAACAATTACTTATATGTTTACTCTTGGCATAAAAAGTTTGAATATGTTAATTTTCATCAACTTGATAACCTTTCTAAGAATAATCTGGTTTACGAATTACCTAAAATTAACATGAAAGAATGTATTCATTGTGACTCTTGTTTAAAGAATAAGATTGTGTTTGTACCTCATAAAAAGAAGAAAGTAATCTCTACAAACAGACCCTTGGAACTTCTTCACCTAGATCTGTTTGGCCCAACTCAGATGACAAGCCTTAGTGGGAACAAATATGGTCTTGTGATAGTAGATGATTTTTTAAGGTATACTTGAGTGTTGTTTTTATAAAATAAGAATGATGCTTTTAAAAACTTTGAAGTTTTTGCTAAGTGTGTTCAAAATGAAAAAGGTGCCAAACTGACCATGGTAGTGAATTTGGAAACTATGATTTTATCACATTTTGTAAAAATCATAATATCACTTACAATTTTGCTACGCCCTATATAGCAAAATGGAGTTGTTGAGGATAAAAACCACACCATTCAAGAGATGACACATACCATGTTAAATGATAGTGGTGTAGCTAAGTTCTTATAAGCCGAGGCTATTTCCATAGC
This sequence comes from Lumnitzera littorea, assembly GCA_024138015.1. NCBI lineage: Eukaryota > Viridiplantae > Streptophyta > Magnoliopsida > Myrtales > Combretaceae > Lumnitzera > Lumnitzera littorea. The sequence continues at coordinate 95,026,892 of JAMXBB010000008.1, forward strand.
TTATTATATTATTAATAGAGTTTATACAAGACCCTTTACAAATAAAACTGCATATAAACTTTATAAAGGAAGAAAACCTATGGTCTTATATTTTCATATTTTTGGGTATAAGTGTTATGTAAAAAGGAATTGTGTTAACTTAGGAAAATTTGACGAGAAAGCAGATGAAGCTATTTTTCTAGGACATTTCTTGAATAGTAAGGCTTTTCTATAATAAATCAACTAAAGTAATAGAAGAATCTATTAATGTGAAATTCTATGAAGATAAAAGGAAAGAAGAAATAGATGAAGACATTTTGTTGATAATAAGTAAGAAAGATGGGAAAAATATTCTCTCAAAACATGTAGAAGTTTCTGTGGAAGCAAAAGTAAAGTCATCTAGTTCCCCTAAAGGAAGAGTAGAAGAACCTATATAAGATGCAATGAATACTTAGCAATTTAAATCTTCTCATCCTCCCGAATTAATAATCAAAGATGTTCATGTTGGGAATTAGGGATACGAAAACCTAGTTTTGTAGTGGAATTTTTTTTTCCCCATACAAAACTAAATCCCTAAAATGCCGGTAGATCCATGTAGTAAATTAAATTAATATGAGTGAAGTTCTTTTACCTTATGCGAATCAAGTCGTGTTGGTGATGGAATCTATAGGCATTACAATCTCACAAGCCCCTTCTATGGTATTCACACTCAAACGAAAACACTGAAATAGACTATAGTATGTGCTAGCATTAAAACTGAATGCAGGAAATCCCTTACAATTTCTCACATTTTCACTCTCAATTTTGGTCTATAAAGTTTCTTTGCAAGTCTAATGTTAATGATATAATGTCAGTATAACCCTAATAAAAAGCTGTCTATATCTATATATAGACTAGTGAAAATATCTTCTAAAAGATATTATGAGATTTAGTGAGATATTAAAGGATATTAATAATATTAAATAAAATACGTTATTTATTATTTTTTACCAAAAATAATAAACATAATTATTTATCATTCTTAAATCATTAGGAATAATAAATATTTCAATACTTTCTGCTAGTTTAAATTAAAATAAACCCATACCCTATTTTGTTCGTTCTTTATATGCGACTCTATAGGTTCACTTAATGTTAGCAGTAAACTTAAAAACTCATTTCGAACCTACAAGACATTAGTAGCATCTAGCAAGATGTTATGTTTACCTCAATTAGGTGAAGATCAGTGATCCAATTTTACTTAATTCATGACTTATGTCATAATCCTTATGGCACAAAATACCTAGATTGAACATAAGACATGGATAGTGTCATCTTCATATTGTTCAACCTTATCATTCCTCGATCTCTAAGTAGACTAATGTGATAAATGACATTGATGAATTCATTTGAGCATGGACATGCATTTCTAAGTCTCACTTATCAAGGAGTTTAGAGATATTTATCTCATAATGAGATGGAATCCCATCTTAATCAGTCATCTCCCTTTACATGATCCATATTATGCCCAATTACAACCTTTATAATTATCCGGTTAAAGATAATGTTTAATTGAGTCGAATCATAATGTTCCTCATGTTGGAATCTATGATGATTTTAGGTTTAAGGATACAATGACATTGTTATAATGAGAATCACTTATGACATTAATCTATGTAGTGATCTCATAACAAGCTAATCTGGTACATAGTTCTCTAACATATACCTATAAGTTTGATTTGTATCCCTATACAAATAAACATCCCACGATTATCAATCAAATCTCATACTAGATTTTATTCATTATTGTTCCCACAATAATGAGCATCTAAAGACATTTAGGATAACTATATGATTATTTAAGGATATTATTATAAAGTAAACATGTAAACAATATAACAATAAATGCTTCTTAATTCATAAAATATAATAATGACAATATCCAATAATTAGCCGATGGCATAATTACTAATAGTTCAAACTGGTGTTCAAACACGATGTAAACCATAAAACATAGAAAATCATTTTGCTATGTTGTCTGAAGAAGAACCCAACTCCATTGAAGTTGCATTAAAAGATATAAACTGGATTAACACACTACATGAAGAATTGAATCAATTTCATAGAAACCAAGTTTAGACTTTAGTTCCTAAACTGGCTAATAAGGCAATAATTGAAACTAAGTGAGTATTTAAAAATAAGTTGGATGAAAAGGGAAAAGTTGTAAGAAATAAAGTATGATTGATAACCAAAGGCTATTCACAAGAAGAAGACATAGATTATGATGAAACTTATGCCCCAGTAGCTAGATTAGAAGCTATTCGTCTTTTACTTGCATATGCTTATTTTAAGAATTTTAAATTATTTCAAATGAATGTGAAAAGCGCTTTCTTAAATAAGTATATCAAAAAGGAAATTTATGTAGAATAACTCCTTGGATTTGAAGACCTATTTAAGGAGATCATGTTTTCAAGTTAAGAAAAGCTTTATATGGCTTAAAACAAGTACATCGAGCTTGGTACAAATGTCTTAGTAAGTTTCTTATTAAGAATGGCTTTAGTAGAGGAAAAATAGATACTACTTTGTTTCTAAAACATTTCAATAAGGATATCTTGGTAGTACAAATTTATATTGATGACATCATCTTTGGTTCTACTAATGAAGACCATTGCAAAGAATTTTCTAAGATGATACAAGCATAATTTGAGAAGTCAATGATGGGTGAGTTAACCTTTTTCTTAGGTTTGCAAATCAAGTAAAAAAAACAAAGGCATATTTGCACAACAAGAAAAATATACTCACTAGATTATTAAGAAGTTCGATTTTGAAAGTGCTAAAGGAGCATCAACTCCAATGAGCACCAACTCTAATGAGCACATCAATAAGGTTAAATTTAGATCTTAAAGGTAAGAAGGTAAGTGAAAAAATGGATCGAAGTCTCATTGGATCTTTATTATACATAACAACTTCTAGACCTGACATTTTATTTAGTGTTTGCTTATGTGCACATTTTGAAAGTTCTCCAACTGAGATACATCTCACAACTGTTAAAAGAATTTTTAAATACCTATTAGCTACATCTAAGCTAAGTATCTGGTATCTAAAGAATCAAAATATTGATTCATTTGGATATTCAAATGTAGATTATGCTGGATGTAAAGTTGACAGGAAAAATACTTTTGGTATTTGTCAATTTTTAGGTGGCAAATTAGTTTCTTGGTCTTCTAAGAAACAAAATTCTATTACCTTAGCAACAGCTGAAGTAGAATACATTTTAATTAGTAAGTGTTGTGCTTAAATTTTGTCGATAAAATAACAAGTATTAGACTATGGGATAAGTTATAAAAATGTACCAATAAAATGTGACAATACGAGTGCCATTTATCTAACCAAAAACCTTGTACAACATTTAAAATCTAAACATATAGAAATAAGAAATCATTTTATTAAGGATTACGTGTTAAATAGAGATATTTGTGTTAAGTTTATTCCAACTAATTTGCAATATGCTGATATTTACTAAACCTCTAGAAAAAATCATATGTGAATATATTAGAAATGAACTTGGGATTTGCAATCCACTATCCTAAGTTGTCTACACATCTCCTTTAATGTGGCATGAAGTATTCATGTTTCCCACTATATCTCACGTTTCAATTTTAATTAATTGACCAACTCCTCTGCATCTTTCCTTCACACTATCAAAAGAACATCTCTTCATCTCTCTTTTAAACCTCTACATCTTTTTTCTACTATCCTCAAACCCTTATTTACTCTTTACGTAAATAACCTTAGAAATGGCTCCCAAGAAAAACACCTTTACCAAAGGAAAAACGAAAATCTTAGACAAACCACAAGAAATCTCTCCCAAAAGTAAGAAAACCATGAGACCCTCTGAGGATCAAGGTTTAGGTTCTAAGAAAAGGTACAAGTTAAGGTTGAAACAAGCGAGACACCTAACAAGAAGCCATGATGACAAGTTGAAGATGGTTTAACTTCTATGAGAAACAAAGGTAAGGTTTGTGACTCATCATTCTTTAATCTTAGTTTCTTTGAAAGAAATGGATTTTACTGGAGTGAGTTTTTGGACAACTTAGGTTGTTTAGGGTTATTAAATATCCAAGAATCTATGAAGGTAGATGTTCTATAGGAATTTTATGAAAATTTAGTGATAGAAGTAGAAATAGAAGTACTAAATACTCTAGTTCCTGGTACTAAAGTAGAAATAATTAGGAAGATTTTACAGAATGTTTTGGATTGAAAGACTTAGTTGATGATGATGAGTTAGTAGGGCTAACAAAAGAAAATGCATTTAAAGAATTGAATGAAGGAATAGATGAGAATTATGGGAGGATAGCCTGGATTTTTATTTTCAACTTGTTGTAAGGATCATTCATAAGGCTATAGTCAATTGTATTGTACCTCGAAAGGACACATTTACTGGGGTAATTGTGGAGGATGCAATTATAATTTTAGCTATCTTGAAGGGAAAGAATTTAGACATGCTAACCAAAAATTCTAAGGCATATGAGTAAAAGTAAAAATAGCATGCCTTATGGGAATGATATTATAAAATAATTGAGGTATAAAGGTGTGAGAATACCTTAAGAAGCAAATAATATAAAATCCTTGGAAAAGATTAGTGAGAAAGTATTTTACCATATGGAAATAAGGATAAAGATTTCATCTAGCGTTCGAACAATGGTACACACTATATGCACCTAAGGCATAAGAAAAGAAATTTTAGTGAACAGGATGCGGGAGTAGTAGTTGAGGGGGAGTATTCTATTGGTGGAGTTCCTTTTGTAGAAGGTTCTCAAAGTATGAAAAAGCAAGATAAATTGATAGCTTGGTTGATAAGATCTTCTAATCAATCACAGCCAAAAGCTAAGGAAGGTATAGTAGGTCAATTTAATGACAATTTTTTTAATGAAAATTCCCAACAAGTATCTCAGTTGGTGAAGGACCACATTGATTCTCTATTAGAGGGAAAGCTTAACGCTTTCAAGAAGGAACATCAACTGCTTCTAACTAAGAAGCTCTTTAATATAAGTGTTTCATTAGAAGGGATAGTTAACTCAAAGGTTGGTGATGTAATGATCAAAATGAATTAGGGATTTAATGAAATCAAGTTTCAACTTAATTGTAGAAATCTGTCAAAGTTCAATAAAGATGCCACACATGTTGACACACAAATGAAAAATGTTGAATAGTCATTATAGCTCATGCATCTAAGGCTCAAACAATTTCTGCAACAACTAGATGTTTATGCAGCAAAGCTTTATCTGGATGAGGAGTCTATAGCCAAAGCATTGAAGGACCTCCACAAAGAACTCAAAGATTTCATCTTTATTCAATTTCCTAACTATTCCAAGCATATCCTTCCATTTGACAAAGATGTTATGCTTGATGAAGAGCCCTTTAAGTGGTCTCAAAAGACCTTCTACAACTCTTTTCTTAATCCACCTTTTATTTCAAAATAATCATCCTCTACCTCCACTAAAAAAAAGTCTAAGAAATACTTATTTTAGTTTTATGCTTGACGTGTGAAATACAAGCAAGTACACTTATCGTGTTCAAAGAACAAATATTGTCTCACAAAGACTATGATATTAATACTAACTAGCTCTTGATTATCTAATGGGTAAATTTAAATTCAAGAAATTTAAAAAATCTAAACTAAATTGTAGCAATTAATAAATTAACAACTAATTAAGATTCAATGAAGAAACTAAATAAGAAAGTGATCTATTTGTAAATTAACTCGACATCCTATGACATACCTAGATCTTTGTTTCTTTTAGACTTACACATACGACTTTATAAAAGATAATCTAATTCTATCTTTATTTTTGTTGATTGGGAAAATTCTTTATTAAAGTTAATAACTTTCTTAAGTCTATTTACCGTAATTCAAAAACCACCTATTAGAATCTCTTCTCAATAGCATAACTTAATATCGTATTAGCACATAATGAATTCTCTAACAAATTAATCAAGATTCTGAAAAGACTTTGCAAATTATCTCCAATCTTACAAGAGCCTCCATTAACTATACCTAAATCTAATCATTTAAGAAATATCTTGATTCTCTTACACAATATCAGATTTTTAGATTAACACTCGAGGAAATATTAATCTAAAGCACTCAAACACGCATAATTGAATAAAGAAAACTAAAGATCTTCATTAGATATAATAAAAACCAATGTCATAAGAATAGATCTAGGTTCCACAAGATCTAGATACAAAAAATTTACTCACTCTCTTTAGTGTTTTGTCCTTGAAGTTCTCTCTAAAAGATATGCCTTATAATCTGACAAAAAGGTCCTCAAAGAAGCTTTAAATCAATGGTGTAAAATTAAGGTAACGCTGCTAATGACTCAAATTGAGGACATAATCATGTAACTTTCTAACGATCTCTAAAATTGCTTAAAATTCCCTTAGAAATGGTCGTATTAATCTTCAAAATTTCATAACCTTCTCATTTTAGCTCTGAATTAAGTGAAACTTATTTCTAATTTCTTGTTTTCTTCCAATGATCATTCCAAAACCTTAAAAAAAAAAATTTTACTCAATTGAGTATCATTTTCTTAAAATAAAACCAAAAATCATTAAAAATCATCTCTAAAATATAAGCAATTAAGAGCTTATCAATGCTCAATTTAGTTAGATTGACTTATTTTATGTTGATAGTTTTTATTTCATAAGCTTTGTTGGTTTTCAAGATTATGTTTAATTCTAATTGTACTTGAACTTTATTATGAATTAATCTACCATAGCTCTATCTTTGTTTATTTTATTTTTCATGAAAAATTATAGATGATAACAAAAAGGGGGAGACAGGGTAGCAATATTTGTGTTTTGCATGATTATTTGTGAATTTTGTGCTATGCCATGATGAGATATGATTATTTTAACAATATAAGTCTTTTTGAAATATTTTTGCACAAAAGTATTTTGTTATCATCAAAAAGATGGAGAATGTTAGGTTCTCTGTAACTTAGTTTTGATGATAACAAAAAGGATTATTTGATTATTGTTTTGCAAGATGTGTTTTGTAGGAAAATTTCTATAAAGCCTTTAGAATAAGGCTGCACAAAGGAAAATTCAAAAGTTATATGACTGTAGAAGTAATAATATAGTCTTTGGATACCGAGTAAAAGTATAAACATCATAGATAAAATACTGGTAGAAGCTCAAGTAGAAGTTTTGGTTATCATATAATTCAAAGATAAGATCATTGTAAAAACTTGTATAGAAGGTTTGTGGAAATTTGATGAAAGAAGGTTGAGTAAAAAGTCTAAAATGATGCATAACGGAAAAATTCAATAGAAGCTTTGGGTAAAAAATGTTTGAAAGCACTTATAGAAACTTCAGTAGAAGCTTAAGGATGATATGTATTTGAGAAATATGGTAGAAACTTGAGAAGAACCTTTTATCTTGAAAATAAGGAAGTTGTCATGACCATAAGGAGAGCCTAGTAGGATTGCCTAAAATTTTCTTATCATATGTATACCCATGATACGAAAATTGTCTTGTAAGTTAAAGATTGCAAGACTCTAAATAATTAATTACTAAGGTTTTCGATTTTTAATTGATTAACTTATTGTCAAATATAAATAACTATAGATATTCGATATTCCACAATTTCTTAAAACCATAGAGAATCTGTATCCTATACCAAATAATAAAACAAGATAAATCAACTTTATAAATTACAAGAAATACTAAATTATACATAATCCTAACATTTAAATATTTTTTACATGAAATGTTTCTGTACCAACTATACACATCTCAATTAACTTTAATATTATCAAACCTATCTTCAATTCACACTTAACACTCGAAATTCATCTTAGTCCCAACTTAAATGAATTTGCAAAAGAAATTATAGGGGAATTAGCATACCATAGCTTAATGTGTTTGTTTCTCACCACTATCGTTGAAACAAGTTATCAAATATTATTAGCACATATGCAATACATGAAATAGATGCATACACAGTGAATATAAGCAACACATCCATAGGAGTTCAAAACTATGGAAAGTATAGATTTATGTCATCTATATATCAATTATCTCTTATACTTATCTGCATGGAGTACCTTACCTTAACCACATAAGGCTACTTTGAGGCACCATCCCTCTAGACGACATTTAACTATTACCCTAGTCAAGAAGATATACCAATTTAAATAGGTAAACCCTAGCTAAAACCATCCACCATGAACAAATCATAACTAAGGCCCTATGGGTACAACTATGTGAATCCTCTACCATGTTAGCTTTGTCTCAATAATAAAAATATCATTAATGGGGGCTACAAGCTCTCACAGAAATCATACAAAAATCTGTTGAAGATTAGCAAAACTTTTCCAAAAATACTTTGCTAAAAAATTTGCAAAATTAGCACTCTCCATAAATATACTAATTAAGTTATAGACATGTAACAAATATAATTGGTTATTTTGGTAAGATATTTACTAATTTAAGGAAATGATCACATGGATGATAACATACAGGCAAAATAGTCATTCGAACATACAAACAATAATAACTAGCAAAACATCGAGCAAGTATTATGCATAAGTAAATAATGAGTCATTAAAACTTCTTCACTTAGATTAATGCTTACACTTTAAGGTTTTGCAATTCCTAAAATTTGACAATCAGGTACTTAAAAGATAATAAGACTTATAAGTATTTGAAAAAACTAGGCTCCTCAATTAACTAATGTCCATTATAGTTTGCCTAATTTCTCACCATAACCTGAGCATAACATGAATATGGTTTAACTTACTTATTAAGGTAAATAGGAAATATATTTATAATTTTTGTAAATTATGGTATTTTATGTATTTAGTTATTTATTTTTCGTTATTATTAGTTTATAGGGTTAGTTAACTTGGTTATTTTACTTATTTCTCTTAATTTATTTTAAATCTTTAGTTGCATATAACTTTTCATTCTAACTCAATTTTTATGATCTTATGGTTGATTTTTATTATTTTTGGATGCATTTTCACGTAGTAGGGTCCATTTTAAACATTGAACTTGCACGTTTCATTATGGGCTTGAAATGTTACCAATTTAATTATTTTAGCACCAATAATTTTATTTGTCAATTTTGAGCTTTTCTTTATCATTTTATGATTTAATTAAATTTCTAAATTTTATATTTTTGAAATATTTTACTTTTGAATCCATTTTACATTACTTTTCTTTATTTCTCCATTTTAGGCTTAATTTACCAATTATGTTAATTTTGTTATTATTGTCATTTCCAAATTAATTAATTAATTATTATTTTCTAATTATTTTTATAATTTGTTGTTTTATTAGAAATCTTTGAGAGGTGCTAACATAGCACTTCCTCATTAGTCTACGTAGAAAATTTATTATTTCTTCTAATTTTTATATATTTTCTAATTTTGTAATATTAATATACATACTTATTTATTATTATAATTCATTAAACATTATAAATTGGGCTTTAAATCTCCTCTTATGGGTCACAACCCATCTTCAGATATATATATATTATTTTTCTTTAAGTAATTGTAATGTTATTATGCATGTACTTGTATTTTTAGATATATATACATGTATTTATACTTATATTATACTAATACTACATGTAGTACATATACATATGTACACGTATTTATACTATATTATACTAATATTATATGTATTTTTATACAGGTATGTTTATGCATATGTATATTTATTTATGTTTTCTTAATCTATTTTTAAGGAAATTTGATATAATACATATATATATATATATACATGGTCATATAATTTTCAATAGACATGTATATACATATAAATACTTAATTTACCTTATGTATACATTTATTTGCATGTTGAGATATATATGTATATAGGCTCATATGTATATATATATGTATGTATGTATGTATGTATTCTTGTCTTATATTTTCTTATTTATTTACATACATGTATATTTCATATATGTACATATACTATGTATATGCATATATATATATATATAAATATAAGAATCGTATATGTGTATATGTATATGTACATATACATAACTAAGTTTATGTAATATGTCTATACATATGAGTATATATTAATACATCTAAGTATATATATACAAATATAAAGACATTTCTATAAGAAATAAAGTTGTATACATTAAATAACATACATGTACATGAGATTTTCCACTACAAATTACTAGAATACATATACTTCTTTTACTACATAACTCATAATACATAAAGCATGGAAATACATATAAGTACAAAAGAAAATACACAAAACCAAAATTACATAAGAAAATGAAACTATTATAATACAAAGGATTATGTGGTTACTTGTTCTTGAGAATTTTTTGAGAAGAAATCCCCTTTTATCCTCCCGTTGATGTTGCTAAAATATGGGATTGATAGTAGAATTTATGGTGGAATGTTAGGTGAAGAAAAGGGAAGAAATTAAGAGAAGAAGATGAGGGAGAGAGAGAATAAAGTGGAGGTTCAAAAATTGGGGTTTAAAGCTCCATTTTGTTGTTAAATTGTGATGGAAGTTGGAAGAAAAATATGGAAGTATCTAGATGGACACTTCTTGGCATGAAAAGAGAGAAAAAGAAAAGAAAAAGAAAAAGAAAAGGAAGACAAGGTTTGAAAATGACATTTTTGACTTTGCTCAAATTTTTTTAATTATAATATTACATGTAAATATAACAACTATAAATTAGAAAAGGAAAAGAAACTAAAATGGAAAAGATAAGAAAAAAGGAAAGATAAGGAAATAAGTAAATAAATAAATAAAATAGGTTTTTGAATTTTCTTTAAATATTTCTAACTTTATGAATAACATTTAGAATAATATATAATATAATTATGAAGAAAATTATAAAATATAAAATTAATATTCACTATATAATCTATAATATAACATGTATAGTAAAATTAATTTCAATTCATTAAATCACTATATCAATAACATACAGATATATATATACATATATAAAGTTACAAATACTTATAAAATTATATTCTTAATCTTATTAATTTTATAAATTAATTTATTACTCTTTACGTTTATTAGTATTTAAGAGCTATCTCTATTCATTTGTTAGTGATTTCACGTGATTAAGTTTATCAATAGATAATTATATCCAATTAGGGTTTTATCATTGTAAGAATAAATTTGTATGTCAATAAGTTTAAAGTTTTAGTTTTAGAGCTTGTATCATATTTGGATTCAATTTTTAGTATTTATGAATATATAAGGTTTAATATTTTTTATATGCAATCAAGGTTTTACATATTTATTTTAGGTTTCATAATTAAAATTTTAATCAGTTATAAATTTATCATTTTTATTAACTTAGGAAATTATCTATAGCACTTGAGTTCAACTCTATACTCAGAAGGTTAAATTTACTGAGTTTACAAAAGTACTTGTAGAAGCATGCATAGAAGGTTGAGAAATATAATCTTAACAAAACACTAAAGATATAGGAGTTCAAGTAGAAGATACAGAAAGGATAAAAGAATTTCAGATTGAAGTAGCTGCACTGGTTAATTATGTTTAGGTAATATAATTAACCTGTTCTACTTAAGTAGAAAAAATATTTTTGAGGACTAATACGAAATCCAAATCATAGCTATATGGATAAAGATCATTGTAATCTTACAGATAAAGATTGATTCAAAGCAAACATTACAAGATCTATATCAGAATTGCAATAAGGATGGAAGGATTTGTTGTAAATCTATGAATCACAATGTTCATCAAATTATTAGCAAAATATCATCTTTTGAATGTTGAAGAAAAAGATATAAATATCTTATGCATTTAAATAAGTGAAGCATTGAGCCAAAAAGAGTGAAAACAGCTTACGGTACAATTATATCTATAATTTGATTAATTGAGCTAAATTTGGAAGAATTATATTTTACTCTTCATTTGTGAAATCTCGAGATTGTATTGTGTTTTTAACTTTAAAAGAGATAGTTTGATACTATAGCCTATGCTTAGTTTGTGTAGAGACCAGTGAGATAGGGAAGTTAATTGTAAACGTTGAGAAGATTGGATGTTGTACTTTCTTTTAAAGTTTGATTGAATTGATATAGTGGAATAACCGGCAAGACGATTTGATCTCCGATAGTAGAGCCGAAAGAGAGGACTGATGCATAAGGTGGAACCTTTATAAAATCTTGTACTTGATCTTCTTATATCTTCTCTCTTATTACTGTTTTATTTTGCCTTTGTTCGGTTGTCAAATAATTCTTGTGGGGATTTTTTGAGTTTCTAAAGGTTTAAGTTTTTTGAGTGTCAAAAATTTCAAAATTCATAACAATCAATTCACCCCAACCCCAACCCCACCACCCCCATCCCCCACAAAAAAAAAAAAGAAGCTCATTCTCCTTTTCTCCCTTGCTTGAATGTTAATTGGAACCAAAAGGTATAAATCATGCAACAATAATTTCTAGTCTTTAATTACTCAGACATTCATAATCCCACAATAAACTTTAGATTTTGCTTTTATTATTTATTTATTGCATTTTTTTTATTTTAGTTGTCATTTTTTCCTTCTTAAAATTAAAAAAGAAAGGTAATTGCAAATACACCCCTTATATTTGCTTCATGTGTATCTAACCAGGTAAAATACGTATCTACCAACATTTAAAAAAAAATTACACAAATATTAATTGTATAAAAAATATTTAAAAATATACCAACTCTACATCACATCTTTAAAATGTGATATACATAACAATACTTATCTCACATTTATGAAACACGATAATGGTAAACTAATACTAAACCTATATTGCATTTTAGAAATGCAACATTGATACTAGCAGATTATTACATTTCAAAAATGTGATATAACCTTAGTCCTACTACAAAAACTTGAACACAAGATTTATGATACATATACTATATAGCATTTCAAAAATACGACATATTAATATTAGTTATTATCACATTTCATTAATGTGATATAGCCTTGGTCTTAATTTATGAAATATGACTATATTTTTGCCACATCTTCAAGATACGATATATTTATAATTACTTATATTGCATTTTTAAAATGTGACATAGGCTTAGTATTTTAGTAATTTTTTTTATATAATTTGTAATTTTGTAATTTTTGTTAATTTAGAAAATAAATAAGTAATTTTCTTGTATCTATCCCTTTGTCTTTGAAATTGTGTTATTAGACCCACAAATCATTTTAAAAAAAGTGTATTTAGACTCTAAAATCAGTCAAAATGCTTTTTTTTTTTTTTTTTTTTTAAGATTTGGGGTCTAAATGTACAATTTCAAATATAGAGATTGCATGGATGTGAAACAAACATAAAAGACTCATCTGCAATTTACTCTTATATTTATGCATATAGTTGTTGGTTACTCTTTGAACTCCTAATTTCAATATTATGTATTAGGATTTATTTTTGCCGGTGAAAATCGTTATACAAATTTTATATATTAGTATCCTTTTTAATAAGTTCATATTTAAGTATTGATAAGTATATTTGCCCAGGTGGGAATAATCCTAAGGCCAGTGGATGTTGATGATCTTCATAATAGCTAAAAGACCCTTATCAGATTATTTGCCTTTAATCTGCATACCGAAGGCAATATTGAACATGGACCGAATTATCTTGTGGCCCAAAACACAAAATAACCATGGCAAAACGACAAAGCTAAAAGAGAGAAAATATGAAATAGGACCATTAAGTGTCTTACATGATTTCATAGATGAATATAAAAATAATATGCAGAGACAATTATTTTAGATGGTTGTTTTGGATGGTGATAATGTTAAAAATAACATATAAGTTATTTTGGATAGTTTTTGGATATTACATAGTGGTAAATTATTTTTAGTGTTTATTTTGGATGATTATTCAATTATTTATATTTTTAGGCACGTGTAACACTAGTGAAATGTCTACTAATATGTATTTATAGTCCTATTTGAATCATCTTTTTTATTTTATCTATATTTTATCTATATCTATTTTAATTTGTATTTATTTAAAATTTAATATTTGAAAAACCATATTATTTGTTTTTGTTTCATAATTATAATAAAAGTAATTATTATAGTGTTAGAATTGAGAAATGATAATTCATGTACTTTTAAGAAAAAAAGATTTGAAAAAATATATTTTATATATTAGAGATGATTATTTAATTGGTATTTTTGTAAATATGAGTAAAATAAAGGGTAAATAAATTTAATTTTATGAGAATTTGCTGGGTATTTAATTTTAGAAGAGGGACATATATAGAATTATATTTTCATCTTGTTGGTCTCTTTCCAAAAGTAACATTTAAGTACACACCAAAAAGATTAAAAAAAAAAAAAAGAACTAAATGGAGCATATAAGAAAGGCTAGATATTGAACATTAATGAGATTCAGATCCCTTTTTACTATATTCACTAAATTACTATAAATAAATATTATTTAGACTATAAATGAACCAAGATGCTTGCTAGTTATTTGAGCTCAATTCAACTCAAGCTCAATTTACTCTATTTGTAATGGAATTGAGCTTGAACTTCTATTTAGCTAATAAACTAGCTCATTTATACTGTTAATGAGTAGATTTATGAGTTTTATGTATATTATATACAATATACAATTAAAACCAGCAAGTTTTATGTATATATTATATGAGACAATATATATTATATAGTTTAATTTTTATTTATTATTCATGCATTCATTTATTTACTTATATATTTATTCATTCTACATCTATTAACTTCCTATGTTTAACTTTATCTTCTTTATTATATAATGTAATATTATATAGTTTAATTTTTATTCATTATTCATTCATTTATTTATATAGTTATTCATTTGTATCTTTTAATTGTTATGGTTTAAATTTATCTTACACTCATGGATATGATTTGCTTGCCATATTTTTATGTTATAGAGTTAAATTCTTTAGTTTATTTTTTGCTTTGCATATTAGTTAAAGTTATTAAATAAAAGAATCTTTGGTACTAGACAAAAGCTAAAAAATTTGCATAATGTATTTAGTGGTACAACATAGAACAAAAATATAGTACAAAATAAATATATTTTTAAAATACCAAAAATAACTCCACACCAAATTTCTAAATCATAATACTGAACTTTATTTAAATTTATAATATGAATAGTTAATTTTTTTATATTTTAAAATTTTTCAATTACAAAAATTCGTGTCTAGTACTGCATAGTTCAAACATGGTACAAGAGTGTTATTTGTTCTTGTTTTTCTTGTATTAAGATGTCTAATTGCTATTATACTATCTAATTCTATTAATTAAATGCTAACATAGTGTTGTAAAAAAGTGGAGTCTCTTATGAGCTACTTGAGCTTAGTTATTAAACAAATTGATATCATATTCAAAATAAATTTCGTTTATATAAATGGGAAAAAATTGAACTCAAAGTCAATATTTATTTAAATGAGCCAAAACTTGCCTTGTTGGGTAACACTAAGAAAAAAAAAAAACTATAAACCACAGATCGAATTATGAACCTAATTCAAAAATCGATTTTTATTCAAATTATTTAGTTCGTAGTTTAGTTTTGTTATAAATGATTCGCAGTTTGATTCGGTAAAGTGAATTGAACTAAACCATTTTGAACCTGATTGAACTAGTTAGTTAAATTAGAAAAATCCACAAAATTATTTTATGCCCTTATATATATATATATATATATATATATTTTTTCTCAATGAACCGCTATGGATTCTATCAAATTTTTCATATTTTGTTCTTCTTTATTTTATTTTTAGGTCAATTATTAAGATCAAGTTGAGTGGGCTTCATATAAAATTTCACATCTAAAAATTTTCTTTTTTTAATTATATGATTTCAAATTAAGGGTTTAATCTTGATGCTATATGCATGTCTCTCATCTCTTTTCTAGCCTTTGGTATATCTCTTTATCTTTTTCGTTAGAGTTATGCAAGCAAGACAGATCATGCAAGGTGATCCATCTAATACCGCCTCCCCCACTTCCCTTTAAAAAAAAAAATGGTTGGTTAAGAGAAAAATTTTTGATGACCTACTTAAAGGGAGGCTTTTCTAATGAACCTTTATGTAATTAAACATAAGTTGAAGTTATTTAGCCAAAAAAAAAAAAAAAAAGATAAGTTTAAGTTGCTGGCCATCATAGGTTTCTGGCACTTTTTGTACAATATAGTTGGGAAATTAGTCTTTCATCATTAACTAAATGCACTAAGGAGGTGTTTTATAATTTTTGTTTTTTCATATGTCCAATTTATGTTCACTAATAAAATTAAAAGGAAGCAAAAAATTGACATGTAAATTCTTTACATACACAATTTGGTGATGGTTTATATCACAGGTGTAACTCTTGAGTGAACCTAGGTGGTACATTAGCTATGGATGGAGGTAAACCTATAAAAAGTTGCCTGTAGTGTAGCTAGTGAAGACCCTCTGATGGTTAAGTTAGCGAGGAGAGTGAAAGGGTAATCGGAAAAGCTAATGAGTTCCCAAGAGTATGAGAAGAGTTCTCCTTTTTTACCTAAAGACTTTACCTTTATTTATAGGTTAGGGGATGCTAACCTGGGTAGATACTTAATAAGATGGGATTGGTTGGCATGGAACCTAAGGTATGAGATAAGACTATTGACCTTCTAATAGAGATTGTGGACCAATCATTCACTCTTAAGCTTGAGGACTCGCCTATATGGTTCGTTGAGCTGTCCAAGGGGAGTTGAACTCTAAAGAACAATGAATTCTCTACCCCGACCTGTTGAGATACTCTATTATAATCTCTCTCTATCCCGTTTTGGAGACCCCAAGGTAACCAATCCAATTACTGAGCTAACCTCTTATTGCCGCAACAGTCTAAAGCCAAGTGCTGAATCCACTCATTATCGAGTTGACTCATGTCCAAGGCCAAGCTACCCCATTTCCAAGCCGATTAACCTAAGCTCGATAAGAAGAATGGCTACATACTGAAGCAACCTTCCCAAGCCTTAAATAGCTGAGCTATCGAGTTGCCATATAGATAACCTAATTTATTTTGTTTAGAATCAACTTTGCTTAACATATAGCATACAACATCATCTAGACTACATAATGGATAATAGATACGCGTCCCATTTCCTAACATTTGTATTGTCCCTTTTATAATCGAATATCCTTTTTTATCTATTTATGACTTTACTCATGTGATCTATTCTCTTTTCCTTTTCTAGTAGGAATCCTTTTTTTGTAATTTATGTATACCTAGGACTTGTCTTAATTAGGCTATATAAATACTTGTACATGTAATAGCTGCAAGCAACATACATTGAATTTAAGACATATTTTCCCTAATGAGCTAAGTATCCCTTGCTTACTTTTGTTTACTTTTATTTAATCCATTTTGAGTGTAGATTAGTGGTGAATGCCCTTTAGCTACCCTTGTACGTAATATCAAGTATGTCTTATGCTTGTGTAAGGCGTTAATACATCATATCTACTATTGGTACATGAAGACCCTTACTTAACCTTCGATTACCATTTATCCTTCGAACCATCTTACGGTTTAGACCCATCCTCTTTTGGCTTAAGTGATATTAGTAGCTGTTTGTCACCCCTTCTCGATGATCCGTATTGTCTTGGTATTAGAGCTTGGCTATATTTGAGTAAGCTTCTGTTACTTTGTGCTTTATGTGCTTTACTACTGTTGTAAGCATGTTTTAGAGACTGTCTATTGTTCTCATGAGAGTTTGAGAAGTGTTTAGTGTTAAAGAAAATTTAGTGCTCTGCATTCCCCTATTTCTTATTTATAAAACAGAGTATGAGTGTTTAATTGGATTACCGTATGTTTATTGTAATAACTATTGGTGTGTTAAGTGTTGTCTTATTGTTATTGTTTGTGGAAAGAATTTTGAGTTGTGTTTCAGTTGTTAATCTATTGTAATAGATAATAATGTTAAATTCTAATGTTCAAGGAACCCTAAGTAACTAAGAAAATGGTGTTTGTAATGGCCAAAGTCTATAAGGAAGTTTCACACCCCAATCTATGAATGAATGATTAGATGGGCTTACTGACTTGGTGACTAGCCTAGTGATTGCCATAAACAAAGATAGGCAACGAGCTCAAAATGACCCTTATAGAAGCTAAATTAATGAGCTACCTGAGAGAGGCAATGGTAGATATGATTGAGCTAATACCTTAGTTCGAGCACCTCAAGTTAGAGGATTGGAAAGAGTTGCTTGATGTAGACTAATGTTAGAGGATATTGAAGAAGAAGATGAGGAAGTAAGTAACGAAGGGGAGCAGTATTATGAACCTGAGGAAAGGAATATTTAAACTCTTAGAGTAAAAGGACTGAGGATGCATATCCCTAGTTTTAATAGGAGTAGTGATGTTGAAGACTACTTGGATTGGGTGGATAAGGTTGAGAAATAGTTTGAGTGCCATGAAGTACCTAATAATACTAAGGTTAGACTTACTGTGTTGGAATTTACTAATTATGCCACCCTATGGTGGAATAATTTATAAGTTACCTAAAGAAGAGAAGGAGAACGTTAAGTTTGGAATTAGGATGAAATGAAAAGAGTTATGAGAAGAAGATTCATCCTGAACTATTATTTGTAGGATACATTTAAGAGGTTATAGGATTGAGGCAAGGAGGATTTAGTGTTGATGCATATGTGAAGGAATTCCAAATATTAATGATTCATTCTGAAGTTGTTGAACTTGGAGATTGAATTGTATCCCTGATTCATTGGTGGATTGAAGTATGAGATTAGAGATATTCTAGAGACTATGGATATTCATTCACTTGATGTAGCAATCCAGTCTACCCAAAGAGTTGAGAGGCATCAAGTTGGACGATTCTAAGCTCCTATCAATTGATCTACCCCTAGTCGACTTATTCCTAATAGACCAATGCGATTGAAACTAAGTAAAGTTACTGAGGTCTGACTTGCTCAAACCATCCATATAGAGGAGAAAGAGATTCTAAGGAAGTTTAAGAAAGGCCAAGGCTTAGGAAGAAAGATGGGTAAGATCAAATGCTTCAAGTGTCAAGGGTTTGGACACATGGCCGCATAATGTTTGAACAGATGGGTGATGGTGATTAGGGGAGAGATGCTAACCATTGAAATTGATAGTATTAATAAGGAAGTTGAGGACCTTAAAGAATCTAGATATCCAAAACAGTTTGAGGAGGAAGAGATCATTTATAGTGAAGACGTTAATTTTATGCTTATAACCATGGGGTTTAGGAGAGTAATGAGTGTGAGTCTTAGGCTAGAGGATAAGTAGTGAGAGAATTTGTTTTACATTGGTTATAAGGTGAATGGGTCATTATGTGTATTAATTATTGACAGTATCAACTACACCAATGCAGCATCTGCTTTCACGATCCAACAATTGAAGTTGCCAACCTTGCCCAACCTTAAACCATAGAAACTACATTGGCTTAGTGCAATAGGAGCCTTATAGGAGACTAAGCAAGTTATTTTTCCAAGATGTATTGGAAACTTCCAAAATGAAGTGCTTTGTAACATATTGCCCATGAGTGCACCTCATATCCTACTTGGTAGACTACGGGTGTTTGATAAGGTCATATATGATGGTAGGAAGAACACTTGCTCATTAGAGCATAAAGGGAGGAAGGTAAAGCTAAGCCTTATGATAGCTGAGTAGGTTAAGACCATGCAAGCTGAGTGCTAAAAAAAGAGGCTTTGGTATTGACCTGAGCCGAGCTATAGAAGGAGATGAAGCTTGAAGAGCCTACCTATTTATTGGTTAAGAGGTTACTTGAGATGAGTGGATTAAATGAGGAACTACTACCTATCGAGGTGGAGTCCTTATTGGATGACTTTACCAACCTATTCTTAAGTGATATCGAAAGGTTTGCCTCCAATCCGAGACATTGAACATGCAATAGAATTATAGCCAAGAGCCACGCTGCTAAATAAGCCTGCTTACAAGCTGAATCCTAAACAAGTTATGGAGCTATAGAGATAGGTAGATGAACTAATGAAGAGATGGTATGTCTAAGAATCCTTAAGCCCATATGCTATGCTATGCTATGCTAGCTCTACTAGTGCCAAAGAAAGATGAGTCATGGAGGATGTGTATGTATAGTTTAGTTATCTATCATATCACCATCAAGTACAGGTATCTCATACCAAGACTTGATGACATGCTCAATGAGTTAAATGGGGCAAGAATATTCTCCAAATTTGGATACCATCAAATTAGAATGAGAGGAGATAAGTGGAAGACCACATTTAAGACCTGCCATAGATTGTATGGATCTCTTGTGATGCCATTCGGCATATTAAATGCCCCAAGTACGTTTATGAGACTAATGAACCATGTGCTCTAAGAATCCATTAGAAAGTTTGTTGTTGCATATTTCAATGATATTCTTATCTATAGTCTTGATTTAGACACTCATAATAAGCACCTCCGAATAGTTGTTAAAGAAACATATTGAGTTCAAATGAGGAGAGAAGGAACATAGGAGTTTTGAAGAGATGAAGGAAAAGCTAACTACTATCCTTATCTTAGCTTTACCAAGCTTTAACAAAGTATTTGAAGTGAAGTATGACTCGTCCAGGCTAGGCATAGGTTCCATGCTAATGCAGGAGGGTTAACCTATTGCCTATTTCAGTGAAAAGCTTAAAGGAGCCATGCTTAATTACTTTGTATATGATAAGGAGTTTTACTCCTTAATTCGAGTTTTGATCATCTTTCAACATTATGTATTACCCATATAATTTGTGATCTACACTGATCATGAATCTCTGAGATATCTGAAGAGCTAGCTGTAAGCACTAAAGTTAAGTCAAGTGACCGTAGGATTGAACTTAGAACACAAAGTTTAGGACGATTGGTTAAAGGATCTGATCAAACTCAAATTATAAACTATTGATAAAAAAATTAGTAAAAACGATCCTGTAAACTTGAATTTAAGAAAATAAGTAATAAAATAGGAAATTATAAAATTTTCAAATTTTAAGTATAATAATTGCTAATTACCGAAAAGACGAAAAGTGTAATCAAATAACTAATAAATCCCTAGAGATAGATTATATGTATACTAAAAATTATAGAATGATCTAAATAATAATTAGTAATGTTCACATATACCCCACATATATTTACATGTAGATAAAAAATATGCGAAATTACTTAAATTGACCAAAAACTTAGTAAATAATTAAAGAAAATTATTAATTAATTGTGGAAAAATCAGAAAAAAATCAGAAGGGTATGGAATGATGCAAATCTAGTCGTGGCAAGTCAGGAGCTAAAGAAAAAAAATTATCCAATTAAAATTAAGTAACACAAAAGCCAAAAATTAAGGAATAGGGCAATGTTATGTCTAATTAATGCATATTAATTACCAAAAAGTCTATAAATAGGGGAAAAATTTACAAAACTCCTTTGGACAGTTAGGAATTAGAGAAAAATAGAGAGCTTCGAAAATTCAAGAGAAAATCTAGAAAAAAAAAAAAGGAAAGGAAACTATGCAGTTAGGGCTAGTGAGCCAAACCCACACCTCACCACTACCACCACCCCACTCCAGACCCACTGTTTAGGCTGGCCAACATACTTGGATCGGATTTGGATGGCCAAAAAGCATCGAACCGGTTGAGTCTCTTATTTGCCCTGATTTTGTATAATTTCGTAAAATTAGTTATTTTGCCTAAAAAATTATGAAACTTGTTATTCTGAGGTTTTATTATATGTAGATTTAGAGAAAAATAATGATTTAGTTTAATCACATCTGAAAATATAAGGTTCTTAACAAATTGAGCAAAACCGAGCATGATTAGAACTAGAAATAAATAGACTTAGGAGTATAGTTTGGAGCTCAATTTTTTTTCTGTAGAATGCTTATGTGATATAGAACAGTGTTATGAAGCTATTTTTCTAAAATTTATTTTCAAAATTTTTCAGTTAATTTTTAGCCCTAAAATGATGGAAAAATTGGGTAATTTTGGGTTAATTAGGTGATTAAGATATTAATTACTGATTTAGATAGTAATTAGATGTTTAGGGATGTTATTCTCTGATGTGAAAACCTAATCCTAGCCTTTGGAGTATTAAGTATAGTTAATTTAGGAAATTAGGTAGTTATTGTAAGAAATTAGAAATATGTGGAATTGAAAATTAATAAATCTAAAAAAATTAGGGTTATTTAGATAATATTATAATAAAAATCAGAATATACTAAATCTGAAACAAATATTTAATTATATAAAAAATGTAAGATTTTCTCACATCGGGAATAAATTCGATATCCCAATTAGGATTAGCGTGTACCGAATAGTTTAGAATACTAAATTAAGACGCAATAGGATATTAGAATACTCGAGCTTAATGTAATTAATTTCACATTAGGATTTGAGCATAGTTAAGACTTAGAAATCAAAACTAGAATCTAATTTAGGATTTGAACCTCGAAATAGAGTACAAAGAATTATTAGTACATAATAGGTATACATGAAAAAAATGAGTTAAATTATAACTTAGAATATGAATCCTTATAGTATAAGTACTAAGAAGACCTATTTGTATTATAAGACACCTAGAGACAAATCAGCTTGTGACTAAGTGATCGGGTGATCGAGGAATTCCACGTAAGTTAGGTTATTACTTATTGTAATAGAGTACTATTTGTATGGTACTCGAAGACTTAGGATTATATATGGTTGTGATTGTAAGTAGTTTACGCATGTGTTTGATGTATCTGAATTCATGTTGAAATTGTAGTATGATTGACTTTGTGTTATGATTGAATTAGTGTGAATTGTTTGAAAACCCTAAACAAAATTTAATCTTATTCGACTTTAATGACCTAAAATGTCATGCATTGTAACCCGTTAGGGGGTCATTAGGATTCTCCAACCAAATACCGACTCCTTCGAAAGGGATAATGCAAGATTGCATAACGGTCCTTTCTCCATCCTCAATTGAACTAAGTGATAGGAAAAGAGGTCGCGGCGAGAGTGTAGTCAATGGTTCGAAGGTAGTTATTGGAGGAGTGAGGTCTCCATTGCACATGCTTGGGTTTGGTTGTGAGATGCTGTATAACATGGAAACTCCTTAACCCGGATTAGAGCGGGTGAAATTTCTCTGATTTCACAACGGACCGAACTACATTGTGCGATGATACTTAATTGTTGCATTGCATGAAAATAATTGCTTGATAATCTTGTTTATGCTTGTACGCATTCATGAGTCTCCAATTCAACTTACTGAGTTGTAGTTGCTCATACTCTTATAGATCCTTTTGTAAGTCCTGATTTCTGAACACTTCAAGTATTATGCCTCCCTATAATTACCCAGAGGTTAGTTCTTTTGAAGCCAGGGGTGTGAGGATCATTTTACTTAGTAGTGATGTGTAGCTAGAGTGTTTTTTATAGTTAAGGATGAAAGACTGATAGTTATTATGTAATTTAGTGAACTATTGTGTTTATGTAAAACTTTTTAGGAAGTTCTATGGACTTTATATATAATTATATATGTTTATTCAAAATTTGTAATATTTATTATAATTGTAGTTAAATTTTTAAGCAGACTGTTTACTTCAAATCGAGGAGTCGTCGACGCCTTGTGTAGATCATGTTTATGGTAGGCACTGTGAGGCTAGTTACTATCATAGAATGGTATACACGGTGGGACTATTGCGACTCTACGACTTCAAGACGTAACACTAGCTTAAGTTGTCTCAAAGACAAGCTATGTGGGTTGAGTTTATGGAGGGATTTTCTTATGTTGTCAAGTATAAGAATGGCAAGAATAATGTAGTGACCAATGCCTTACTAGATTACTTAGGTTTTCTATGATCAAGGACTGACATGCTAAGGATCCACACTTTAGCTCAATTTATGTCAAGTGTGAAGATGGTTGGACACTTGATGACTATTACAAGGAAGATGGATACTTTTTTAGGAAGAGGAGACTACATATCCTAACTTGTTCTATGTAAGAGCTACTAGTACACATGGTGCATGGTAAAGGACTATTTAGACATTTTTGGTACGTACTAAACTCATGAGGTACTAACCTTTGGATTCTTTTAGCTAAGAATGATGAAGGATGTCTAAGTTATGTTGGAAAGGTGTGTTACTTGTAGAAGGGCTAAGAGCTAAGTCAAACAAGAACAATATTTACCATTACCAATTACGACCAAACCATAGTTCGAGCTAAGCATAGACTTTATGTTAGGAATTCTAAGGACATCCTGAGGGAAGGACTCCATCATGGTGGTCGTAGACTAATTTAACAAGCTAGCATACTTTGTGCCCGACTTTAAGATTAACGATGCTTCAACTATCTCTTTTCTTTTCTTGTAGAAGATCGTCAAGCTCCATAGAGTACCTAAGACCATTGTTTCAGATTGAGACCTGAAATTCACGAGCTACTTTGAAGGATACTATGGAGGCGTATGGGAACCAAATTGTTATTCACTATGTCCTACCATCTATGGACGGACAAATAGACCAAGGCTATCAACAGAACTGTGGGAACTTTGCTTTGAGTTTCTATTGGTTGGAAACATGACTGATTGGGATCTTTGTTTACCTATAATTGAGTTCGCTTATAAGACAACCACTTACATGTCATAAGCATGTCACCATTTAAGATAGCCTATGGATTCAACCTTGAGCTTTCATTGGACCAAATGCCCCTTCCAAACTAGAATGATGATTAATCAACTATAAAAAGATTCGAGGCCATCAAGGTGATGCATTAAAAGGTCATAGAACATTTAAGCCAAGTTGCTACCAAGCTTAAGAGACGAGGTCGAGGACGAAAGGACAGAGAATTTCAATAAGGTGATTTGGTTTGGATCCACCCTAATAAAGATTGATTTCCAAGTTTAATGAAGAGCAAGTTGTCTCCTAGAGTCAACGGACCATTTAAAGTGCTTGAAAAGATTAACCATAATGCTTATTAGATTGAATTGCCCAAAGATTATGGAGTCTCAAGCTCCTTCAACATTACCGATCTCCATCCGTATGTTCCCAAGGACAATCAACAAGAAGTAGAACTAGATTTGATCCCAAATCTCAAACAGTCGAGGGGGATGATAAGGATTATAGACTAATCACTCACTCCCGAGCTCAAGGACTCGAAACTGTCTAAGGGCAGTTGAAATCTGAAGTACAATGCATTCTTCACCTTGACCTGCCAAGGTACTCTATTTTGATCTCTCTTTATCTTGTTTTGGAGACCCCGAAGGTAACCAACTTGATTACCAAGTTGACCTCTTATTGCTGCAACAATCCAAAGTTAAGTGCTAAATCCGCCTATTATTGAGTTGACTTACATTCGATGCCGAGTTGCCTTATTTTTGAGTAACTAACTAAGGCTAATCAAAAGAATGGCTACATATTAGACCAACCCTTCTCAAGCCTTAAACAGTTGAGCTACCAAGTTGTTGTATAATTGACCTAACCTACTATGTTTAAAATCAACTCTACTTAGCATACGCCATCATCTGGACCACATAATGGATAGTAGATACGTATCCCATTTTCTAACACCCATATTGTCCTTTTTGTAACCAAATATCCTTTTTTCTATTTACGGCATTACACTTATGATCTATTCCCCTTTTTTTTTTCTAGTAGGAATCCTTTTTTTTTTTTATAATTTACATATACCTAAGACTTGCCCTAATTAAGCTATATAAATACTTATACATGTAGTAGCCACAAGTAACATACATTGAGTTTGAGACATATTTTTCCCTTGTGAGCAAATTATCGCTTACTTACTCTCGTTTACTCTTATCTAATCCATTATGAGCATGGATTAGTGGCAAATGCCCTCTGGCTACAATGCATAATATAAAGTATGATATGGGCTTGTATAAGGCATTGGTGCATCATATCTACCATCGATGCATAAGAACCCTTGCTTAACCTTCGACTACCATTTGTCCTTTAGACTATCTTACTGTTTAGACCCATCTTCTTTTGGCTCAAGTGAAATCAGTAGCCATGTGTTACCCTTTGTCGACGATACGTATCACCTTCTATTAGTTGGTGGAAGCTTAAGAGAAGAGCTTATCCCATCAATGGCGCATGGCTACCCTAGTTTGGCAATTAGATTGGAGGCTATGTGATAGGTATTATTTAGCAATTAAGGAGGAGAGTAAAAGGAGATCAGGAGTGAAAAGGATGCTCGGTTTGTAGTATTACAAGCTCCCCAAAAGTGGCCTTAAGAGAGGAGAAGCGAGCTTCTCTCCTATAAGATAGAGAACGAAGGGCAGGAATCCTTAAAAAGAACACCTAGGAGTGCTCATGATCTGACTTAAGCAAGGGAGTTAAGCCTAGATAGGCCTTGGGTCGCTCCTTATCTAAGCTAGAGAAATCTTATGAGCGCTCGATCTAAGCTCCCTAGTGGGCTTATGCCTTTAGAGCCTTAGATGTCAAGACTAGCCATCAACATTTGCCCCCTACTCTCCTCGGTGTTCGGGCGACAAGGAGAGTATCGGTGGTTCAGGCTCAAGAGGCCAAAGCCCTTGCTCTGCAGTAGGTGGATGGTTATGACAATGTGTTAAGAAGCTCAAGAGAACGTCATGGGTAACTATGTAAGAGTGACAGTTGTTATGTAACTATTAGTGGTGGACCTTCTAGAAGTGATAATTGACATGACTACTAGCGATGGACCTTCTAGAAGTGATAGTTAACTGTAGTTTTTTCCTATGTCTAGTCATTTCTAATGCATGACGTCGGCACTGTATGAGACATATAGCATGCTTACCTATTAAATGCACGGGAAGACTACAATTTGGAATAATGATGGGCAATAACGTCGGCCTTTCACTGTCTCTCGCTTTCGGCCATTAGATGGGTTGGCAAGTAACATGTAGATGTGTTAAATTTCCTTCCCCTTCACTATATAAAGGGGAGATGGGGACCATCCTCTTCATTCTAGCTTTGCTCCATTTGCAATACTTAAGAGGATGGCATACTCCCTTCGTCTTTGTAGGGTTTATAGCACATAAGTGAGTCCCAAGTGATCATATTAAGGGAAAGAGCAATTGAAATGGGGTTCTACCCCACTAATAGGCCCTTTGAGCATTGATTGAGGCGTATAACTAGTTGTTCGATGGTTGGGAGTGGCTCTTGAGCACAGATCGGGGGGTGTACATAGATCCTTTGGCTCTTTGGCTCTACTCTATTGTGTGCTTCAAGTTGCTGGGTGCTAGCACCATTGTAGTAAGGGATCCGGCATCACATGTTTGGGTAATTCCTAATAGTAATGATGTCTTTAGTCCTGAGGGGGGGAAACTCTAGCTGCTTAGGGGTTTCCAACCTTCATCAACTAGAGGACTCATGGAGGGATTGCTAAGCCTCAAGAACATGGTGATCTATATAAGTTCACTTGCTTTCTTGACCTTACAATGGTTATCCCTATGAGCTTAGAGTGCTCGAGTGACTTCTCCTCAATGGTTTTTGGCTTCATCTTCCAAGAAGTCAAGTGATCCTTAGTCACTTATGAGTATGAGAGGGGCTTCCTCCCAAGGCCACTAAGGTAGTATATGTATGGCATAGGAAGGGTATGCCATCGTGGTTTTGGACTTGTATAAGGGACCTTAGTGATTATGGTAGTAGAGGAGATACTGTGGACACATTTCTCCAAAGTCCATGGTCATCTACTCAAGGTGCCTTAGGTTAATCATGATTCCTAAGGCAAATAGAGAGTCGAGTTGAAGTTGTAAATTGGTTGGCTTAGTTGGGGACGCTTGTCTTTTGCTAGCTTGGGATTGTGTGCAAACTGGGTCAGAAGAAGACCCCTTCACGAAGCTAAGTTAAAGTTACGAGCCCCGAAGATTGCTGTCTGATATCGAGCAGTAAGAGAGGAGGGCCTTAAGTCGACTAAGTGTATATTCTCTTACTTGTGTATGCTTATATTCAAGGTTGGTATGGTGGTCCATAAGCCTTGTAACTCGTTCTTCAGATGATTAATAAAATAAAAGTTTTTCATATGTTTATGTGCATTGTCTTAATCCCTTCTTACTCTTTTTGTTCTTTGAAAAATCTTGATGGCCTTCTAGGTGCTCAAAGATGAGGTCAGATGGCGACGTTGAATGTAGTAGACACACTAAAACCCTCGAGTAGTTTAACCTCATAGGTGTTATCATTAATGTGCCTAAGGATCCTGTAAGGTCCATCCATTCTAGGAGATAGTTTGTTCATCCTCTTGCTAGGGAAGCGTTCCTTGCTAAGATGGATCCAGATAAGGTTCCTAAGGGTATAAACAACTTATCTCCTTCCATAGCTTGTTGATTCCTTCTATTGAGCTATAGTCTTGGCCAATTACTCACCGATCTTCTAATGTAACCTCTAGAATTCCTCTGCATGTTGTAGGCTGGATTAAATTACCCCTTATGTAGTCAAATTGTTAATTAAATCCAAGGGTAAGTTCAGGTTAATTCTATAAACAACCTCAAATGGTGATGTTTTAGTCAACCGGTTGTAGGCAAATTCAATGATGGGTAGGCATAAATCCCAATCATGCAAATTCTTCCTAATGGTTACTTATAGGAGGCTGTTGACGGTTCTGTTCATAACTTCAGTTTGGCCATTTGTCTAGGGGTGACAAGGTACTAAATAAGAGCTTAGTGCCAAGCTTTCTCCACAGGGTCTTCTAAAAGAAGTTTACGAACTTTGAGTTACGGTCGGACACAATACTCCTCGACACTCCATGTAGTCGCATAATTTCTTGCAAAAAGAGATTAGTGATGAATAAAGCATCATTAGTTTTGTGACAAGGAATGAAGTGGCCCATCTTGCTAAACCAATCGACTACCACCATGATTGAGTTGTGTCTTCTCAGCATTTGGGGAAGGTTAAGCATGAAATCTATGCTTAAATTGGTCCATGGCAGCTTTGGGATAGGTAGAGGTATGTACTCCCTATAGGGTTCTTTTCTCCCCTTTGCATATTTATACACTTCACACCTCTCAACTACTCAATGCACATCCTTTATCATCCTAGGTCAGTAAAAATGCTCCTTCAATATCTCAATAGTCCTCTTTTCTCCAAAATGGCTGGCTAAACCCCTAGCATGAGCTTCTCTAATGAGTAGCTCTCTTATTGAACCATTTAGCATACAAACTTGCTTACCCTTCTTAAGAACCCTTGACTTAAGTAGAACCTTTTCATAGCTCCTCTAGTACTGCACTTAGCCACTAAGGGTCAAAAATGTAGATCATGCTCATGCTGATCAGGTAAAGTGTTAAATCCTAGCACCTTAGCTTACAATGTTGTGATGAGGGCATGACGGTAAGAAAGAGCATCGGCCACTGTGTTGGTGCTCTCTTTGTTATATCTAATGACATAGCAAAAGGTCTCTAAGAACTCAACCCATTTGGCGTGACGTCGAGAAAGCTTCTATTGCCCGCGAAGATGCTTAAGAGATTTGTGTCGAATAGATGATGAATTATCTTGATAACAGATAATGCTATCGGTTCTGGAGTGTTCAGACAAGGGCATAGAACTCCTTGTCGTAGGTTGAGTAATTCAGGGTAGTACCTCAGATCTTTTCGCTGAAGTAAGCAATAGGTCGACGCTCCTACATAAGGACAGCACCAATGTTGACACCAGATGCATCACATTTAACCTCAAAAACTTTCTCAAAATTGGGTAAGGTAAGTACTGGAGCAAACGTCAGCTTAGACTTCACATCTTCAAAACTCTTCTAAGCTTTCTCTGACCACCTAAACTCAACATTCTTCTTGATTAATTTAGTCAATGGTGTAGTTATGGAACTGAAGTTCCGAATAAATCTCCGATAGAACGAAGCTAGACCATAGAAGCTCCTAACTTCAGTAGTACTAGTCGGCATAGGCCACTCAAGAATAGCTTTAACTTTCTCATCATCAACTTGAACTTCCTTCCTTGAAACAACATATTCGAGGAATATAACCTTGCTTTGATAAAACACAAATTTCTTTAGGTTACCGAATAATCTCTCGGCATGGAGTATGTTGAACACTAATCTTAAATGCTCAACATGAGTGATGAGGTTGATATTGTAGATAATAATATCATTAAAATAAACCATAATTCATTTGCCGATCAACATTCAGAGCACATGATTCATTAGTCGCATAAATGTACTCAACGTGTTAATCAGACCAAATGGCATCACCAAACATTCAAATAGACCATCCCTTGTCTTGAAGGCCATCTTCCATTCATCCCCAGGTCTCATTTATATCTGATGGTAGCCACTCTTTAGGTTAATCTTAGAAAAGATGCAAGTGCTATGTAACTCGTCAAGCATATCATCAAGTCACGAGATCGGGTATCGATATTTAATAGTGATCTTATTGATGGCTCGGTTGTCAATGCACATTCGTTACATTCCATCCCTTTTCGGCACAAACATAGTTGGTATAACATAAGAGCTCATGCTCTTACGGATGTATCCACGATCCACCAATTCATCCACCTATTTCTTCAATTCAGCTGCTTGCTCTAGATTGAGCTTGTAAGCAGGTTGGTTTGGTAAGGCAACTCCTGGTTGGAGGTCAATGCAATGCTCAATACCTCTCAAGGGAGGTAAACCTTTCGGCATCTCGGTAAGGAATAGGTTAGCAAAGTCCTGAAGCAATTGCCGCACTTCAGCATGTAAGTTCTCGGCTTATCTAACTTCTAATAGTCTTTGGGCTAAGAGGAGCACAAAGTCGTTGGCCTGATTTCTTGGGAAAATTGAGCTTGGCAAATCACTAAGGTTTTCCATTGTAGTGATTTAGCAACCTTCTCTTGGGCTTCTTGCACTTCCTTAGGACTCATGGGTATTAATGTAATTTTCTTCACGTCCTTTTAGAACATGTAGGTGTTCCTATACCCAATGTGTAACACTCTTAAGTCAAATAGCTATGATTGGTTGAGTAATATGTGAGAAGCACACATGGGAAGGACATCACATAGCACTTCGTCCCTATACCTATCACTAATGGTAATCGGCACTAGAATTTGCTCAGCAATGTATAGTTCTCCTTTTTTGTTCAGCTAGTTAATCTTATATAGCTCAGGGTAAGGGTTAGCAATTTCATAGCCTTAACTAACCCTTAAGCTATGACGTTGGTACAACTTCCTCTGTTAATAATCAAGGCACATAGCTTGCCATTCACTCAACAATTTATATCGAAGAGGTTCTCCCTTTGCTCATTCTCATTAGCCACAAAAGTACCAAGAGATCAATGAATGACAAAACAATACTCAATGCTACCCTCAAGTGGTGTCTTGGCATCGAAATCCTCCTAAAACTCGTCCAGCATCTAATCAACTCCTATTTCTTCCTTTCTTTTGCTCGCGCTCTCTACTTGAAATTGGGGCTTGTTTCCCTTTATAGTTATGACTCGGTGATTTGAACCTTAACTAGTCACTTGTCCATAACCGAGACATTTAAAGCATTTGATTTCTTGGGTCTTTCTTCCTGAGCTCTAACCTTGGTCTTTTTAAGCCTTAGGTTCCTTGGTCTTGCTTTTACCTCGACCTTTTTTTGGTTAGCTTGGTATAGCCCCTCGACATTCTACCTCCGAACTATTTGATGCTTAGTCATTCCTTGATTGGCTCGGTACACCACCCCTATTTGGTAGCATAGGTCGGCCACTTGGCACTCGACTAATCTAGTTCCGCCTTTGTCTTTCAACTCTCTAGGCCACCCGGATGGTTTCATCCAAAGTTATAAGGTTCTATAGCTCTACAATGTTACCAATCTGAATTTGTAGCCTAGAGATGAACTGTGTTATAGTTCATGTCTCAGGTTCTTCGACATTACATCGAATCATGAGCAACTGAAACTCTTGGACATAGTTATCCATTGACTTGTTAACTTGCCTTAGGTCTTGGAGCCGTCTGAAAGTGTCTTGCTCATAGTGTTCGGGAATGTACTTACTTCTCAGGACTCTCTTCATTTCGTTCCATATCCAGACTTCTCATCTAGCTCTTATGCATACATTTTGTAACTTCTTCCACTACATTATTGCATATCCAAAAAATCCAATGCAACTACTCGAATGTGAATAACGTCTTCATAATCATAAAAGTCAAATATCTTTTTGATTTTCTCCTCCTAACCAAGGTAGTCATCTACATTAGCAGACCCATTGAAGCTTGGAATTTGTACCTTAAGCTGTTCGGCACCTCTCAGCCCTCTAAACTCATGCTCATCAATCTTAACGTACTAGTCTTCTTCTTCTTCATACTCTTCCACTTTATCCAACTCTAATCTTCTTCTCTCGAATCTATCGGCACGCCACGATGTTATTTAGTTCACTAGAAAGGCTTTTGGTACTCATTCATTCATCTACCTTTTCAGCCTATCTCTCTTCTCTTAGCCTTACTCAGTAACTTTCTTGCACGGTCCACTCTCTAAGACTCTATTTATTGAGACAGCTAAGTTGGCCACAATAGTAGCAAGATCTTGTATCTGTTCATTAGTAATACATGGTGTTTGTTGGGTAACTCGACCACGACCATGGGCACCACTCTCGGCATCATTAATCTCTCTTTAAACACTAGGATTCGACATTCTCAAAACAAAGCTTCAGAAAATACTCTTCACACAGGAAACCCTTACTCATACATACACAAGTACCACTCGAACTTAAATTGTGACTTGTTATGTTCTTCCAAACGAAAACAGAGTATCTCAACTAGCAAATAAGTAAGGACTATTGCCATATAGCTTTAGGTCACAACCTAAAGCTTTGATACTAAGATTATATGATATGCCTAGGAGCTCGGTTATCACTAGGGCTTATGGTAGGGAATTCAAACCAATGGGTCCTTTGAGATATTAAAGAAAGATAGCGTAAACTAGTTTGAGAACTGACTAGAGTTGTAGACGTAAAGTTGTTCAGAGGAGATAACATATGAACAAACACAACACGACTTGACACTTCACTTGATATGATACACAAGTTAGTGTTAAGGTTTACCTGTCACTAACCTTGAGTTACTCAACAAGAGTAACAAGATTAGATAAGAGTATATGAAAAATGGATTTAGAGAGGGACGTCTTACAAGAACAGTATATTCAATGTATAAGTCTAAGATAAGATGATTTCGGCTTATAAGAAGAAGGGACTATTTATAGTAAGTCCCTAAGGCAACATTATAAATAAAGAAATTACAAGATTGTATATACAAAAAGGGAAATCTTAGTACATACGGAAAGGGGTAAAAGAGATAAAAGACAAAAAGGGAAAATCATACAATGTTAGGTGAAAAGGATAGGTGGCGACACTAGATCTGTACAAAGGGTTCTCTAAGCATAATAAGCGAGAGGATTCAAGGTGTTACAGTGACAAAGAAGTCGAGAAGTGGAAGGATGCCATAAGAGTTGGGAGGAGGCCGAAAGAGAAGTACCTAGTCAAGAGCTAGCCGCATTTACTTAGCAGAAGACTCTTGGTAGTTGAAAGTTTGATCATTTGGTACAGAGCTCTTGGCTAGAGGAAGGTCGGCGTTGGTACCCAATAATGAATAGAGCATAGTATAACTACTTGGAGCTCCTAAGGAATTCAGCTATCCTCCTTCAACATACTATTTCTTGTTGTTAGTGGGTTGACGAGAAAGAATCCTTTGGGTAAGGGACTAAAGGCCTTTAAGGCGTGTACGAGTGATTAAGCCGGTACTCGGTAACCCATCAGTCATATCCTCAGAGCTAATCGTAGTTTTGCTTGTTTACTTTGTTATTCTTATGCATTTCTACCCTCATTTTTCAAGCTTTCTATAAGCTTAGACCTATCCCTTACAATTGGCCTTGTTAGTCCTTAGTATGGATTATATTAACTAGGCATGGTAGCACCATTTCTAAGGTAGAGTACGTTCACAAGGTTGAGGGTTCATTATGAGGTCCAATGGAATACTGATGCGTGGGAGGTGTTTGTGCCTAAGGAGTGTATATGGGCATGTGATTACGATGATGACAAGTGTTCATTCTACATATATTGGAAAGCAATGGAGATAGGCTTACGCCTACCCTTTATTGAGTTTCAGTTGGAAATCTTTAAGTAGTTTCAAGTATGCTTAGGCTCCTTCACCCAAATAATTAGCATACGATAATGGCATTTAAGGCTGTGTTCATCTTCCATATATGGAGGCCTACTGCTCAATTGTTTCCATACTTCTTTCACTTAAAAGGGAACCTGGTGGCTGAGTATACAATTCGAATTGAGGATCCCCAACTAAACTTTTATGCAGGCAGAAGAGTAAAATTGATGATTGGAAATATTAATTTTTTGTCGTTTGGTCGCCTCATGTGTTGGATTTTCCCACGAAGTGGGCGAAACCGATTCATAAAAAGTTGATTAGTCATCTGAAAGGAGAAGATAAAGATGTGAAGGAGTGGGTTCTCAATATTAGTTGGTGGAAAGGACTTAAGTTTGACGCTATAGAGCCCGTAGAATTGTATTTGAAGAGGGAGATATTACAAGCTTAGGAAACAGGTATGGGCATTGTTGTGGTTAAGAAGGGTAGTCAAGAGTTCACTATTGCCATTTGCTAATAAAGGGGGCTCGAGGCTACTCTCCTCAATAGGTATGTTATCTTTATTTTTGTTGCTACTACTAAGTATTTTTTTGTTTTTCTAATGTATGAATTGTTGAGCAATGCTTTCAAGGAGCAGATGTTATGAACCCAGGAGGAAAGGCACCAACATAATGGAAAGAGGTTAGTGAAGGGCGACAAGGCTAATCTTGATGTGGCCAATGAGGTCGCTCTTGAGACTACTCCTACTGTAAAGAAGAAGAAGGTTGCGACAAGTAAGGTAAAATCCAACAAGGTTGTTGGGGGAAGGTCGGGAGGTATCCCAACCGTCGTTTCCCTAAATGTTGTTGCGTAGCAAGAGGTTTCTATGAGAATTAATATTGTAGTCGCTGTCAAGCTTGATTTTTTCCTAGTTTTTTAAATTAGTCTTTTTTGAACCAATCAATATTAAACTTTATCTATTTAATACTGACCTTCGACTAAGGTTTAAAAAAAAAACCGGTTCTTTTATTTTCTTGAAAATATTTTGGAGTCATCACTTGGCTAAAGTCAGGAAAAAGAGTTAAGTTATAACTAATTGGATGGATTATTAATAATTTAGCTATTGGTCTTTCTAATAAAACCAATTTTGTAAATGGTTTTAAGAATAAAAAAATCGAGTCTAAGGATTAAGCTTTTTAAACCCTTAAAGATACCATCAACTTTCTAATTTTAGACTTAATTTCTTAAAATCACTTTTAAAAAATTATTCTATGAAACGAAATAAATTAGGTTAAATCAAGTAAAATTAAACTAAAAAGGGAAAAAATGAGTTTTTTCAATTTTTATCATCGTTCCGTAGGTATCTACATACCCACTATTTGAGATCAGACGTACTTAGTTCTTTTTGCAAAAATTTAGTGTGTTGAATTCATTTTAATTTTTAAAAAAATGTCGACTTTACGTTTAATTAATCTCAAGTTTATTTAATGAAAATTCTAAAGAGTCGTAATTAGTCAAGTGTTTTATTAATGTTAAAAGTTTTAAAGAAATCCTACTATTGGAATAGGGTTGATTTATTTGGAAAGTGAAATTTTCTAAGTTATAAAAAAATTATTTATTATTTTTATTTATTTTATAATAATTTTTTTTTTAGATTTCAATTGAGAAAACAAACTAAGCTATTTTACTTTTTTTCTTTTTAAGGTTTTTCCTTTTCTTTCTTTTTTTTTTTTTTTGGGTTACGTTTACATCTTAATTATATATACGAAACAACTAAATACAAACTAAGGTTAGACCATGGAGTATGTACGGGTCAGAAACCGAGTTGGAGCGTAAATCTCAAGCCAAGTCGATTTAGACTTGGAGCTTCAACAAGTTGCAAGTCAACTCCTCAATGATAGCAACTTGTACGAACGCTTAGGCTTGCTCTAACCACCAATTCAAGTAGGGAGTTAGGTTTTTATATGTTTTGGATTGGGGGTGGGGGGGTGGGGTGGTGAGGGAGGAGGGCGCTGGGTGGTTAGGGAGGATAGATGCCTTAGGCCATTGGTAGTCGTTTAGGCAGTGGTTGAAGTTGAGAAGGTAATAGTGGTTAAGGTTCGGTGAAGGTAGGTGGGCTGGAGTGACTAGGAGCTATGGTTAGGGTTAAGATGGACTAAGTTTAGCTACTAGGGTCATGGGGAGATTAGCTAGGGTGGTGGTATACTTCGAAGGTGGCCAAAGAGAGAGAATCAAAGAGAGAGAGAAAGAGAGATGAAGGTCAAAAGAGAGAGAAACCTATAGAAAGAGATTACGAGAGAGAGTTTAGATGATTGTGTTCTGGGAAAGCTTCCTTAATGCCTTACTTATATTGGGGAGAGTCGAATTTAGCTTGGTAAGCTCAAAATTTTCAAAAATAAACTTGAATAGCATTGAAGAATGGTAATTTGATGTAGTTTCCATTACAGCTTTTGAGAGCCTTGTTTACTTCAACTTTTCCGATCCTAAGGAGTCTTGAAAATGCATTTACTAGGTTAACTTCTAAATTTAAAGTGTATATATTTTCTAAGGAAGGGGCTTGGAGTAGTTAGTTATATTCTTCAAGTGTTAGATTAATCAGGTGAGGCTCAACTCCAAAAGCTACTTCTTTAAGTTCCTAGAAGTTGGTTAAGGCCCTAATTAGATTGATCTCAATCTTTACCTTAGGAAGTAATAGAATGGACCTAATCTTATTGATGATAGTCTCCTGTTCCCTTAGATTGAAGTGTTGAAGTTGAAGCCATTGGTCTAGAATGGGCTTGGGGTTGATGGGCTTGTTAACATACTTTTCTCTAAAGTGGACGGAGTTAGATGAATAGGTCATTTCTCAAGTTGAATTATAAAGAAAAAATATGTTATAAGATTGAAAGCCCGTTATTTATAGTAAACAACACCTATTTACAACAATTCTATGTTTACAATATGTTAAAATTACAAGAGAAATCAAAGAAACTCCAACCTATTATATCTTTTTATTCCCATCTTTCCTGGTTATTTGTTGGTTTCAAATGTTGTAAATGCATGAAGGGTAGGTTCTAAAGGTCCATAAGCTTGTACAATCTCATTTGTTAAAGAATACTTTCATTGGTTACATCAGGCTTAAGTGGTGGTAGCCTAATTAACCCTGAGCAGTGGTTACATCACAGCACTTAGAGCCAACACAAGAGCAACCCTATCCTAGGGTCTTAATACAGTTCGAGTTTGACCACTTCTACCATACAATTATGATACATAAAGTAAATTCCCAAAAAATTTAAATAAGGTTAACCCTATAAGAATGTTAGTATAAGTATGGACAAATGAATGAATAAATAAATTATAGTCTATAAGGTGATTTTTAAGGATTAATTCTAAATTTGGAAAGTTAAATGGCTAATCATCTTAATGTCTCCAGTAAAGTCACTAAGTTATCGAGCCTAATTTATTTCTGGTTTTTTAAATTAGTTTT
This sequence comes from Lumnitzera littorea, assembly GCA_024138015.1. Taxonomy (NCBI): domain Eukaryota; kingdom Viridiplantae; phylum Streptophyta; class Magnoliopsida; order Myrtales; family Combretaceae; genus Lumnitzera; species Lumnitzera littorea. The sequence goes on from JAMXBB010000008.1 coordinate 95,064,316, forward strand.
CTTTAAATCAATTAATATTAAACCATATCCATTTAATATTAACCTTCGACTAAGGTTAAAAAAAATAATTCTTTTATTTTTTTGAAAATATTTTGGAATCACCACCCGATCGGAGTCAAGAAAAAGAGTTAAATTATAGCTAATTAAGTATATTGATTATAATCTAGCTATTGGTCTTTCTAATAAAACCAATTTTGTAAATGGTTTTAAGAATAAAAAAATTGAGTTTGAGGGTTAAGCTTTTTAAACTCTCATAAGTACCATCAACTTTCTAATTTTAAACTTAATTTCTTAAAATCACCTTTAAAAAATTATCTTATGAAATGAAATAAATTAGGTTAAATTGAGTAAAACTAAACTAAAAATGGAAAAAATAGGTTTCTTCATTTTTTACTGTTGTCTCATATGTATTTATATACTCGCTATTTTGGATTAGAAGTATGTAGTTCTTTTTTTAAAAATTTAGTGTGTTGAATTTGTTTTAATTTAAAAAAAAATGTCGACTCTATGTTTTAATTCAACTTAGGTTTATTTAAAGAAAATTCTAAAGGGCCTTAATTGGTTAAGTGTTTTATTAATTTGAAAAGTTTTAAAGAAATCCTACTGTTGGAAAATGGTTGATTTATTTGGAAAGTGAAATTTTCTAAGTTATAAAATTATTATTTATTATTCTTATTTTATTTTATAATAATGTTTTTTTAGATTTCAATTGAGAAAATAAACTAAGCTATTATACTTTTTCTCTTTGTTTTTTGGGGGATTTTTCCTTTTCTTTCTTTTTCATTTTTTTTTGTTACATTTACATCTTAATTACATACAAAAAATAGCTAAATATAAACTAAGGCAAGACTAAGGAGTACACATAGGTCAAAAACTGGGTTAGAGCATGAATCTTGGGTTAGGTTGATTTAGACTTTGAGCTCTAGTGAGTCGCGAGTTAACTCCTTAGTGATAGTAACTTGCACAAACATTTGGACTTACTCTAACCACTAATTCGAGTTGGGAGTTAGGTTTTTATGTGCCTCAAATTGGGATTGGGATTTTTTTTTTTTTTTTTTTAGGGAGGGGAGGCGGCGAGGTGGGTGGGTAGGACAAATGCCTTAGTTGTTGGTAACTGTTTAGGCGGTGGTTGAAGTTTAAAGGGTAGCGGTGGTTAAGGTTCAGTGGAAGAAGGTAGGTTGGAGTGGTTAAGAGTAGCTAGGAGCTACGATTAGGGGTAAGATGGACTAGGTTCGACTACTAGGGTCATAAGGAGACTGGCTAGGGTGGTGGTGCACTTAGAGGGTGCTTAGAGAGAGAGAATCGAAGAGAAAGAGAAAGAGAAAGAGAGATGAAGGTTAAAAGAGAGAGATCTGTAGAAAGAGATTATGAGAAAGAGTTTGGATGATTGTGTTCTGGGAAAGCTTCCTTAATGGCCTACTTATACTAAGGAGAGTTGAATTTGGCTTGGCATGCTCGGAAATTTCGAAAATCAACTTAAATAACATTGAAGAACACTTGACTTGCAATCAATTTTTTTTTTTCAAACTTTAGCTGCGTAAATGGATGGATTTAGATGGGTTTTTGATCCAATTCATAGTAAGCTAAGTGCACTATATGATTTCATGATTAATTTAGCGAAATCATGCATTAATAGAGGTAAAAAATAACCCTAAACTGAGTTCACAAAGAAGGAAAGAGAAGCTAGATTTCATACCTTTTTCTTTTTCCAAATTTCAAAGGTTGATTGGAATGGCAAAACATGTAGATCTACTCATGTTTTTAGTACCAATTCAAAGCAAGTCGTGTCTACTTTGCAACTTCATCATCAATTAGAAGAAATTGTAGCAATAAAAGGATTGAAATTAATGTTGTAGTTGATTGGCTGGAGAGGAAAGCACGAGAATATATGGGGAAAATGTGAGAAAGGGGTAGAAAGAGAAAGCAAAGTGCTAATGTGGTACCACGTCAACTGTGTCATTTGGTAGCCGTATGCTACGTATTTTGTTGTGACACGTGGCAGTTGACCTAACAAGAGGCAATTGACATGTCATACCATGTGGCTTGACACTTGGTGCTACGTCAGCTACTGCCCAATCAACTAGTATTACGTATCAGGATACGTAGCACAATGAACCCCTGACATGTGGCGAATATATGTATGCTTTGTGGTAAAAAGCAAAAGGCATTTTTAAGCCTTTGGTGAGGTTTGAACTTAAGACCCCAAGCTAAATCTAATGCCATATCCAAGTGCTTATTCATTAGGTTGTTAGCTTATACCTTATTCATATGTGTAATTAAGATAAGGTCTGTTTAGGCTAGATTTGAATCTAAACTTAGGCCCAACAACCTTCCTTGTATCTAAGGCCCTAAATTTAATAAAAAAAAAAAACCTTAAATTATCAGCCAAATGGGAGGTAAAGGCTGCCTAAGAAGAGGCAAGGGTTGCTAAGGTAGAGGTCGATGCCATTAGGAAAAGGGAAGAGGTAGCCAAGAAGGAGGACAATTGACTGTAAAGGGAACTTGATGAAGCTTGTTCCAACTTTCAAAGGTAGGAAGAGGAGCTAAGGAATGGCCATGAATTGACTTAAGTAATGGTAGATAAGCTATCTAAGGAGTTCTCGTTAAACTAGAACTTTAAGGATGCTGTGATGAGTGCTAGTCGGGACGGGGCTGGGATGGTGCTAGGGTAGTGAAGATGGATTACGAAGAGGTTTACCTCGAGGCTTGATTTCAGCTTTGTAAGCTATCTGATAGAAGAGCATTTGGCTAGTGTTAAGGATGAAGAGAGTGATGAAGAAGGTGATGGGGAGGCTCTAGGCAGGCGTGACATTCCTAGAGAGGCTTAGGAGGTTCTTACTTTTGTTTTCTTTAGTATTCCTCTATTTTTGTAAGCCCGCCTACACCACCCCACACCCCCAAGGGGAGGGTGTGTTGGGCAATGCTACTTTTGTATCGAATTACTGATGATGTAACTAGGTTAGGATGCTAACCCCAAAGGTTGTATAACTTGAACTGTTTGAATTAGAAGTCCCTTTTTTTTTTAACCGTTTGATTGCTAATTATTGTCCAATATGTAATTTTTGCTCCTCTATTGTTCCCATGCCTATTCTGCTTTATTGTTTTGTGTGTTGGTGTACACTTGACCATTAGTAAGGTCATACATTTTTTTACCACAACTCAAGAGTCTCAATCTAAGTAGTGTCTAGTTAAGGGCATCAAGTTGGTAAGGTCTTCATTTAGGGAGGTCAGGTGTGATAGATTAGGTCTATATGCCTATCTTGCAAAGCCCTTAGGTGCAAAAACCTAATGGGCACTCAAGGCAAAGCTCGAAGCTTGGATTATCTTAAGTGAGTAGACTTGTGAGAGTGTTCGGATGTTGAAGATAAAGATCAATTAGACTTAGTCTAGTGTCTCTATATTGATTAATGAATAAAGTGCAACAAAATGATAATGGTACTATAAAATATAGATAATAGGATGGGATAATTGTCAAGGTTGCCTTCCATTCATTTTTCACAAGATGCTTAAGTATAGAGAACTATTCATATGTTCTACATAAAATAAGGTCGAAGATTATTTGTGTTCCACTTTCTAGGGATGGGTTGTCCATCCAATGTTTCGAGTCTATATGCGTTATTACCCACATCTTCTTTGATCCGCACTTAGTCTTCCCAATTAGGCGACAATTTTCCTTACCCTTCTTAAGACCCTATTGCTTCGAGCTTTCTATGAATGAGATCTTTCGATTAGAAGACCTTGTACTTTATTTTCTTACTATAGTATCTAGTGGCACCTTGTTAGTATGTGGTCACTCGGGCCCTTACCACTTCCCTTACTTCATCGATGGTGTTTAAGCTCGCTTAAAGGGTTACCTTATTGACACCAATGTCGAAGTTCTGGGTTCTACTTGTTGGGAGCTTAAGCTCTATCGATAGCATTGCTTTCTGATCTGAACATGAGGTGAAAAGGAGTCTTGCCCATAGTTGCTTAATAAGTGGTTCGATAACCTTAAAGGATAATTAGGAGTTGGTCTACCCACTGGTTATCGGCTCGATTGACCCTCTTTTTCATGCTTTTGAGGATAATCTTGTTGATTTGCTCAACTTGCTCGATGGCTTGGGGTTAGGTGACTAAGGTATACCGAAGCGGGATGTGGTGTTGGTCATAAATCAATCAGAATTGAGTGCTATCGAATTGTTTTTCGTTGTCAGTAATGAAGGCATAGAGGACCTTGAATTTGATAAGGATGTTTGTTAAAACAAAACCTTCTGCTACTCGCGTTGTCATGGTAAGGACGACTTATGCTTCGACCTACTTGGTAAAGTAGTCTACAGCTACTATGACAAATTATCATTTACTTGATACCTTTGGGAAGGGCCCAAGGATGTCGAGTCCCCATTGTGGGCAAAGGGCTACGTGCTAGTCATGGTATGGAGCTCTAAGTGGGATGTTTGGTCAATAGGTGCATGATTTTGGCAAGCATGGCAATGTTACACTAAGGCCTTAGCATCTTCTTTCATGGTTGGCTAATAATATTCAAGGCAAAGGCTTAAATGTATAAAGGCTAGGTTTGGATGTGATTATTGCAAATGCCAACATATAGCTCTTTGAGGGTATATAGCTTCTCTTCTCTTTTCAAATATTGAAGGAGGGGTAAATTGTATATGCGCTTGTAGAGAACATCGTCGATGATAGTATAGTTGGTTGTACTATATACGAGCCTCTTAGATTAGTTTTTGTCCTAAAGTAAGGCACCGGTCCATAGGTAATGGATGATGGGGTCCATTTGAGAAGGGTTGGTGTAAGTGGTGCTAATTTCAAAGACCTATTGAAAGGACTTGTCAACAATTTGTTGTGGCATCATCTAGAGGAAGACGTTCTTATTAGCTTCCCATGGTGTATCTAAGGGTTCAGAGGTAAGCTTAGAGAGTTTGTTTACCTCAAAGTTCTTTGCTCAGGGAATCTTGGTTATGGTTTAGGAAGAGAAATTTGAAGCTAAGTCTTGAACTATTTGTAGGTATTTCGCCATCCATTCTCCCTTTGATTCATAATCCCCTTTCACCTGTTACACTATTAACATAGAATTCGAGTATACATTGACCTTCTCGACCCCTACATTTGTTGCAATATGTAATCCCACTATGAGGGCTCGTACTTAGCTTCTTTATTGCTCGCATGGAGTTTGAATTTAAGTGCCTACAAGACCTTAGTATCATAGGGACCTTGCGGGACTATCTCTACCTCGCTTCCTTCTTTAGTGGAGGATCCATCCACATAGAGGGTCCATCCTAGTATGTTGATATGAGTGGGTAGTTCGTCTTCTCCTGTATATTTAGTGACAGAGCTTGCGAATACTTGTGCTTTGATGGCTTAACGGGGTTAAAATTGGACACCATGGGCATTGAACTTTAAAGAGTAGTTAACCATATGCCTTAAGGTGTTAAGCTTCTATAGGAGGTCTGTAGTAGCTGATCGGTAAGGATAATGATGGGATATACTTGGAAATATAGGCAGAGCTTATAGGCTCCAATGACTATAGTAAGGGTGAACTTTTCGATCTAAGTATACCTGACTTCTAGACCTTGCAAGATGTGACTAACATAGCAAACTATTTTATGTACTTACCCATATTCCTAGATGAGTACTAAGGATAAAACATGATTACTAATAGCTAAGTACAAGTAAAAGTCTTTGCCAAATACTAGTTTAGAGAGTACAAGTAGGTTATAGAGGGGATTCTTTCAACATATCGAAAGTGGCTTTACAGTCAGGTGTCTATTTGAATTCCAATAGGTTCTTCAGCAGTTTAAAGAACTTGGAACACTTGTCAATGCTTCATGAGAGGAAACGATTGAGGGCTACTATTAGCCCTTAAGATAGTAGATGTCTTTAATCTTTTTGTAGGGCCTTCATGTCCTTTATTTCTTGGATCTTGTCAAGATTAGCTTTAATACCTCTTTCTTTGACCATGTAGTCAAGGAACTTGCTGGAGCTTACCTTAAAGACATAATTCTAGGGTTTGAGCTTCATCTAGTACTTTCTTAATGTATTGTTCTTAATGAGTCAAAGGTCTAATTGGGGTTAGTGGAATGTTCGATCTTATTCCTACTTTTGATGATCATATTGTCAACATAAACTTCGACGTTTCTCTCGAGCCATGGTTTGAAGACTACTGTCACTAGGCGTTGGTAGGTGGCTCTAGTATTCTTAAGTTTGAATAGCATAACTTTGTAGTAATATGTTTCAAAATTTGTGATGAAAGAGGTGTGGACTTAATCCTTAGGGGCCATGTAGATTTGGTTTAAGCTAGAGTAGGCATCCATGAAGCTTAATTTGGTGTGACTTGATGTGGAGTCAAGGAGCTGATTGATCTTAGGGAGGGTAAAGTAATCTTTGGGACATACCTTGTTTTGGTTAGTACAATTAACACACATTCTCCATTTGTCATTTGCTTTCTTTACAACCATGTTAGCGAGTCAAGTGGGGTATCTTTCTTCTTAGATGAAGCTGACTTTCAAGAGTTTTTGTACTTCTTGTTCGATTGTAGCTTGTTTGTCAAGTGCAAAGTGTTACCTCTTTTGTTTAGTAGCTTGTACGAAGGGGTCGACCCTTAGGTGATGTGTAGCCTTAAGAATGTTGACTATCTTAGGCATTTCATCCAGAGATGTCATGAAGACTTTTGAGTTGGTTTGCAAGAAGGTTACCATTTCTTCCTTTTCTTCAAGGGATAGGGATGTCATTATTCGTGTAGTTTGATCGGAGCAGTTACCATATTAAATGACCTCCGTATGTTTTGTTGGTTCGCTTTGAGGGGTTGGCGTAGTTGTTGGGGTAGACTTCATATGTATAATTTTGTCATGCAAAATGTCACTAAGGTATAGGGTGTAGGACAATATTTGGTCTCTGCGTATGACCCCAATTCCTGTAGGTATAGTGAACTTCAACATGAAGGATCTCTAATTAATACAGATATCAAATTTGTTAAGGTTGGGATTGTCATGCCCTGAATAGGAAGAGTTATAATAGTCTTGCCGTATAAACTAACCTAAGATAGAAGCTAACCTTACAGCTGCCCTCATAGCTGCTATCGTAGATATAGTTCACACAAGGCATATACAACTTAACCAGCTTGAAACGTCTATTTTGACACCTATTAATAACCAAACCTGCAGTAAAGTTTTACAAAATACCTGTTTTATACAACCTATTGTCTAATACCACAACAATATTTATACAAACATTTTATGTCCAAAGGTAAAGTTTACAATTAGAGTTTATTAAAAATCACAGGTTTTACAGTCTATATACAATAAGTTAGGAAATTAGTGGGCTCCTAGGGAATTTCCAATTAGTATCCTCAAAAACTCATAAAACAAAGTCAAAAGCCTAGGTTCAATTGATTCCTTGATCCTCACTTTTCCAAACAGTAGCACACTAACTTGGGAATGGTGGTATTTGAATATCCTGACCTCGCTCAACACCTGCAAAAGAGTCTATAAAGATATGAATACAACTAGCTTAGTAAGTGGGACAGAGTTAGAAGAGTACTATATAAACACAAATAAGGTTAATAATTATGATGAAATGCAATGCAATGCAATCAATTAAGTGAAACATTGCATAATATTATCTGATCCACTGTGAGGTTAGAGAAATTACATCCGCTCCAACCCGGATTAAGGAGTTTCATCGTAATTCAAGTTGGATCAAACTCGGGCTTATGCAATGGAGAATAATCTTCTCTGTGACCGCCTTCGAACCATAGCCCCTAACCTTGCCGCAACCTTCTCGCTTATCACTTAATTCGACTAAGGATGAGGAAAGAACCATTTCATCTATTTTTATCGAAAGAAGTTGGTATTTGGCCTGATACTCTTAATTGTTTCTCCTAATGGGTGTTATGCATATCCAATTTCATTTTAGTTGAATAAACGTTAGTTTTAATTAGGGGTAGCCAATAAGTTCATACAATACAAAATCAATGTAAATATGCATAATCGTATAGACCTAACGATACGTTTTACGAGTCTTGTCCCTATATACGATTTTTAACGAGTAGTTCGAGTTTTTAATATAATTATACGTAACTATATAAATATTATCATATTATACGTAATTTACGTTATTAAATTTTATTTTACCTAATTTGTTCATATAATGTTATAATATTAGTATCATCTAACCCTAACATACCTAAAGTATATCCCGATCAGAAAATATCAATAAATATAATAAAAATACTTATTTAGTCCAATCTTATTAGCAATCACATATATATTTTTTATTTAACTATATAATTCATTTTAGCTTATTAATATTAAAAATATACCTTGACTTATATATTATGCTATTTTACTTAATAAATTCATAATAAATAGTTTGGGTTACCAAATAATTCCCTAAAAATTACTATAGACTCTTAAAAATATAGGAAATTCAATTATCATTTGGTTTCAAGTTTCTGACCTATCGCCTATATATTAGTATTGACGATTTTACCCCTAAATTATCATAAATTACCTAATTATGATTCTTTTTACACTAAATTAATTTCAATCTGACTTAATACTATTATTATTCGTTAGAGATCAGTACATGTCCATTTCATCAATTAATTTCATAATTCCCTGTTTAATTCATAATTTTAGCCTATTTTTGAGCTATTTTTAAGCTAAAAATGCAATAAATATTAAAAATATTCAAATAAAAATTCAGGCTACATAGCAATTATCTATATATCATAAACATCTTACACTAAAATTTTCAACTAGAAACAACATCATTTAGTACATTTATTTTATAATTCTAAATTCGGATGAACAGTAAATTTCTTAAGAAAGTATATTAAATGTTATGAATTTTTCAAAAATAAAAATATCATATAAAAGCATGTTTAAAATAACTAAGTACAATTTTATTTTCATAATTTTCTGGGTGGATTTACTAATTTTTAAAAATTATTGAAAAACAAGGTAGAGAATCGACTTTAGTATTCTTAGGTGCTCTGGTAGTCGGCGGCAATTGGGTGGTTATTGAAAGGCTTAGGCGCGGTGGTGACTGGTGGTGTCTGGTCAGGCCCCACAGCAGAATCATCTAGGTTAGGGTTCTATCCTAACACAAATTTTCCCTTGTTTTTGTCTAATTTTTCTAAATTGTTTTATTTTCCAAATTTTGTTTTCTCAATTCCTAATTGCTAAACTATTGCTGGTTTGCTGAGGGTTTAGTATTTATAAGGTTTTTCTATCTCCTAGGAATTTTTTTTTTACTTTTTCTTTTGTTTTCTCCCTGATATTTGAAGTAGTAGGTGTCCTTAATAAATTCATTTGCTCTTGAATTAGCAACTATTTGACTCCAAGGCTTGCCATGGTGATTCTCCAAAATTTCCAGTCGTAAATTGATTTATTAGGATAGTATTTCAATTATTTTAGTATTTTAGGTATATTTTATTAATATTTAGTTATTTAGTAATATATGAGTATATATCTCATATAAATATCACGTGTAATATATAACTTAACTCGTATAATTAATTTTCTCACATATCTTTTATTTTTAGGATATGTTCTAAAGTTAATTTCATGAATTCGACATAATATATATATATATATAATTACATAATTTAGGATTAATTTACAAGTATAATTATTATTTATACTAGGTATACTCATAAAATTACGTGTATATTCATATAGTAAATTATATTATATTATTTTATTTTATAGCTCAATTAACTTATCTCTAAATTCTCGTCGTAATCTAAGCTTGATTTTAAGAGTTTTGAATATTTTAGTACTATATTTAATATTCTTACTTCTAAGGGCAAAATTAGGATTTTGAGTAATTATTTCTAAAATCTAACTTCATTTTATTACCTCGACTAGCTTTTCTATCTTAATCGTAAAATTTGGGCTCAATTGAATAAGTTTTTCTAAAAGCCCTAAATCTACAATCGATTGTCTTAAACTCAATTTTTGGGAGCTTATAGGGATGCCTTAAGATGGCGTTATAGGGGGACCAATGATCAACAATCATAAAGTTAACAAGTTGTGAGGTGATGTGCTTTTCATCACCCAATTTAACAGGTAGTGTGATAAGTCCCTTCGTAAGGACTGTCTTTCCTCTAAAGCTTACTAAACTTTGCTTACATAAGTAGAGTTGTTTATTGAGTTGGTCTTTCATTTGCTTTAAGTAGAGAAGAATAGGATAGTAGCCGAGTTGCTGCTATCCACAAATGTTTTGGAGACATCAAAGTATCCTATTTTGACAATGATGACTAGGGGGTTGATGTGTGGATATTCGACACCTACTTTGGTCTTCCTCGGTGAAGGATATGGTTGTGTCAATTTTTGGTTTTTTGGTTCATATGAAGAGTACATCATGTTACAGTGGAGTGAATCAGCTCTTGTCAAATAGGCTTATTCTACTAATGATTGTCTGTACTTAGCCTTGGTGGCTTCTGCATTCAGTGTTTTCTAGCGGATCATATTGCTCTGGTTATGGTTGTTTCTATGGCTCTTAAGTGCAGCGTCGTTGAGTAGGTTAAGGATGGTTCACTCATTAGCGATGAGGTGGTCAATATGGCATTTGCGCATAAGGCCTTCGATCGTGTTTTAAAGGTACTTACATTAGTTTGTGTTGTAGCCTTATATTCTACAGTAATCGTGAAACTTACTCAAGGCAAAGGCCTTAGGTGTTTATCTAATGGCCATAGCATGTGGTAAGCATTCACAAACTTCATAGTATACTTATCCTAGGGGCGGGTCAATGGTGTGTAGTTGGGATAGTCAACAAACTTCTATTTTTGCCCTTCTTATCATTCCTTAGAGGAGGGAAGACTGTCTTTATGGGAACCGAGGTGGTCTTTCACAGATGTACTGCACTGTTGGTCGTTATTGAGGTAAGCTTGGATAACTTCTTCCTATGCTACATATTATTCAGCGACTATCATAAATTCCTCAAAGTTATTTGGCTAATGTAGTGTTGTTGCTTCGAAGAGGTTGCTATTCGGGTTTTGTAAGCCTTATAATCAGTAACTCAAGGTTTTCATCAACTGAAAGATCCGATCAAACCTAAATTATAAGTAAAAGCCAGAAATATTAGTAAAAATGATCCCGTAAATTTAAATTTAAGAAAATAAGAAATAAAATAAAAGACAATAAAAATTTCAAATTTTAAATATATAACTTATTATTTATCGAAAATGCATAAAATACATTCCGATAATTAATGAATCGCTAGAGATAAATTATATGTATACTAAAAATCATAAAATGACCTAAATAATATTTAGGAATATTTATTTGTATTATGAATGAATTTACATGTAAGTAGAAATACGCGTAATTACTTAAAATACAAGAAATATGCTAAAATAATACTAAATAATTAAAGAAAATTCATAATTAATTAAGGAAAAATATAGAAAAATGAGGAAAAGTTTAGAACTTGGGTGTGGCATTATGAAAATTAAAGAAGGAAATCAACCAATTAAAATGCAACAAATAGAAAGTGGAAAAAAAGAAGAGATAAGGCAATTGTCTTGTCTAATTAATATACAATAATTTCCCTAAAGCTCTATAAATAGCAAGAAAATTTTAGAAGCTCATTTGGTTAGTTTGGAGAGTGAGAAAAATAGGAAGAGGCGAAATTGAGAGAAAAATTATGGTTAAGAAAAAAATAAGAAAAAATTGTGCAATTAGGGCCACAAAGGGGAACCAACACTGAACGAGCAACTGGGAGTGGACGGCCACCACCACCACATGGTAGTGGTAGCGCCTAGACCGGCCAACAAGGCTATGGTAGCTGGCAGTGGCCGGAGCCACCCAAACCGGTGAGTTCAATTTTTAGCCCGATTTTGTGTAATTTTGTAAAAAATAGTAAATATTCTTAGAAAATTATGAATTTTGTTATTATAGAATATTTTTGTATGTAATTTTTAGGAAAAATATTATTTTGATGAAAATATGTCTCATGATATATAGTCCTTAAGAAATCATGCAAAATCGAGCATATTTCGGTTTAGAAATAAATGACCTTAGGAGTGTAGTTTTGAATCCAAAATTTTTGTGTAGATTACTTAGATGATATAGAACAGTGCTATGAAGCCTGTTTTCAAAAATTAATTTTTGAAAATTTTAGATAATTTTTAGGCCTTAAAATGAGGCATAAAATGGGTAATTTAGGGTTAATTAAGCAATTAAATGGTTAATTACTGATTTAGTAAATAATTATATGTTTTAGGATGTTGAAATCTGATAAAGTATGATACTTATAGCATTTAGGGTGTTAAATGTAATTATTAGGTTAATTATGTAGTAAATGAGTAATAGGGAAAAATAGTAAATTTTAAGTTAATTTTGTAAATTAGGATAATTAGGAGTAAAATCTGATTTAGGATGAATTTAGACATTTTGAAATGATAATTGATGTTGGGAGATGGTAATTAGAGTGATAAAAATATTAAATGTGTATTATAAACATAATAGGTGATAATACATAATATGTAATTATTAAAAATATAATAAATAGAAAATATTAGGATAAAAATTGACATTATATAAATAATAGGGATATATAATAAAACTGATAGAAAAACTTAAATTTATGTAATTATATGAAAAATGTAAAAATTTCTCACATTAGGAGTAAATTCGGTATACTATTAAGGATTTAAGTGTACTAGATATAATAAAATACTACCTAGGAGTAATTATGGTATTTAGGATATCTAGAAGTAAAGTGATTAATTTTACATTATAAGTAAAAACAAGTTTCTAGAGTTTGGGTATAAAACAGTATTTAGAAATCGAACTAAAATTAGAACCTAATTTAGAAATCAATGCGGAAACTAAACCTGAACCTAACCCCAAACCTAGAATAATTGTAAAAGACTTAAGACCTAGATAATTAGGTATATTAAACCCTAAATAAAACATAACAATAAGCGTTATAGGATAAAACGAACCTATAATAGTTATATGAAAAAATGAAACCACGTTTGTGTTATAGAGATCATTGGCGATGGCCTAAGCAAATTGGACCTCGAGTGAGTGAGCGAGAAGTCGAGGTAAGTTGGAATTAATACGATGCTGTATTTTGGAGGCTTGAAAATATGCTTGGTTGTGCTTGTTAGATAGTTGGATGTGTGCATGTGCTTGATTATGAGTGATGCTATGATTCTGTTTGTTATTTTGGCTTGTATTGTATCATTTATATGAAATGATTGATCACCTTAAATTGGACCTAATCAAATATACAACTTGTAATCATAATTGAACCAGCATGGCAACCTATTAGGGGAAACCTAAGATTCTACGGCTAAATACCGACCCCTTCGAAAGAGATAGTGTAGGATTGTATAATGGTCCCTTCTTCATCCTTAGTTGAACTAAGTGATAGGAGAGGAAGTCGCGATGAGGGTAAAGTCAATGGTTCAAAGGTAGTCGCGAAGGAACGAGGTCTCCATTGCATAAGCTTGAGTTTGGTCGTGAACTGTTGTATTAATGGCATTTGCTAAATATTGAGCTATGGTTGCTCATATCCCTATAGATATTGTGCAGGTGCTAGCTAAGAAGTGGCATACAATTATTCTGAAGCTAGCAACTGCTGGATCCTAGGAAGTGAGGAAAAACATTTGAAAAATAAACACATATTTTTAAGGTTTAAGCTTTTACTTTAGAATTTTTCATTTCTGAATAATGTAATAACTAGGAAATATATTACGGAGAAATATTGTAAATGATAATTGTAATAATTGAATTATAATGTATATATATATTTTCTTACTTTTTTAGGTAAATGATTTATTTAAATTATAAACTGTTTACTTCAAAGCGGGTTAGTCGTAGACATCTTGTATAAACCAGGTCTAGGATAACAGTTGTAAGGCCAACTTCTATCTTAGAATGGTTTACACGGCGGGTTTGCTATGACTCTGCCGCTTTGGGGCGTGATAGGTTTAGGTTGTATATGATGGCTTAGAGTGTTTTCTCAATTCTACTTTGGGAATTAGCAATTCAACTTTGTTAAAGAGCTTGAGATATGCTTGTAGTGTTTCGTTCGTGCATTAGTACACATTGTATAAGGTGGATGAATCTATGAGCGGAACTTTACTGCTTAAGAAGTGTTGTTGGAATTTGGTGGCAAGGCTATCAAAGGAGCAAAAACAATTTCCTAAGAGTTGGTTGAACCAAACCAACACGGTTTTAGTTAATGTACTCGAGAATGCTTCGTACTTGATCGCATCGAAGAAGTTATATTAACTCATAATTGTGCGGAAGTGTACTAAGTGGTCATCTTGGATGCCTCTTTGATCATAGTTGTTTAGATAAGGAAGATGTATGCCCTGCAGAAGAGTCTCTTCAAGGATACTTATAGTGAAGGGGTTTTTGCTCATAACTACATTTAATTATCATGTGGAAGACTCAAGAGACTTTTAATCACGTAAGCTAGAGGCTTGTTGGATGTGTTCATCTAATTTATCGACATTCATGTCGTCCAAGTTTCTTAGTAAGTGTTTAAGAGATAGTTCTCTTCTAACTCTACTCGTTTCGAAGTGAGTACCATAATGGTGCACCTTGTTACAATTAATGTTCGGCTGTTTATGTAAGTTTGCCAGTAAGCGTTACTCTTTTTTGACACCAAGGCATAAGAGTACAAGGTTTTGGGGTAGGGTAAGTGAATGCCTAGGGTGCCTGTTGTATCTACTAAAGGAACTTGTGGCTATATCCTTAAGGTTGACTTTGTCATTAGGGTTGATTTTTTCTTTTAGTTTTTGTGTTGCGGCCAATCGTTGTCTTAAGTTAGTGTTTTCTTAAAGAACATTAGCATTTGTTTCCATGAGTTGTTATAGCATTACCTTGACTTGTTCTACGTTTGATGGTTGTGCCTCCATTAAGGGTAGTGGTAGGTCTATGTTTTATTGATCGCTATCGTCTATGAGGCATGGATGAGGGTTTAGTTCTCTTAACCATGTTAGTAGATTTACAAGAACGATGGGTGCCAAATGGTGATGGTATGTATCATAGTTGTGACTCTTAGGTGAACCTCGAGTAGTTTGTTAGCTGTGGATGGAGGTAGACTTACAAAAAGCTCCTTGTGGTGTGGCTAGTCAGGGCCTCCAATTCTAAGTTAGCATAGAGAGTGAAAGGATAATCAGAAAAGATAATGAGTTCCCAAGAGTATAAAAAGAGTCCTCCTTTTTTACCTGAAAACTTTAACTCTGTTTATAGGTTAAAGGATGTTAACTTAAGTAGACATGTAGCATAATGGGATTGGCTAGCGCAGAACCCAAGAGTGTAGCATTGTTAGTATGTGATAAGTCTATCCACCTTCTACAAGTTAGTAGAAGCTTAGGAGACGGGCTTATCCATCAATGGTAGGTAGCTGCTTAGTTCAGTGGTTAGATTGTAAGCTATGCATTAGGTGTCATTAAACATTTAATGAGGAAAGAGAAAAGAGAACGGAAGCAAAAAGGGTGTTTGGTTTGTAGTATCATAAGCTTTTGAAGAGCAACCCTCGAGAGAGGGGAAGCAAGCTTCTCTTTTATTGGACGGAGAGTGAAGAGTAAGAACCCTTTAAAGGAATGTTTGGGAGTGTTGGGGATCAGGCTCGAGCAAGAGAGTTAAGCATGGATAGGCCTTAAGTCACTCTTTGTTTGAGCTAGAGAAATCTTATGAGCACTCATGTTGGGCTCCTTAGTAGGCTTGAGCTTTCAGAGCTTTAGATGTTGAGACTAGCCATTAACACAATTAATCTTGCAAAGCATGAAAAGTTGAGTTTGTATAACTTTAGAACTTTTAGTCTTTTAGTTCCATAAATTTATACACTTATTTTAAAATATTATTTTTTTATAACAAAATATTTTTAGGACATTGCAAGTTGATGGGTTGGTTTGAATAACCCATTAAATCGTAACATGGTAAGTTGGGTTAGAATTTTTAGTTCGCATTTACAAATGAGCCAAAGTGGGTTGACCCTCTTAACTTGCTGGTTAATGTGCAGTGAGGAGTTGACCTACTCAACCTTGTTGCACAGCTTTATTTTTCGTATTGCTTTTGGATGGACAGTTATACTTTTTTCATTATTATTGTTGTTCATTAGAATATAGTCTTTTATCCTCTTTTAATCAAGTTGGATTTATTAAGATTTTATATAACTTTTTATTAAATATCGTTATACATAATAAATATATGAAAAATTAACTGGAAATATATAAAAGCTTTAGTGAAAAAAAAAAATTATTAGAAATAAAAATATTTAGTAAAAATTTAATATGAATGGTTCAAATTGTGGATCAAATCAGATTAAATCAATTTAAATTAAATTTAAAAATTTTATGAATGGAATTATGTAGTTAAACTCAATTTAAAAAAAAAAAAAAACAAAAAAAAGAACGGCTATAATTCGATAAGGGAGATGAGCATACTCGGATAATGTTGATACTCCCTCGCTTGTCTCGCTTGCATAATATTCCTATTTCCTTTCCCCTCCCCAACGGAAACGGAAATGGTTTGCTCTTACAAGTTAGGACTTCCTTGAGGCTATAAAACATCCGGCGGTTAGAAAATGCTGACATGTGAACGTTCTCGGAGAGAGAGAGACAGAGACATAAAAGGATCTTCTGCTAAGCTTCCCTTCTTTGAAAGCACTATACTTGTATCTACATATATATATATACACCTCCTTTACTTATAATTCAAGTCATGAGCAAGAAGAGATTGGCAATTTTATTAAGATCAAGGATGAGACCCAATAACAATAATCCCAACAAGACCAGCCTTTCCCTCTCTCGTCTCAATGTGAGTACAATTTCTCATTCACTATATGCTATTCAATTGCTTAGTGCTGCGCTTTTCTTTTGTGCAACGTTTCGATCTTTATGTGTTTTTTTGTCTGTTCCTGCAAATTTGATTATAACCGTTTCAATTCAATGTGTAGAGAAACAACAAAACACGCTTAATCAAGAGGCTATCATGTGAAGCCTCATTTATTGTATGATATACAATTGTTTGGGACTATATATATTTGCATTTGGGTTTATTATTGGGTATTCATCGAGACCCTTTGAATTGAATGCTTGAAGAAGTGAGAAAATAAGCTTAATCAAGAAGCTAATGAAGTCTCATTTCCCATATATTATTGAAGTTTTGAGTTTTGTACCAATTTTGGCCTTTGTTGTAATTTAACTGATACCTGAGGGTGTCCGGGGAATAACATTCAAGCATTTTGGACAAAAGATAATTATGAAAATTTGTGTCACCATATCAAGTGTGTACGTATAATTGCTAGGTACAGGCATGAGATAGGGAGTCGAGACAGCACATAACTATCCTCATTTGTTGTATGCTGCTATCCAATTGTTTGATTTTGCATCATTTGGTTTAAAGTTTTGACTTTTATTCTCTCTCTCTCTCTTTTTTTTTTCTTTTTCTAATGTTGTTAAATTCAGTGGATATCCCTTTTAATTGAATGTTAAAAAAAAGAAAAAACTAAAAATAGAACATGCTCGACCAAGAAGCTACACGAAGCTTCATTTTCTACATGCTGTTTGATTATTTGATTTTGCACTTTCTGTGTAGAGATTCTAGATTTATACATTTTTTTTAGTTTATATTTTAATTTTCATTAATATTGTTTTTTATTGAATGCATAATGCTGACTAAAAACAGACCAGAATCAGTCAAGAAGGTGGAAACAATAATGGTCCTTCTTCAGAGGGAACAGACAGCGTGGTTAGTTCAAGAGATAATGACAGGTTTTAACTTGTAGCTTAAATAATTCTAGTTTTTTTCTTTTTTCCAATAACTAAACGAAGTCTCTTTTCATATTTATGGTATTGTTTTCAATTTGTTGAAGGGTATACGACCTTGTCAAAGAATCCATGCACTTGGCAATTACGATGAACAAAATGGAAGCTCTAGATGCATCACTCAATGACTTTTCAGAGGTAGGTCGAGTGATATTATCAGTAAATGTCTAGGGGTGTTGCCAATGTAGGGTTACAGTTCTCTCTTTTCAGGTTTGAGTATGTTGGATTTTTATGCCATGCTTGTCACTTCATTGCAGTATTTTGTTCTGTGTTAGATGAAGTAGTGGCCTGTGGGCGTTTAAATGGGGTAGGCAGTTAAAAACTACTTGATTTCATGTCAAGATCGATGCTAGTTTGATTTGATTATGATGGAATGACAATGGAGTTTGAGTTCTAACTGTTTGGGTATTGTATCAGATTTGAGATTCAGTGTATTTATATTAAATTTCATGGGTCGAGAGCTTAATATGAGCTTGTGTAGAATTCAAATCTGAACAACAATATAAGCTTCATTTCATCTGTTTTGGGAAAAACCAATCAAAATTTGCAATCTGAATCTGTTGGTTTAGATTGGTTGACATTACAGTTGGAGTGAAAGTGTTCATCCCAACCCCAAATGCAGTGTATCCAATCTCGACCATCTTTGTTGTGCATGGGTGGTTGGATCTCCACTGGTTCAAATTCAAGGATTTGCACACCTCCTATTGATTCCCACAGCTGTCCTTAACAATTCCCATTATACTTTGATAAAATGTTACAGAGGGGTCTCATACACCATTTCAGTACTTCTAACAAGATCAGAAATGACTGCAGGGTTACTGTAGTCTTTCTCGTGAAAATCGACAGAATCTGTTGGTCACACTTGCTAGAGAGTATGATCTTGATAGATCACGGGTTCGTGATTTGACAACACAATACTTGGGGCTAGATCCTCTTGAAGGTTAGTTTTCTGTTATGTTGCTGCACCTACTCTACATATTTTCTTGTTTCACAGTATTTCTCGTAAGGGTGATTTAAAAGTTTGGAATATCAGGCGAGGAGGATATCCCCAATTCCACTGCAGAGGAAGGTATGAATTCAGTATTCTATCGAATTGAGAGAAATCTGAGGCATGCTCTTCAGCCAAAGTATGAAGTTCTTTTCGATAGACTGAATATGCACCCTGGAGGATTGAAGTTGTTATCTATCCTTCGAGCTGATATTCTTTTGATTCTCGCGTAAGGTTATAATTCATACTGCAAGGACTAGTCGTTTTGCTTCTTCTGTTATGCAATGCTTGAAGATTTTCTGCTAACAAGGAATATTTTGATGACAAACCTTTGGTTATGTGCGATGCAATGGAGCTTCTGCATCATTACTAGTTATAATGAAATAAATTGTTAGCAGCTGTTAGGATCGTTAATTTCACAAGAAATGCAGATTGGCTTATGCATGGACGCCTGTGTGCCTTCTTCTAATGTGTTCATTGGGTATCTTCTGAGAAAATTAGGCTCACTGGTTTACCTACCATTCTACTTATAAATAACTGGATTCTAATCATTAAGCTTGCTAATGAATTAAGATTTATCAAAGTTCTGATGGACCATTCTTCCGTCAAAACAGAGAGAAAAATATTGTGTCTCTGAGAGCATTAGATGGCTACCTGAAGGAGAAGCTCAGTACATGGCTTAGTCCTGCTGCTTTAGGGCTTCATCAGATCACATGGGATGATGCTGCTTCTTTGCTAGAGAAAATCGTTGCTTATGAGGTTTGTTTTTCTCTTCTTGCTCCCTTGTCCATAGTCAAATATAAATTATGTGCTGCATGTCTTATTTTCTCTTTCGTGCAGGCTGTGCATCCTATCAGCAATCTTTTAGATCTTAAGAGAAGACTAGGGATTGGGCGCTGCTGTTTTGGTTACTTTCATCCAGCTATTCCTGGTTGGTAGTGTTCTTTCACCTTTAGCCACAGTTAAACCCTTCAACTGGGTTATTCTTTTTCCACCCCTATAAGATGATAACTTAAGCCAAGTATGTAGATGCCAATCTTTTTATGTAAAACTTCTAACCCTCGCACATGCAGTGGACCTGTGGACAGTCGAGTGAAATTCAATGTACTGAAGAAATTGTTCTATGCCAAAATTGTTGTAGTAAAGTTCATTATCACAGGTTATTGCGGGGAAGTCATAAGTGTGCTTACCATAAAATGATTTCCATGGAATGAAAAAGACGTAGAATTGTATTTTCTTTATTGTTCATAATTCTGTCAAATATATAAAAAGTATTGCAGGCTTAATGTGGTAGTCTTATATTTTGGATTTAGTGTACTTGCTCAGATGTTTTAGTTCCATGATTGTTATTAGTGTCAAGTTTATACTGATTGTGTTACTTGAGGAGTTCAGGTGAGACCGCTCAAGTGTCATGAAATATTTGATGTGGAAGAGCCCTAAAGAGATAAGTACATGACATGAAAAATAAAAATTTTTGCACACAAACCTTATCTTTTAGGGATAATAAAGTACCAATTGTAGAAGCACTTAGACATGAAGGATACGCTATGTGTCACAGATGCAATTTACTACATTGATGGGGGCATGCTTCAAAGCTAGTGGGCTTATTACCACTTACTGTTTCAAAAAAAGCACTAATACTTAATTGATATATTCTGCAGGGGAACCACTCATATTTATTGAAGTCGCACTTCTTAGGCATGTGGCTGAGACCATACAGGTTCAAATTCTTGCATGTAATACTTTGCTAGACGATGCTCATGATCAGTAGTAAAAAAACCCGATAATTGTCTGGCTTGCTAAAGACTTTTATTGGATTTGCTTTTTTCCTTTTTAATTGGACTACAGGAAGTTTTGTGGGATGATCCTCCCATACCTGAACATGAAGCAACATGTGCACTATTTTACTCTATATCATCAACTCAGGTAGGATTCTTCTTCCAAAGCAGTGGAACTTAAGATGGGAAATTGTTGGAGTGCAATGAGCATACCACTGCACTAGGTGGAAGTATCTATTTGCCATGAAATCTCAGTTATACAACTTGTTGAGTAGTTCTAGGACCTATGGATTGGATTATTTGCACTTGCCATGCAATGTCTATGACTCTTTCATTGCCTAAACTTTTCAGGTTAAATATTGAGTTTTATCATTTCATTTCAAGTTACTATTTGTGCTTTACACAAAATCAGTTCTGCCTGATTAAATAAGAATGAAAGAATCATATGCTTAATAGATGATTATAGGTAATTAACCTGTTTACTACCTATATCAGGATACCTGAATAGTTTGAGAAGCAACCATATCATTCAGTAATAAGAGGGGAAAAATGCTATAATCAATGGTTGGAAACCCTTACATGCCTAATTTAGAGATGTTTCAAAATTTGCAGCCAGGTCTTTCGGGCATCAACTTAGGGAAGTTCCTTATCAAGCGTGTTATTACGTTGGTAAAAAAAGATATTCCTCATATTTCTGTGAGTATTTTTATTCTGGTTCCTTTCCAGGATCACCTTTTTTGATATCTAGGATATTTCTTTGTATTCAACAAAATCATTGTTTCCATCTTTCTTTTTTTAATGTTCAGACATTTGCCACACTCAGTCCCATTCCAGGATTCATGCAATGGCTGTTGTCTAAGCTGGCATCTCAGGCAGTGCTGACTGACACAGACACTGTGGATCCATCTGCCAGTCAATCTGGTTCATCTTTCTGTGAAGATATACTTGAACCAGAGGAAGAAGAGAATATCTTGAATGTTTCTGGGTACACATCCTCCTTTTTCATTATATCATGAAGGTCATAATTCTCCTTTTCTTCCCCCTTTTATTTTTTTTGGTTGTAGTATGCAGAAAGAGATGAAATATTGAATATGATCTGTTGAGTACGGGACAATGGATGTAAATTTTTAATGCTTTGCTTTAAAGTACAATTATTCTATCGAGCTATATATGAAGATATATATTATTACAGGAAATTAACATGTTTGCAAGTGGTAACATTGACTATATAATGAGGCAAGTCAATCTTATACATTTATTCTTTTAGTTGATTACTTTAATGAGTATCCTAAGAATTCTAGTTAAGAAATGTTTATTACGTTTTCAACCCATTTCATGCATTGATTGGCTTTTGCATTGCATGAATGAAATACACAACACAAATATATACCATGTGACACCAACCAATACATAAAATATGATGGACAATTAAATCTCATTTTTCTTAACAAATACCCTTGGGCCTTAGTTATTCCCTAAAAATTCCCTTTTAAATTCTGCATTTGTGGAGGGAGGGTCTTTCTGGGCCTACTTTCTGAGAACAGCAGTATTGTCACTGGGACATGGCAATCTTGAAGTTATCTTCTTGTGTATTTTTTGGTAGTTCTTATGAGCATGTTAACTCCACTGAGAATGTATTTTTGCATCCAGAAAAAAGTCTCTCTGCCAAATGGTTTGTTGGTGTCATTTGGTCGACACAGTAGCATACTATATGCCTTTCTCTCCACAGATATCATTCATGCTAATCAGTTGCTAGTGGACCTGAATGGCATTTTTCAGTGCATAGATGATCTTAACTTCATTTTGCAGAGAGAATACATCTGGGAAAAATGGAACAGAAGTGATGTTGAACCTATTGACTTCAGCCAACAATGAGTGGATCAATTCACCAGAACTGGTTTCAGCACTAAAGCCCCCTCTTATGCGCCTATGCACCAGGTGTCCTTTTTGGATGTTTCCAACAAAGGGACTTTTATGTATTATATATTCCAATATGAACAATCTCATGTGTATAAACATTATGCGTATAGAAACCATAAAATGAAGCTTGAACTGTACTGAAAGATAGTGAACTTTATGTTGTAATGGTATTTTAGTAAGCATTTGTGATTCAGATTTTCTTCTATTTCCTTGTTGAGTTGCCTAAAGCAATCGTCCATTGTTTTGAAATAATGACATATT
Organism: Lumnitzera littorea; assembly: GCA_024138015.1. NCBI lineage: Eukaryota > Viridiplantae > Streptophyta > Magnoliopsida > Myrtales > Combretaceae > Lumnitzera > Lumnitzera littorea. The sequence goes on from JAMXBB010000008.1 coordinate 95,087,054, forward strand.
TGGATCTGGGTGCAGATACTTGTTTCTGGTTTATCGCTTTTCAAGAACACACTGACTTCTGCCATATGAGAAATGAACTGAGATCTCATGTTGATACCTTTTCAGGTACCTTGTGCAGGAGAAGAAGAGAGGAAAAGCACTGAATTCTGTTGCAAATTTTCACTTGCAAAATGGAGCAGTAAGTAATTTTAAGGAAGTTCCTCATTTTCTCTGCATCATTCGAGCTACCACTATTATGTTTTTTTAGCTAATGAAAAGATATTAGTGGAAAGCATCTCTATCATTGCATCTTTTGGAGAGCCTTTGACATGAATCTATCAGATTAGGATAGCTTATCACACTGAATTTCAGTGAAGAAAGAATTTTCATATTTTTCTGATCCCAACTATTATCTTTTGAAAAGATGGTTGAGAGGATAAATTGGATGGCGGATCAATCAGAGAAAGGGCTTCATCAAAGCGCTGGCATAATGGTGAACTATGTTTACAGGTACTTCATCACCATCTAGACATTTAGTTTTCATATTATGCATGATCATATCTCTAATTGTAATGTGAATTATTGTAGATTGGAGAATATTGAAGAATATGCTCAGTCATATTTTAATACTGGACACATCAATGTCTCAAGAGATGTCCTTCAATATGTTGAGGTAATTCCTTTTCCCTCCTCAAGAGTAAATAAAGTTGTGCATCTGTTGCAATTAAAGCTGACTGTAATTATATTCTTGTGAAAGCCTTCTCATTTGCCTTTGAAACTTTTTTCCAGCGTGGAGAACGTGAAAAATCTCAGGGGTAATGGTTGCACTATTTTGCAATCCACCGAGCAAAACATATAAAAGCAAGCCTACGATGGTAAACCTTTCTGACTATACTCTCGAGATTGAGAGTGAAGCTGTGATGAAAGTTAATTATAGTCAATTCAGTCAAGTATTAATGGCTGCATGTTGGTTATATGAACAGCAGAAATTTTTTGTTCATGTTTTGTTTTTGCTATTATAGTTTCATATGTATATGGATCATTCAGAATCTTACAAGAAAAGAGAAGATGAATGTAGTGGAAATGTATATTGCACTCGAGGCACTGGACCTTTGGATGTCCATGTTGAGAAATTCTAGAATCTTCATTCCATTACTTTCTTTTGGAAGATGAATGGAAATCTTTCTTCTAGACAGATGTTTTTGTTGATTGAATGTGATCCTCTACATTTTTCATGCTTTTCTTCTATGATTTTTAGCCTCTAGATAGGCAAGTAAGCTCAAAACCCCCTTTTTTCCTTTTTCTTTCCATCTTCATTTTTACAAGGAAGGTGAATTGTACATACTTCATTCTATAGAGTGTAGTAATAATGCCTCTAATGAAAAAGGATTCAATAGGTAGTAAAAAGTTATACGTATGTACATGTGGTGTGTAATTACTAATCATACTTAGACATATGATAACATTGGTAATTGATTTTTAGGTAATCACTCACTGCCACTTCCATATGCTTTGACAGATCACATATATGTACACATAGTATATACTATCCAATGAATCATTTCGCTGCTTTGATACTATCTTGGCTCCCATATTATAGCTGAAAGTAAGATTGGTATCCATTTAATTTCATTATGACTAACAATTATCTATAGGAAAACATATGAGTTTCTATACATTATGAATTCTTGTACTAGCGAAACTTCTATATAGTATCGATTTCAAGATTGAGGAGTGCTGGATAAGCCATAAGATCTGGAAAGAATGATTCCATAATCCATCACTTCTCGGTTTCCACGAGGCTTGTCTCTGATACGTATTCCCTCATGAGTCTCGTGTTCGATTCATCCATCAACTGCCATTAGTTAGCAACATCAACCATGGATCATCGGACCAAAAATGGGAAGAAAAAAACACATCGAATTCACTCACCTTGGAGGCTAATCTCTTAAAGTTATCCCATTCGAAATCATTCTTGCAATATGCTGATCGAACCTGCATTGGAGCACTAAGTAAATAAATGCTAATGGCGGATGGAGATATCAAAGAAGTTTTTTGCGCAACATGCCGCTAGGTAAATGTGGATGAAGGGTTTAATTAGATTGGGACTCTTGAAAGTTCAGATTAGTTTGCAAATAAATTAAACGTGTACTGAAGTCGAGTGAATGATCAAAACCAACTTATGATTAACTTCCATCTTAAAAGACGTAAGTGGTTAGCCTCATAGTTAAGGTTCGTGTGTTTGCAAATACGGTTTCATACTGCTTACTATGCATAATCATAGCTAAGTGGTTTATGAACTCGTGATGATGCTAGACATATAAGGAAATAACCGTCGTAATCATGTGTGCATCTCCATTTATGTGCATAAATAAAATGCTCTTCCTTATGATTTACTTATGGGAGTTAAACAGATAAAGGAACGAAACGAACCTCCAAAATGCGTAGAGCTGCGACAAACACGAAAAAGAACAGAACGAAATGTTAGTGGTTAATCTAAATTCTTATAAGGATGGATAGTTTGAGATTTATGTATAGTGTAAAAGATGTTAATTATCTAAAAAATTTAAGCTTCATAGTTATTGCTCGATATTTCTCCTCACCTGTGGGTTGGAATTTGAAAATGGACACTTAATTGAATGGTGTGGAATAGCAGTGCACAGATTCAAACCCATGACCCCGTGGTGAAATTAGATGGTTGTGGTGCAAACCTTGACGTAAGATATTGAAAACAAAAGAGGAATTTGCATTAGGGCAACGCATGCAAACATACCTAAGGTTTTGTGATGAGATGATTCCCTCATCAAATCGGCACAAAATTTATCCCCATCGTTCAATGAGTGTGTGTTTAAAAAGTCTTGCAAGTCCTTGTGTGCCCCCCGGTTGTAGCTCTGCTCATAGAAATAACACTTTTACCAGGTAAAAATGTCCAAAGGTACGTAACTTTAATTCAATATCATGCAAGCTTGCTACGGTTTATGATCAATTATCCTATATATTCTTTTTTTTTTTTTTCTTTTTTGTCTGACTAGAGTTGTGCTTAATTTGATTTTGCTTTTTCTAATCTTGAGTTTGTTGTGCCATGATATGTATATCACGCTTCTTTTGTAACCTAAAATATAACTATGTTACTATTGCTTTTGATCACCATTTTTATAGGACAGGTGGTTTACCTATTTTTTCCCTGATGTTAGAGATGCTAAATGGCAACAAATATGAAGAGTATGTCTAGAAACATATTTTACAAAATAAAAACAATAGTTTATTTTTGGGAAGAGTGTACGTTATTATTCTATTTAAATCATTAATGTGAGTTCTCTGTATTTTTATACTTTGATAAAAATAGGACTTTCTTAACAAGTATTAGTTTCTAAAAAAGGATTTAGTGGTACTAACACATTACGTAAATTGATAAATAGTATATAATTGTCAACAAAATTTTAACATATAGATACATAATTAATACTTTTTAGAAAAATATTTTCATTCAATTTTAAGTGTTTAAATATTATTAATACTTACATATTATTTATCAATTCACATGGTGTATTAGTACTATTAAATCTTTTTTTCACTTCCAATAGGTTTAGAATAATTAATTTAATAAATTGATGACATTAAACATATTTAGTTATATATATTATAAACAATAAAATTAAATATATTTAATTACATAAAATAATAAGAAATAGAAAAAAGAAGAAAAAATTAAAGGTCGTAAAAAGATTATGCAAACACTAACTCTCTTAGTTGGCCATCGCAAGGCCGATTGAAAACGAAAAATGTCAAGGATAATGTAACTGGCAAAAATTCTATATTTTTAAAAATTAATAAAAGATTAATGATTTAAATAGAAAAAATGAAATGTTAAAAACTTAAATAAAAAGTACGCAAATGTTAAGAATTGGATATATAATTTTCTTGTTCATTTTCTAAAAATTAAGGATACATATAAGGAATTTAATTGGATACATAAGAAACTAAACAACACGGTCAGTAGATTAAAAAATGTGTATATGAAAGGTATTGCTGTAACTTTCCAATTATTTTTCTATTTTTTTTTCCCGTTAATACCTCCATAGTTAAATTAACCAAATATGGGAACACGTCAATGACAAATAATACATCCACATATGGTATATGAAAAGACCTGTAGCTGTGCATTGACAATCTTGACTGCAATAAAAGTGAAGAACTTGTGAAGGTGGTCAGCTGCCTTGGCTTCTGGTGATGCCTCTCCATTCCCTTTAATTCACAAATTGAACAATTCATCAACATAATTAAATTAAAATTACAAATACATCCCCTAATCTATTAGTTAGACGAATAAACTTGACTATACTTTCTAATGACTTTTAAAAATATACACATACACCATAAATTATCATTGAATTAAAAAACTATTGCTATTTGTGATATCAAGTGGGATTTTCACATTCTAGCAACGTTTTGAGCATAATCTGCATATTTTAAAAGTTATAAAATGCAAGAAATGAGCATGGAACAAATTAAGTGTTCTTACCGGGAACATACATCTTGTGGCAATCTACGCGAATCGATCGAGAATCGCGATTGATATTATTATTTTTGTATGGTACAGTAATACTAGTTGGACGTGCCTTGGTTTTTTCTATTGTAGATGCTGGTCTAAGTGAGAAAAAAGATGGGTTAGTGAACTGGAGAAGAGTAGTGCTTGAAGTATAATCCATGACTATTAATTTTGAAGTGCTGTGTAGATCAGTTTGTATAATGAAATAATAGAACTTGTTGGGGAGTTTCAATTTTATTATCTCGCAACACCGCAGGTACCTGGGAAAGAAAATATCTCAAGTACCTATAAGAAATATCTAGCAAGTCTACGTGGAAAGTGCACAATATGTTCACACGAGAGTTTCCTTATCCCTATTTCAGTGGACGAGGTGCATGGGTTCGGAATAGATAAAGCAGTATTCGGTACTGTATCCTATCTATAAGTATAGCCCCAAATATTTAGAAAGGAAATATATTTTTAACTCTTAAGAATCACTTTAAAATCCGTATATTGTGAAATTTATATATTAAAAAGAAACTTATAGGACCAATGAGTTTCTTGTTTATTTACTTATTGTTTTTCTTTGAAATATTCAAATTGAAATTCAATATAAATTATGATGCAAACTTAATGAAACTCACTATAAAACACAAAATAATTATAATTCAATATTCATAGCTCAAGCACCAATATTGGAGATATGATATAGGTATAACTATCGAATAGAGTATTCGCGTAAAATAGTGGATTATTGGTCAATTTTAACTTGGTTGAATTGTTTTTATGTTTGTCAAATTTAATTATATTTGTGAGTGATGTGTTTTGGAATGAATAAATAGTATCCTGCATACATTGAAAAGTTACACTATGCCTTAGGATATAGAACTTGTGCGTAGCATATATGGTACATATTTCTAGGTATGTACATAGGTTCTTATTAGGGTACATACAAGGTTATACCCTATATTCAATCATATACATGTATAAAAATTCTAAAAATTGAAAACCAGAATTTACCTTGTAATATCTAACCGTCATGAAACCAACAGGCTATGCAGGATATATAGGTTCTACAGTGCAACAGCCTGCGATACGCAAGGACCGGAATAGTTTTATTGTGTTTGAATTATATACATTTTGTTAACGACTGTTTTATCCAATTTCTATGGCACTGAAGGCTATATATTTTAGTATTTCCATGAGAAAGATAATCGTAATAAGAGTGTAATTCTTGGATAACTTTTTAAATAAGCATGTAGAGAATATTTATTGATAATATTCTTGATTTTGCATAATTAAATATCCATATTTAACCTATAGAATAGCTAAGAAACGAAAAGAGGATATTATGTATATTATCTAGTTTTTTAAGTTTAACAATAGAATACTACCTATATAGTTTCTATGTAGTTTCTATATCTTTTAGCTAAGATTTTCCATATGATATGTTGTAATGTTTGTATTAATTTCCTTGTTATTGGAACAACATGTTAAGACTTTTATAATCTAATGATATAATCACTGATTTTTCAGTGGAATAGACTATATTTAGATCCGGTCTTTCCTATTAAAATTACCAAAATAATAATAATAATAATAATATCAAACAACTTAGTTAGTGGAGATAAGTACACATGCAGGTTCGTGGTGATTTTGATTTCTATATGATATATGTTTTTCTCCATGGTTTTTGGATTAATAAGTAGGCATGGAAAAAGAAAGAAAGAAAAAGGAAAAAAGTGCTAGTTGGTATGCCAATCATTCAATAGAATGGTGATAGAAATAGAATTATTCCATGTGATATGCTTTAAGTTCTTTGGCACTATGCTACAAAGGAAGCAAACCTGGCCAATCTAGGGCTCACATGTGCATAAGGTTACACACGATACCATATCTCCTAGTCAATCTTATAATATATATTGATAGAGTTGATATAATATCAATAACATGTGAAATAAAACTTTTTCTTATAGGAGAATCACAATAATATCATATATAATTGAAAATATCACTTGAATCCTACAATAAATATCATATAAAATATACTAAAATAGAAAGTAGGAATCTTCTCTTTATCCAACAATAAAATATTTAACTTAGAGAAATGCTCGTAATCATACTATAATGGACTTTTGGCCATGTCAATTGGTTTATAATGAAGATTAGATTAATGATCGGTTGGATGCGTGCAGGTTTAGTTCATGTTGTATTTCAACCTGGATGATCTTAGGTTTTGATTAGATTATGATGAAGTTAGGCATATCACTTAGTGATTTTGTAGATTTTAGTTAGCTAGTTCATGAATGTTTAAAAAAAAATTGGTCTTAGCCCAATCAACTTTATCCTCATCACATTTGGTAATAAATTTTGAGTAGGGAAGTGGCTTAGATCATATAGGATACCTAACTTGATCGCTCCTACACTTGCTACTCTACATTCACCACTCTCTCTCAACACCATTTATATGATGCGCATTATCTCGAACAATTGAATCACTATAACAATCACCAACCAAGCCACTACGATACACTTAGCTACATAACTCCCCCAGTGATATCACAAAATAGAACCATACTTCCCTTCAAATTCAACCTAACATGCTAACCTTAACTCTTCTCAATCGGTTGATGAAATATTTCCAATTACATCTCTTACATGTACCTTTGCACTGATATCATGCTCAGGACACTTGATTCAATTATTAAACCAAAAATTTAATTAAAGTTCAACCTTTTATGTTTTAGGATAAGAAAACCCTATTAGATATAGACATGGGCATAAGGTGGTTCGGCCCATTCCTTAAACCAAAATATGCTAATGGGTATATGACCTGGAACTAAATAATAGGGGTGGGTCATAACCTGACCTTAAACCCGCTAGGTCTACAGTTAAAGGGTGGGTTAACATCCTAGACTCTTGGATTGTCTAAGTCCAATCTAGGTTACTAATGGAGAAATTATAACCTAAAATTCAAGGTAATGTAGAGTCATGTCCACTAGTAGCTTTCAAATAGGCAGACATGCCAGACAAATTATAAAAAATATATATATATATATATATATTTACAAAACTTAACCATTAGATGAATACAAACTGAATAAGCTCTCATACAAACATAGTTGTGCTATATGTTACACTCCAAAGAAGTGGAGATGTAACAGTCTTGCTAAGTAAACTATCATAAGGTAGAAACTAACTTTACAATTAATACCATAGACCTAGTTCACTCTAGGTATACTCAACTCAATCATTTTGAAGTCTTCAATTCGATACCTATTTGATATATTCCTTTGAAATAATTGCTAAAAAAAACTTATAGCTTGATTTTCCAAAAGAATAGTTGTAAAAACCGTAAGTTCATGTTGCCCAATATATAAACCAAAAAATTGAAAACTATTAGGCACTTGAGCAAACTTGAGTAGTATTTGTAAAAGTCAGAAAAGTAAAAAAAAAAAAAAAAATAAGAATCTAGCCAATTTTTCTTAATCCTCACTTCCCAACCTCGTTTGCTAAAATTTTAGTTTTGGGTGCTATACTTGTAAATCCACTCTAAACCTATAAAATACGTTATAGGAAAATAAACAATAACTTGCTTAGTAAGTGAGATAAAAATAAAAACAGAGATAGAAGTATATATTTAACACAAAACAATTAGGATTTTCAATCAAATAGGTTAGATGCAAAACATATATAAGTAAGTGCCATCATATAACGTTATCTGATCTGTCGTGAAATTAAAGAAATTATGCCGCTATAATCCAAGTTGAGGAGTTTGACGTCCTATAGACGAATTGGAACTAAATCAAGGCTTATGAAATAGAGAACACCCTCAGCTTGAGATTACCTTCGAATTACGGTCTCTAACTTTATCGCAATATCTTCTCCTATCACTTTGCTCGACTAAGGATGGAGAAATAACCACTTTAGTTATCCTCATCAAATAGTCTGTATTTGGCCCGAAAATCCTAGTCATTATGTAAGCCCCAAAGTTCAGCCAAGTAACCGTAAGATTGAACTTAGAACCTAAGGTTTAGGGCGATCGGCTAAAAGATCCGATCAAACTCAAATTATAAACTATTGAGAAGAATATTAGTAAAAATGACCCCGTAAACTTAAATTTAAGAAAATAAGCAATAAAATAAGAGACTATAAAATTTTCAAATTTTAAGCATAATAATTGCTAATTACCGAAAAGGCGAAAAGTGTCATATAATAACTAATAAATTACTAGAAATAGATTATATGTATACTAAAAATTTTAGAATGACCAAAATAATAATTAGGAATGTTCACGTGTACCCTACATGTATTTACGTGTAGATAAAAATACGCGTAATTACTTAAAATACGCGAAATATGTTAAAATAATACTAAATGCTTAAAGAAAATTCATAATTAATTAAAGAAAAATCAAGAAAAATCAGGAAAAATCATGAATCATCCAGAATTGGGTCGTGGCAGTTGGGAAAAATAAGAAAAAATTCAGCCAATTAGAATAAGCCAACATTAAAGCCAAAAATCAAGGGATAAGGCAATTGTCTTATCCCATTTAATGCACAATAAATTCCACAAAGCCCTATAAATAGTAGGAAAAATTACAGAGCACATTTGGATAGATACAAATCAGAGAAAATTAGAGAGAGTTGAAAATTCGAGAGAAAATCCAGAAAATAAAAAAAAAATAAGAAAAACTATGCAGTTAAGGGTTTTAAAAGGAACCCACACCAGACGAGGAGCTGGAAGTGGACGGCCACCACCACCACACGGTGGTGGCAGCGCCCAGGCCGGCCGACAAGGCCACGGCGGCCCGCGGTGGCCGGAGCCACCCAAATCGGTGAGTCCGATTTCCAGCCCGAATCTTGTGAATTTTTGTAAAAATAGTAAATATAATTAGAAAATTATGAATTTTGTTATTCTGGGATATTTCTGTATGTAGTTTGTAGGAAAAATATTATTTTGATGAAATTATATCCCGTAATATATGGCCCCTAAGAAATCGTACAAAACCGAGCACATTTCGATTTAGAAATAAATGACCTTAGGAGTGTAGTTTCAAGCCTAAAATTTTTCTGTAGATTACTCAGATGATATAGAACAGTGATATGAAGCCCTTTTTCAAAAATTAATTTTTGAAATTTTTAGATAATTTTTAGGTCCTAAAATGAGGCATAAAATGGGTAATTTAGGATTAATTAAGTAATTAAATTATTAATTTCTGACTTAGTGAATAAGTAGATGTTTTAGGGTGTTAAGATCTGATGGATTATGATACTTATAGCATTTAGGGTGTTAGATGTAATTATTAGGTTAATTATGTAATAAATGAGTAATAGGAAAAAAATAGTTAATTTTGTAAATTAGGGAAATTTGGAGTAAAATCTGATTTAAGATGGATTTAGACATTTTGAAATAATAATTGGTGTTTAGAGATGGTAATTAGGGTAATAGAAATATTAGAAATGCATTATGTGCATAATATGCAATAATGCATAATGTGTAATTATTGAAAATATAATAAATAGAAAATATTATAATAAAAATTGATATTTTGAGAATAATAAAAATGCACAATAAATCTGATAGGAAACTTGAATTTATGGAATTATATGAAAAGTGTAAAAATTTGTCACATTAGGAGTGAATTCGATACACTGATATGGATTTAAGTGTACCGAGTAAAATAAACACTGACAAAGGGTAATGATGGTATTTAGGTTATTGGGAAATAATGTGATTAATTTCACATTATGGGTTGAAACTAATTTCTAGGGTTGGAATATAAAACGCTACTTAAAAATTGAACTAAAAACCTGGTTTAGAAATCGATGCGAAAACCAAACCCGAACCTGAACCTAACCCCAAACCTAGAATAATTGTAAAAGACTTAATACCTAGATAATTGGGCATATTAAACCTTAAACAAAACCTAACAAGAAGTATTATAGGATAAAACGAACCTATAACAATTATATGAAAAGCTGAAACCACGTTCGTGTTATAGGGATAACCGGCGATGGCCTGAGCAAATCGGACCTCGAGTGAGCGAGCGAGGAGTCGAGGTAAGTTGGGATTAATACGATGCTGTATTTTGGAGGCTTAAGATTATGCTTGGTTGTGCTTGTTAGATAGTTGAATGCGTGCATGTGCTTGATTATGGGTGATGCTATGATTCTGTTTGCTGCTTTAGCATATATTTTGTGAATTGTATGTAATGATTGATCACTCTAAATTGGATTTAATCAAATGTACGACCAGTAATCATAATCGAACATGCATGGCAACCCGTTAGGGGATTTAGGACTCTCCGGCCAAATACCGACCCCTTTGGAAGGGATAGCGCAGGATTGCAAAATGGTCCCTTCTTCATCCTCAGTCGAACTAAGTGACAGGAGAGGAGGTCGCGGCGGGGATGAAGACAGTGGTTCGAAGGTAGTCGCGGGAGGAGCAAGGTCTCCATTACACAAGCCTGGGTTTGGTCGTGAGCTGTTGCATTAACGGTAACTCCTCAACCCGGATTAGAGCGGGCGCAATTTCTCTAATCTCACGACGGGCCGGACAACGTCGTGCGATGGCATTTGCTTGCACATGCATTGCATTTAATAAGTGATTGAAAACCTTGCTGTGTGTATGGTATAGTTTTAAGTCCTCCGTCCCTACTTACTGAGCTGTGGTTGCTCACATCCCTATAGACATCGTGCAGGTGCTGGCTAAGAAGCGGCAACCAATTACTCTGAAGCTAGCAACTGCTGGATCCTGGGGAGTGAGGAAAAACATGTGAAGAATAAACACATATTTTAAGGTTTAAGTTTTTATTTTAGAATTACTTTTCATTTTGAATAATGTAATAACTAGGAAATATATTACGGAGAAATATTGTAAACCTTAATTACAATAGCTGAATTATAGCATATATATATTTCCTCACTTTCTTAGATAAATGATTTATTTAAATTACAAATTGTCTACTTCAAAGTGGGTTAGTTGTGGACGCCTTGTGTAGATCAGGTCTAGGATAGCGGTTGTAAGGCCAACTTCTATCTTAGGGTGGTTTACACGGCGGGGCTGTTACGACTCTGCCGCTTCGGGGCGTGACACATTAACCTTGGCGAGTTACGATGCATGTTAGGTAAGAGTTTAAGTTAGATTGTTTTTTGGGTAATCAACCAATCTCAAATAGACCAATCAAAGTAGTTATCATAAAATAATCAATACATAAAGCTCAAATCCACATAATAACATAATAATATTCACGTACATACATTGCACATACAGAGCAAACTAACTTGCAACCACAAATAGATACATACTAAAACCTCTAAGTATTCTGAAATAATACTTCAAAAGACGATAAAGCATTGATTCCACTTATCTAATATTCAATTGCTCACTAGTTTTGCTGGTTAAACTTATTCTTGTTAGTGATCCTTAGATATTTAATCCAATTTAGTACTTTAATCTCCATGTAAATAATGAAATATTGCTAATTCAATTGCTTTTATAAGAATTAAGTTTAATAGCCATTGGTTTATAGGTGATCTTATACTTAAAGTGTTGAAAGTTTATAATTGTGTTGTAAGTATATTATACTTTTGGTACCTTCTGAGTTATGCTCTCAGTTAAAACACTCTTGGAGTGTTTAAATAGAGAAGCTTTTAAGCCACCCTTTGAGTCATTAAAGTTAAGGTTGATAACAAGACTAACCTTTGAATCAACCTATGAGTATGATAAATACTTAAAATTTCTCATGGAATACCATTTAAAGCAGCTTTTGAGTGCTCACATTCACATATTTTCATTCCAAATACCCTTTAATTTACCTTCTGTGTCAACCATTGAGTCTACTCAATATAAAGTCCCTTAACTAAATACCCTTTGAACTTTTCAGTTTAACTAATTTCAAAGTTCTTAAGAATAAATTTTTTGACTTAGTCTTTGAGATTCTCCTGTTTACGATTCTCATAAGAATTCCCTTTGACTTAACTTTTGAATATGGGCTTAGTAAGATTTTTACTTTATAAACCCTTAATGGATGAAAATAGGCAAGTGCACATATTGTATAGTAGTATATTTCAAAGAAAGGATGTCATCCCATAGAGACTATGATTACTAATACTACTTAGTTCTCTATTATCTAACTAGCAAAATCAAATTCAAGAAACTTAAAGAATTTAACTAAATTTGTGGCAATTAAGATTTAGTTGAAGAAACTAAACAAGAAAACAATCAATTTAAGATTTAACTTAAGATTCGATGTTGTATCTAGGTCTTGTTTCCTTTAGAATTTTATGTGCAACTTTAATCTAACTAAATCATTAATTTTCTTGATCAGGAGAATTTTCTATTAAAATTATTAACTTTCTCAAGTCTATTAATCCTAATATTTAAATTACCTATTAAGATCTCTTCTCAATAGCATAACCTATGATCGTATTAAAGCATAGCAAATTCTCTTAAAGATATGTTAAAGATCTAAAAAAATTTTACAATATCTCTAAACTTACAAGAATCTTCATTAACTATGCCTAGATCTAATCATATATAAAATCTCTCAGTTCTCCTATACAATATCATATTTTAGATTAACACCCATGGAAATATTTATTTAAAGCACTCAAGCACATATAATTGAATTAAGAAAACTAAAGATCTTCATTAGATCTAATAAAAACCAATGTCACATGGTAAATCTAGATTCTACAAGACCTACACACAAAAGATCTACTTGCTACTCATGATAAACTAGAGTCTTTAACATGATCTAAAAGAAAAATAGAAGAAAAATCCATGAAAGTAATGAATAAGTCTTAAATCTTGAAGTGTTGAAGCACTTTACTCTCTTAGGTATTTAACTCTTAAAATTCTCTCAAAAAATCGTACAAAAGTTCTAGTAAAAAGCCCTAAAAAAGCCTTAAATAGAAAATATGAAATTAAGAAGCATAACCAATGACACGACCTTGTGACATTACCATGTCATTTAGTCGTATCGTTTAGATTTATTAAATTCAAATGTTTACTAAATCTTTTTTTTAATCTTTCCCAATCTGGGAGTAATACGACTTAGGACATGGTCGTGTCCTTCACTGATTATACCTCATTTTTTCTTAAAATCATCACTAGAAACGATACAATCATGTCGTTTGGTTATGTCAATTTTCAAAACTTCATAATTTCCTTATTTTAGCTTCAATTTGAGTAAAACTTATTTCTATTTTTTTGTTTTCTTTTGTAAATCTTTGCAAAACCTAAAAAACAAGATTTTACTCACTTAAGTATCATTTTATTAAATTCAAGGAAAAATCATTAAAAATCACTCTCTAAAATATAAGTAATTAAGACCTTATCAACCTTATGAGTTATCCTCTAACTCTAATTATACCCCTTATAACCAATAGATTTACTCACTCTTCTCCCTAATTCCAACTATAAAATAAACACCAACAATATATACAACATTAGAATGCTCCATTACTCCACAAAAGTTTCATTCAATCCCTATATTCTTCTACATTCATAAGATTATATATTATAATATTTACTCATATAAGTCATAAGTTCATAAAATTCACAACTCCTATCCGTAAATTTCAACCCAATATTACCAATCCACAATAATTTACACCCTAAATCAATGCAGTACAGAATCCAAGTGAGGCTTTTGAAGATCATTCATAAATTTTACTAAAAATATCAACTTGGTTATAATTTATGAGCTCAAAAATTAAGAAAAATGTAGAAAATGGTTTTGATGAAAAACTTGACATACAACTTTAGTATCAATAGTGCATAGCTTGCAAAAAAATTTGGAGCTCAAAACTATGTTGTTTAGGTGTTATTGAACAATATCAACATTTGTCCAAGTTTAGCAATTTCTTAAGGATTCAGTATATAGTTACTAAATTTCATCAAAATAATATTTTTCTTAAATTTTACATGCAAAATTATTAGGAAAAAATTTTTCGAGAATTTTTTTACTATACGAGTGTACATTTACACATAATAATTATACTCGATATACATACATATTATTTGATGTCATTTAATAATTTTATTACTTATAAAATTTATGTCTAGAAATTCATTAAATATCAATACCTATTTCATGAGTTTTTAGTAAATATAGGATAATATGTCAAATTTAGCGTTTTTAGGTATATTTTATTATATTTTTGAGATCCGCATATAGAGAGTTTCTTTAACTAATATTCTTTATCCCCACGCAAATTCCTAACTCAATCAAGTTACTTTTGTGAATACCTAAAATTTAACTACTTGGAACCTAATAAAAGTATGGGCTTATATACTAATTATACTAGGCATACATATATGCTCTCTAAATACTATTTCATGTTATTTTATAAAGATTGTTGTCTATATAATTTATTTTTAAGACCTCATTAGCCATTAGAACCCATTTTACGTGCTTCAAATAAATTATAAATGTTGTATGTGGAAATTAGATATGAAAAGACTTCTATGTGTGGATGGGTTATAATTCGATGCTATATTTCATTTAAGTTGTATGTATGTTAGATGATAATAATGCAATAATCCTCGTTCCTCTTTTGTTTGTGGGATGGTTGGTATTAACAATCATTGGGGTCCATAAATGTCGCATTCATCATATTCTAAAATTTCAAATGCTCCATAAACAAGAAACTATACATGACACCCGTATGATAATGACATACAATGTCCATACCACCAAAACCCACATCAACCAATCAAAAAACAAGTCAGCTGCGGTCTTCTTATACCAAAAGACTAGATACAGCAAGTCAACCAGAGACCATCTTCCAAAGTGCTTTTCACTCTCATCACTCACTGTACACCGCTTCATCTCCATATACATATACCCGGCAAGAAATAATCAAACTACCCTCAAGATATAACAATATGATCTACTCACAAACCCTAATTACCATCTCTACCCTTGTTTCTCTTCTTCTTTTATTTTTCTTACCTTTCCAAGTCCAAGCCAAGTGTAAAAAAGGATGTGACCTTGCTCTCGGTTCATACTATCTAGGGCAAGGATCCAACCTTACATACGTTAGCAACCTTTTTGGTAGAACCATCCAAAACATCCTAAACTACAATCCTCATGTCTCTAATGGATCCACCCTCAGTAATACTAGAATAAACATACCATTCACATGTAATTGTCTGAATGGTGAATTTCTAGGGCATACTTTCACTTATCCGACGCAATATGGAGATACTTATTTTATCGTTGCTCAATTTGTTTTTTCTAACTTGACTACCGTAGATTGGCTAGAGAGAGTGAATAGGTATGAGCCAACAGAAATCCCGGACTATGCTCCTATTAATTTAACAATCAATTGCTCATGTGGGAATAAACATGTTTCGAGGGATTATGGATTATTTGTGACATATCCGCTGCGGTTGGAAGACAATTTGACGTCCGTAGCAGCGGAATCTGGCATACCGGAGAGGCTGTTGGAGATGTACAATTCCGGGGTGGATTTTAGTGGTGGCGAGGGTCTCGTGTTTGTGCCGGCCAAAGGTTAGTATAATTTTTCGGCTTCGGCTCCCCTTTTAGTATGAATGACAAAAGAAATGGACTATATTTATTTTTAAAGGTGCAACTCCTTATCCATTTTCTTTTTCCCAATTATTACCATTACAACTTTAGGGATGTAAAGATTCAAATATAACTCATCCCATTAAAAAACTAGTGTATATGCTATTATACTCCAACAATTTTAGCACTATTACTTGTCTCCTTGAGGACTTTCATATGCATCCCCTTTGTATTAAGCCTTTTACAATTGAAATTGAATGAATAGAGTTCCAAATCTTTAAAAATAATACTTTTAAATCCTAATTTACTATTTTGCTACAGACAAAATAACAAAAAAATTATAAAATCAAATGAGTACATAAAATCAAGCCAAGAGAGAAATCTCATTCACTTATTATTATTTTTTATTTTTTTAGTTTTTGAATATTTTGTTATTGTTTTAATTTTTTTTGGTGTTATTTTATTAAGGGTAAGATAATCATATAGATGTCTCTAATAACTTTTTAAAGATTTTGGATTAATGCTCAATTTCAAAGATTTAGAGGATAACACATATGGAGCATACATGAGAGTATTTATTTATAGCTTAGCCACAAAAATACATATATTTGGAACTTATATTAGAAGCTATAATGTGATGAGATAAAGGATTTTTTATTTTTCTTTTTTAGGAATAAGAATTTACAACTTTTCTTTTTCCTTTTTTAACACTTTAGTAAACATCATAATAGCCTCATTCTCTTAAAGGTAGTGTTTTGGGAATTTGGATAGTTTATTTATGTGGAATCAACTAATCAATTGTGTCGAGCTTGAAATTTTTATTTCTTTCATTTTAATTTGATTTCCCATTTATGATTAATACTAAACTCTAATTCATTCAGTATTAATCATTGACTAGAGAAATTGTGAAATTTTGATTTAAAAAGAAAAAATTTTAAAGTCGCTACTCAATCAAAGTTAAGAAAAAGAGAAATTATAATCAATTTGATAAATTGACTATAATTTAGCTACTGTTCTTTGATTTCACTTTGATAAAAACCAAATGGTTTTGAATTCGAGGGTTAACCTATTAAACCTTAATAAGTACCACTATTTATTTTTCGAAATTAGGCTTATTCATCAAAATTATCTTTTTCTAATATTTAAAATAAAAATAAAAACCAAAAGAAAATTAAAAAAAAAAAACTAAGTTTCTACATATTTTAATATTGCCCTGAATGTACTTATGTACTTGTTAGTTAGGATCAGATGACTGAAGTTTTTTTTGAAAACTTTAGTGTATTGATTTATTTTAATTTTGAAAACCGATCGAGTTTACATTTTTATCAATTTAATTTATTCAAATAAAATTCTAAAAGGGCCCTAATTCTCTAGTATTTTTATTTGTAGAAAAAATTTGTAAAACATCCTAGCTTTTAAAAAAGGTTCGTTATTAATTTTTTATTTCTAAAAAATAAATTTTCCCAAATGAGAAAAACTAAGGCTAAAAAAAAAAAGGATTTCCTAAGCTAATATATATTTTTCTTTTTATACTTTAAAATAACTACCTAAACCAATCAAGACAAATATATAAATGAATATAATAATAATAATATTAAAATTAAACTTAAATTGATTGATATGTGGTGAAGGAGCAGTGGGCATTGGTCAAGTGAGGATTGTGTTGTGATGGTGGTTGCTATAGTAACATACTAATGTGGACGGTAGACGTGTAGTACCGATCATGGATGTGTGTTTGCCTGTTCTACTGTTGGTGGTGACAGACCTTAAGATATGTGTGGTAGTGCATGCTTGAAGTGTGTAGTAGTGTTGGACTTGTGGCTGTGGACAATGTGTGTGTTGCGAACAGTATGTGTTATGTGTATGGACAATGAGCTGTTTACGTGCAGTTGGGAATGAGCAGTAGCTTAGTCGTGTTAGTGTGTTCAGCAATGATGGAGTGATAGTGGCTATGAATTTAAGTGAGATTGGTCTTGCATGCTTAGGCATATGTTGTTGTTGGAGTAGATGGTGAAGTAGGACTGGCTGTTCGGCTGTTGTTCAAAGTGCAGGATGTGTAGAGGACATGAAATTATGATGTTGCTCAAAGATGATGGGTGCGAGTTACGTATGCTGGATCGTATGTTGGGGTTGCGGTGTGGGGATTCTATAATGGAATTTAAGTTACTGTTCATGTAGTGTAGTATGGATGAAGAAGACTAATGTGTGTTTGGGTTGAGGGGATGGAGTTGTGGTGATTGGGGCTTGGTAGTTTTTGTACAGTAGTGGTGAATAGAGGCTATAACAAGAGTTACCGTCGATGTGGACTGATTCGTGGGGGTTATGTTTGAGTGAACGTACTAATCATGTGTGTGATCAACTTGAGTTGCTGTGGGTGCTGCAGTATGCGAAGCATAGGATAGTATAGTTGTGATTTGTTGATGGACAATGCAATGGCGTTTGTCTCAATTGTTTGGGGCTTGGAGTTGCACCTATTGTCACGCATCTTGGAAGCTGCTCTACCTGCTATTGTTTGGTAGTCTCGGTAGAGTTCTTGTAAAGAGTGGATGTTGATTGGTGATTAGAAGTAGAGAATTGAAGTGGTGGAGCATGATCGTCCTTTTCGTAGGTATGTAATTGTGATTTATTTATTTCGCATGATCAATATTTATAAAGTTTGAAATACAAATCTTCTTTATTAATTCAAATTTAATTTGATAAAAATCAAAATCAAATTTGAATTCTACAAATCTCTATTACATTGGATTTGAATCTTGTATGCTAAACTAATTTTGGCAAATGGAAGAAAAATAAAAGGCATATGTATGCCTAATGAGATTCGAACCCATGACCCTAAGCCAAATCCAATGCCATGTTCAAGTGTTCATTCGTTAGGTTATTGGCTCATGTTTTGATATTTGGTATAATTAAATTATACTTAAATTATGTGACTTTCTAAAATAAAGCTATTTGAATTGAACTAAGACTAAATTCATTGACTCTAAACTGTTTTACTTTCTAAAAATCTTTATAATTTTTTCTTTTCTTTTTTTTTTATTTTTATCAATTTTTCAATTTTTCTTATTTATTTAATTTTTTTATATTTTTGAATTAAGATCCTTAAGAAAAAAAAAATGAGAGAGCAAAAATTGGGTGTCTATGGCTATCCCTCTTTGTGATGAAGTTTAAGTATAACTTTACCACAAAAACAAAAGAGACAATTTTTGCCTTAGGATTGACTCTATCATAAGAAGCGCTACAATTAACTAGCTATCTTAAGACTAGTTTGTTGGAGATTTGGTGACAAAAAAAAAAAAAAAATCGAAAAGAATAGTGGTGAAGGTAGTGCCCCTATAGACTAGTAAGAACCCAAAAGGTATTGAAAAGAGGGTAATGCCTTGTGGGCTGGCTATGCTGAATGAATGGGTAAAGTGTTCCTTGAGTCACCTAAGACCTTAAAGAAATATTGATGACTTGGTCGTGCCCCTATAGGTTGACTAATTAAGATGAGATAGGTGAAGTGATTCTTAAGCTGGCTATGACCCTAAAGAGATATTGAAAACTTGGTTGTGCCCCTTATGGGCTAACTAACCAAGATGAGATAGGCGAAGCATTCCTTGAGTTGGGTAAGATCCTAAAGAGATATTGAAGACTTGGACATGCTCCTTATAAGTTGACTAACCAAGATGAGATGGGTAAAGCGCTTCTTGAGCTAGCTAAGATCTTAAAAAGATATTGACAATTTGGTTGTGCCCCCTATGGGTTGACTAACCAAGATGAGATGGGCTAAGCTTTCCTTGAGCTAGCTAAGACCTTAGAGAGATATTGAAGACTTGGTCGTGCCCTATATGGGTTGACTAACCAAGATGAGACCAGCAAAGTGCTCCTTCAGCTGGCTAAGACCCTAAAAAGATATTCAAAACTTAGTTTAGTCGTGCCTCTTATGGGCTGACTAACCAAGATGAGATGGGTGAAGCATTCCTTAGACTGGCTAAGACCCTAAAGAAATATTAACGACTTGGTCATGGCCCCTATGGGTTGACTAATCATGATGGGACAGGTAAAGTACTCCTTAGGCTAACTAAGACCCTAAATATATATTGATGACTTAGTCGTACCCTTAATGGGCTGACTAACCAAGATGAGATGGGCAAAACACTTCTTGGGCTGATTAAGACCTTAAAACGATATTGAAGAGTTAGTCGTATCCCTTATGGGCTGACTAACTAAGATGAGACGGGTGAAGCACTCCTTAGGTTGCCTAAGACCATAAAGAGATATTAAAGACTTGGTTGTACCTCTTATGGGTTGACTGATCAAGATGAGATGGGCGAAGCGCTCCTTAGGTTGGTTAAGACCCTAAAGAGATATTAACGACTTGGTCATGCCTCCTATGGGTTGACTAATCAAAATGAGACGGGTAAAATACTCCTTAGGCTAGCTAAGATCCTAAAGATATATTGATGACTTAGTCATGCCCCCTATGGGTTGACTAATCAAGATGAGATGGGCGAAGCACTCCTTGGGTTGGTTAAGACGCTAAAAAGTTATTGAAGAGTTGGTCGTACCCCCTATGGGTTGACTAACCAAGATGAGATGGGTGAAGCGCTTCTTGGGTTGCTTAAGACCATAAAGAGATATTAAAGACTTGGTCGTACCCCTTATGGGCTGCTTGATTAAAATGATATGGATGAAGCGCTCTTTGAGTTGGCTAAGACCCTAAAGAGATATTATAGACTTGGTTGTGCCCCCTATAGGCTGACTGACCAAGATAAGATCAACGAAGCACTCTTTGAGTTGGTTAAGACCCTAAAGAGATATTGATGACTTAGTCATGCTCTTTATAGGTAGACTGACCAAGATGAGATAGACGAAGCGCTCCTTGAGTTGGCTAAGACCCTAAAGAGATATTAATGACTTGGTCATACCCCCTATGGGCTGACTGACTAAGATGAGATGGATGAAGCGCTTCTTGAGTTGGCTAAGAGCCTAAAGAGATATTAATGACTTGGTTATGCCCCTTATGGGCTGATTAAGTAAGATGAGATGGGCAAAAAGCTCCTTAAGATGGCTAAAACCCTAAAGAGATATTGACAACTTGATTGTGCCCCTTATGGGCTGACTAACCAAGATAAGACAAGCGAAGCGCTGTTTGAGCTAGATAAGATGGGCGAAGCGTTTTCTTAGCTAATGAAGACCTTAAAGAGATATTGATGACTTAGTTATGCCCCTTATGGGTTGACTAACCAAGATGAGACGGGTGATGTTGCAAATCATGACCAAGAACAGATAGAGCCAGTCATTAGATGGGTCCAAACTTGTAGAAAGCTCGAAAAGAATTAATGGGGAAAAGTGTGAAAAGGTAAAATATGAAGAATGAAATAATAAGCAAAACCCATGAATAGCTTTAGAGAATATGATGCACCAATGGAAGTTTGGAAGACTCACGACTCAATTTGATATGACGTACGAATTAGTTCAGTGAGGTTACTTGCCACTTAACCTTGCTTAAGGGAAAGGATAAGAGTGATGCTGAGAGTAAACACTGTGTTTACGTAAGGAAGAAAAAAAGTACTCAAAAGGGTGTGTATTAAGAATGATACGACGATCTATAGTTACAAGTATAAGGGTATTTATACCCATAAGTTAGGGCAACCTTCTTAAAAAGGAAAAAACAAAAAAAGGCATTTCTTAAGGAAGTAATGTACAAGATACAAAAGGGTAAAAATGAATATACAAGAAAAACAGTCATTAGTGCAATGGATTCTACACATAATATTGTAAACGTAGTGATGCTACATTAGCGAGGTCATTAGAAAATGCAGACAAAAAAGTACAAACAGATGTGCTTGTCTGAGTAGGGATCACTTAGTCAGTTTGGAGTCTCCCTTTCGACTTCTTGGTAAGGAAGATGCCGAGTAATTGGTCAGCTCGACGTTGGAAAGTAATCATCTACTCGGCATATTGCAGAAAAATAAGTAGCCATACGGCATGACATTAAGAGTGATTCGGTAAGGACGTACTCGGTCTTGGTAGGGGTTGGTTGGAATAGAAGGATTCGTTGTACCAGCCCCTCTAATCCTTAGGTTTCGCTACGGGTCAGAGGTCCGGTAGCCCGATTCCCACCATTCCCTCTAGGTTATTTTGGATTTGAGATCAAATCTGAATGGTGTTCATTCAGTTCACTGTTAAGGTGATATGGACTAAGGTCAGCAATGTTAAAGGCGTTAGAAACCCCATAGTTCTCAAGCAATTCTAACTTGTAGGCATTGTTACTGATTTTCTAGAGGATTATGAAAGGTCCTTCCATTCTTGCAGATAATTTGTTCTTCCACTTATTCGGGAACCGTTCCTTACTGAGGTACAGCCATACCAAGTCTCTCGACTGAAATTGCTTAGTCGACCTACCTTTGGTCTTTTCTTACATTTTTTTTGGCAACTTGGTTAATGTGTTGAGCGACCTTATCATAGATGTGCTAAAGGGATTGTGCTCTGGCCGTTGCGTTAGGTTTCTCTTATGCGGGTATTAGTACAGGGTGTGGTTGAGGGGCAACTCGGGATTGAATCCATGGACCACCTTAAAGGGAGTCTGCTTAGTAGTGTCATATACTATTCGGTTATAAGTGAACTCGACCACTAGCAGGTAGATGTTCCAATCAACTAAGTTCTTACCTATTGCAGCTCGGAGTAGCGATTCCAAAGTGCGATTAACCACTTCTATTTGGTGGTCAGTTTGGGGTTGACATGAAGTACTGAAAAGTAATTTGGTTCCCAACCAACGTCATAAGGTTCTCTAGAAATGGCTCAAGGACTTCGGATCTCTATCGGAGACTACACTTTTCAGTATGCTGTGTATCTACATAATCTCCTACAAGAAAAGAGACGTAATAGCCAAAGCATCATTAGTCTTGGTATAGGGTATAAAGTGTGCCATTTTACTAAACTGATTCATGACGACCATTACAGAATCTTTGCCTTGGGCAATTCAGGAACAAAGTCTATGCTCAATTCATTCCACAGCTTTGTCGGAATAGGTAAGGGCATTACTTTCCCTTGCTTGGCTTGGCTTGGCTTGGCTTGGCTTGGCACTTGGCCTTCTTGCACACAGCACAGCTTTTGACAACCCGGTGTACATCTTTCCCCATTTGCGGCCAAACGAATTGGCTATTTATCAATTCATAGGTTCTCCTTTCTATAAAATGTCCAGAGAGACCTCCACTGCAAGCTTTCCTAACTAGTAGCTCCTTTAGTGAACAAGTCGGCACACATAGTTTTCCGCTTTGGAACAAGTAACCATCCTTCACATGATACTCATTCATTGTCCTCCTATCGATGCATCGTGATATTATGAGTCCAAAGTGTAGATCTTTGGAGTATTGTTTTTTCATACTTATAAACCTAAACAGCTTGGTCTATAGTTTTGATAAGAGCACATGTCTCCTCGAAAGAACATATGTAACTACGTTGCTCTTTCTTTGCTTATTCTTAACTACAAAATTGAATCTCTCAAGGAATTCAACCCATATCACTTGCCACTTCGACAACTTGGTCTGACTTCGAAGGTATCTCAATGATTTATGGTCAGTATATATGACAAATTCTCTTGGCAATAAATAATGTTGCCATACTTGCATTGCTTGGATCAGTGCCAAAAGTTCCTTATCATACACAGAGTAGTTTAGTTGTAGTCCTTGGAGCTTCTTACTGTAGAAGGCAATTGGTCGGCCTTCTTACATCAAGACAACACCTATTTTAATGCCCGATGTGTCACATTCCAGCTCAAAAATTTTGTCAAAGTCAAGTAGTATTAATACCGGGGTGGAGGTCAACCTTTCTTTTACCTCGGCAAAGCTCCTCTCCTCCCTTTCTTCTTATCGGAAGTCGGTGTTTTTCTTTGTTAGTTCAGTAAGTAGTGTAGCAAGGGCACTGAAATTTCTGATGAATCTTCTTTAAAACGAAGCCAGTCTATGAAAACTCCTTACATTAGCATAAGTAGTAAGAGTTGGTCATTTGACAATTGCTCAGATCTTCTCATCATCAACTCACAAGCCTGCTCCGCTGACTATATAGCCCAAGAATATCACTTCTTTTTGGCAAAAGCAACATTTCTTTAGATTACCGAGTAATCTCTTGGCATGGAGGATATCCAAGATTGCATTGAGATGTTCACAGTGACTTAACATGTCAGTACTGTAGACTAGGATATCGTCAAAGTACACCACAATACACTTCCTGATGAGATGTCTCAGCACATGATTCATTAATCTCATGAAAATGCTCGGGGCATTTGACAATTTGAAGGGCATGACCATCCACTCATAAAGTCTATGTCAAGTCTTGAACTTGGTTTTCTATTCGTTGCCTAGTCTCATGTAGATCTGATGGTAGCTAGATTTAAGTTCATTCTTACTAAAAATCTTGGCCTTACTTAGTTCATCCAACATATCTTCTAGCTTCGAGATCGGATACCTGTATTTGATCATGATTTTGTTCACAACTCAACTGTCTATGTACATCTACTAGGTTTCATCCTTCTTCAGTACTAGAAGTGTAAGCACAATACAAGGGTTGAGACTCTCTCTTACATAGACTTTCTCCAGTAACTCGTTGATTTGATGTTAGAGTTTAGAAGCTTGCTTGGGATTCATCTGATAAGTTAGCTTATTCAGCAGTGTTGTGCCAGGTACTAAGTCAATGCAGTGCTCTATGCCTTAAGTTGGGGGCAATTCCTCAGGTAACTATTCTGGAAACAAGTTGGTATATTCATCTAATAACTTCTTGATCTCATAGGGTAACTCACCCCGTTCCCTTACTTCTAATAGTCGCCTGACTAATAAGAGGGTTGACTCATTAGCATTGATGGCTTCTTGAAGCTCAGCTCTACTCATCACCAGAGCCTTCTTCGATCAGTGAACAAGTTGCGTTTACAACTTATTGACTTCTTTTGGTGGCATCGAGTTTAGTGTAATCTCCCAGTCATCCTTCTCGAACATATATGTGTTCCTATAGCCGTTATGGATGACCCTCCTATCAAACAATTATAGCCTACTTAGCAATACGTGGGAAGCACACATAGGTAGAGAATCTGGTTAGAGTAGTTCCCAATAGTGATCAGCAGTAGTATTTGCTGAGTAACGTATACTGCTCCTTTTTCACTTAACCAATGCAACATGTAGGGTTTTGGGTGTGCAATAGTTAGCAATTTCAGTTTTGAAATAAGATCAGTTGATGCTACGTTGATGTAGCTTCCACTATCTATGATGAGAGTGTACACCTAATCACTCACCTTGCAGGTTGTATGAAACAGATTCTCTCTCTACTCCTCTTCTCATGAGGGTTCCATGCTTATAGTGCATTGGACAACTATGAGTAATTGGTCTAAGTCCTCAGCAAACACATTTTCCTTAATCAGCATTTTCTTTCTCTACAGGCACCTCATCCTCCTTAGGTTCCTCATCTGTACTCTCTACTTCGAGTTTCAGGATGTCTCCCTTGATGACCATCATCCATTGATTTGGGTACTGAGCAGTCATGTGTCTGAACTTTTGACACTTGAAGCACTTGATCTAGCTGGTTTTTCTGCCAGACCCTTACCCATTCTCATACGTTTGGGTCGACACTTCACCATTAGGTCGATTTTTCTACTCAGCTCTTACATCAATCTTTTTACTTAGCTTTCTACTCAACTAAGCTCAGTAACTTGCCTGTCTAGGTTTGCTAGTCAACATCCTCACTAGTACTTGGTTCCTTCTTTGCCTCTCTACTCATTGAGCAATCCTAATAACCTCATCCATGGTGTCAAATCATTGGAGCTCTACAACATCCTGAATGTCTCCTCTTAACCTAGTAACGAACCTTGAGATTGTTCAAGCTGCTGGTTCCTCCACTTCACAACATATCATAGGCATTTGAAATTTTTGAATATACTTGTCAACTATTTAGCTTCCCTGTCTCAACTCCTGAAGCCGAGTGAAAGTATCTTGGAGATAGGTTTTCGATAAGAACCTGTTTCTAAGCACTCTCTTCATCTCGGGCTAAGTGTTAATCTCTCAGTACCCTTCTCATCTTCTTATGGCTTGAAAATTCTTCCACCACGTGGCAGCATATCTGGAGAACTCAACGGTAGCAATTCTTACTTTCTCATAATCCTCTTATTGATAGTAATCAAACATACACTTCACCTTCTCTTCCCAATCCAGATACTCATTAGCATTCCTAGATCCATTGAAACTCAGAATCCAAAGCTTCACAAGGTTGGATGCTTTAGGGATTTGTACATGCTTCTCTTCAAAATACTCCTCTTCCTCTTTATCAAGTTCTCTCAAGTCTATCCTTCGCCTTACTCGTTTGCCAACTCCTCCATCTCGAACAGGTCGAGCTGGGTTTTGACCTCTAATAGGTTGAGCAACTTGTGGAGTGTTTTGTATAGCCTTAGTAGGTCAGCAAGACAGCGCATGAACAACTCAGGTAAGATCTACTAAGAGGTTAGCTATTTTATCAAGTCTCTCATAAGTGCTTCTGAGAGTTCTTTGAGATTATCATCCATGGTAGACAACTCCACTGTTATTACCAATACCAACATTCATACTTGGGTCAGTCATTCTTCCTCATAGATTCAAAGCTTAAATGACACTTTAGGAAATTAATCAATTAACAACATAGTAGTCAATTGAACATAATATTGTGCTTTGTTTCATACATGTAATATAGAATGTAACAAAACTTCAAAAAGAACTACTATGATTCATACAAATCCTCCCTCTGATACCAAGATGTTGCGAACTATGACCAAGAAGAGACAAGGCTGGTCTTTGGATGTGTCTAAGCTTGTAGAAAGCCTAAAAAGGATTAATGGGAAAAAGTGCGAAAAGATAAAATATGATGAATGAAATAGTAAGCAAAACCTATGAATAGCTTTAGAGGATATGACACATCAATGGAACTTCCAAGGACTCGCGGCTCAATTCGATATGACGTATGAACTGATCTAGTGAGGTTACTCGCCACCTAACCTTATTTAAGGGAAAAGATAAGAGTGATGCTGAAAGTAAACACTATGTTTACACAAGGAAGAAAAAAAGTACTTAAAAGAGTGTATATTAAAAATGATACGATGATCTACAGTTACAAGTACAAAGATATTTATACCCATAAGTTAGGTCAACCTTCCTAAAAAGGAAAAGACAAAAAGGGCATTTTCTAATGAAGTAATATACAAGATACAACAGGGTAAAAATGAATATACAAGAAAAATAGTCATTAGTGTAATGAATTCTATACATTATACTGTATACTTAGTGATGCTACATTAGCGAGGTTGTTAGAAGATACGAACAAAACAGTATAGATAGATGGGCTTGTTCGAGTAGGGATGGCTTAGTCAGTTTGGAGTCTCCCTTTCAATTTCTTGGCAAGGAAGATGCCGAGTAATTGGTCAGCTTGATGTTGGAGAGTAATCATCTACTTGGCATACTGCAGAAAAATAAGCGGGCATGTGGCACGACATTAAGAGTGATTCGACAAGGAAGTACTTGGTCTCGACAGGGTTTGGTTGAAATAGAAGGATTTGTTATGCCAGTCCTTGTAGTCCTCAGGTTTGGCTGTGGGTCAAAGGTTTGATAGCTCGATTCCCATCAGGTAAAGTGGTCCTTGAGCTGGCTAAGGCCTTAAAGAGATATTGAAGACTTGGTCGTGCCCCTTATAGGTTGACTAACCAAGATAAGATTGGCGAAGTGCTCCTTAAGCTAGCTAAAACCCTAAAGAGATATGGATGGGGACAACACTCTATAAGCTAATTAGAGCCCTAATGAAGATATGAATGGAGACAACGTTCTATGAGTTGGCTAAAATCTTAAAAGTGAATATAAATAGGGACAGTGCTCTATGAGTTGGCTAGATTCCTAAGAAAATGAATAAAGAGTAGGCACCTTATGGGTTCACTAAAACTCTATAGGATAGTTGAAAAAGTAAAACTGAGGGACATAACCAATTTGAAAAAAGGAAAAAAAAAAAACTCTTGACTTGAGAAATTTACAAAGGAGGACAATGGTGAAAACTGTTTATGACATGAACTAAAGATTTGGCCACTAAGGTCGACATGAATTTGAAAATGAATGGAAAAAACTCGTAATAAGCCTTTACTTTCTCTCCCTCTTTTCCTTTCTTTTATTTCTTCTCTCTTTTTTTCCTCTTTTTTCTTCTTGAAAGTCTACTAATAGATACAACTTCTTGTTTAAGAGGCAAATGCTATAACCATCCCCCTCCTTAGTAACCATGTAGGGCATCTTATGTCCGTCTTAGTTTTTGGCCTTGATATTAAGCTTATTGGTGAGACCTTATGATTTTAAGCATTCATTTCTTAAAGAAAAGGTAACTTATGATTAGTTTGCTTAAAGAGGACTTCCTTGTGCACTCTTGATCCAAATTTCACTTTCAACTACTATTCCAAAAATTACAGTCTAATATGCTAGTGATATGCCGTAATTAATTTGTTAGGTCTTTTTGCATTCTTTAATTAGGCTTTTGGTCAAATGGTTTCAAAAGGGATTAATGAGAGAGCTTACTTTTATTCAACCTGAATGTACAAGTCAAGAACCTCAAGAATAAACTAGATGTGTGCTTGCCATAATTTCAAAAATAACTTTTATTTTAGATAAATTATTCTATAAGATCAGAAAAGCTTTAAGTAGGGAGGTATCATGGATGGAGAGGTCTTATGTGACTTAAGATGGATACAAAAGGTTTTGTATTTGTGATTTGGAGTATGATTCTGAAATGAATATAGGGTTTCATGTTTATAGTTAGGAATGTGATTCAAGACCTTGTGTTTTTAGAGCAACTAAGGCTTCTAAGCCTTCTTTAGTTGGAGTTTTTCTCAAGCCCAATGTTTGGGCCTTTCTTCCTCTTTCTTTCTTCTGTTTTTTTTTTCCTTCTCTTTTTTACTTTGCCCCATTATTTCTTGCTTTTTTCTCCCAACAAGTAATTATCACTTTTGTTAAGTCTTTGTCTTTAGATGACTCAAGGCTTGAAATCCATGGATTTCAAGTATATAGGCTTGGGTAAGGTATGTATGGTCTTGAGGTATTTGGAAAAGTATTGGCTCTTTTTCAAAGTGAACAATTTATCCAAAACAAAAGTTATTCTTGAATTATTATTATTAAGATAAGTACGAATAAGTTTTATCCTTTTCTCCCAATCATTGACCCTAACCTTTAAATTATCCCATTTTAGGGTGGTTCTTATTAGGGTTTACATTTGAAAAGACTCCAACTTAGTTCAATGGGGTTAATAAAGAATAATTGTATTTAGGACTTGAAGATGAATGCCTAACTTTATTTCGGTCTACGTATCAAATTCAAAATGGACTTCCTTTTAAGGAATGAATCTAAAAATCCTTCACCATTTTATCTTTCATCTCTCAAAGTATGTAAGGGTTAGTGCGTAGGATATAACTCACTTCTTTTCATTATAAACTTTTTAAAAGTGAGTTACTAATTCCCTAAGTCCATGTTGGTTTGCCCTAATTTAAAGATTGACTTTGCCCCCTTAATTTCTTGAAACATGATCCTAATTGTGAAATAATAACTTTCACTCAATTTGAGTTCAAAATGGAATTTCAAAGGCTAAATACCTTGCACATTTCACGTTCTTGCTTAAATTACACTAAACTTATAGGTCTTAATGCCCCTTAGCTCCCATGTGTGGTTTTGGACTCAATTCTTTAGAGTTAAATGGGCCAAAATCAGCGTCTTTTGAGGTAGAAGGGACAATGAATTGCCCCTCTTTTTTTTGTACCAAGGATCAAGCTTAAGATGGTTTTTCATGGCTTCGTGTTTTGACTTGGTTTGTTATTGGACTTGATGGACTAGGATTTTTGAGTTGGTTCAACGATCTTGATGGGTTAGGGGTTCATATTTGGTTGGTTTCTTTAACTAGCCATGTGGTTCGTGTTTAGGTTGGATGCCTTAATGAGCTACATGGTTTGTGTTGGTCTTAAGTCCTATAAGGATTTCTAACTATTAGCCACTTCTTCTTCTTTTTTTTTCTTTTTCTTTTTCTTCTTTTCGAAAGAGAGAAAGAAAAAGTTAGGGCTTTTATGTTAGAGAGCCCAAGTGATGAAATTGTAAATGGGGAATTATTTTCTCAAGATTCTATACACAGGCCTATAGAATTTATTTAACTATAGAACAACACCACTAGGGGTCTATTTACAAAAGAGGAATTCTAAAGCATGAAGACTAAGTAGAGAAAATATCTAAATCTTATTTATTCTAAATGAGAAAGGCTATTTACAAAGTGCTAATTTATCTAAAAAAATGAATATTCCTAGCTGGTAGAATACTTGGCAAAATGGTAACTACCTAAAATTATTTTACAAGTTTGATTCTTTTTGTTTTGTTGTTTTGTTTTGTTTTTTTTTTTATTTACTCTACAAGGGTTGGGCTCAGCTAACATGGGCTTAAACAAAAGTGACAGATTCAGACTCCTATAGATGTACTAAGGTCTACACTAAGGTAATATTCATAAGGGTCTTCTATAGGGACAAGATAAGCCTAATCTTGTTACTAATAAATTCTTGCTTATCTAGGCTGAAAAGTCGAAACCACATTTAGAGTAATTTTTTAGCCTAATGAAGTGGGTAGACATAGATCTGTTCGAAAGTTCCTTGACTTGATCTAACTATACCTATTTAAAGAAAAATTAAAATTATCATCAAAGCTTATCCTAAACTTTATATGGAATTATTATAGGGAAATATTACAACGAGACTTTTTAGAAACATATAAGGAAAATGCAAGGGAAATATAACTTCATAACTGCCCTTATTCGCTTTATAGGTTCTTACAATTTTTGAAAAAGGTTTTCATGTATGCAAAAGGTCGGTTCTAAAGGTCCTTATGTTTTGCAACTACCGCGTTTTTCAAAGTAACAATTTTATAATCATATTTGAACTTGAGTGAGGGTACCTTATCGACACCAGAAGATGGTTGCCCAAGAACATTCAAAACTTATACAATGGCCTCCCTCCTAAGGTCCTAAGATAGCCTGGTTTTGACTGTATTTATCATGCATTTATGATGCGTAAAAATAAAATGAAATAAAAATAAAAACTCCAAAAACGACTCCTTAGATGAGTTGCAATATACATGTAGATAAAAAAATAAAATAAAATAAAATAACATAATGATTACCTCAAGTATTTATTTTATTTTTTTCAAAAATAATCTTAATTTTGATAAATTCTAGTAGCTAGCCTTCTTGATGGTATCTTCAGTGGAGTTATTAAACTGTTGAGCCTAACTTTCTGGTTTCTTTCATTTTAATTTGATTTTCCATTTTTCAATTAATACTAAATCCTAACTTATTCAGTATTAATCATCGACTAGAGAAATTGAGAAATTTTGATTTTTTTTTTAAAAAATTTAGATTTGTTACTTGACCGAAGTTAAGAAAAAGAGAAATTGTAATCAATTGGGTAGATTAACTACAATTTAGCTATTGATCTTTGATTTTAATTTAATAAAAACTAGAGGGTTTCAAATTTAGGGACTAACCTATTAAACGTTAACAGGTACCATTATCTATTTTTTGAAATTAGACTTACTCATAAAAATTGTCTTTTTTTAATATTAAAAAAATAAAAACCAAAAGAAAATAAAAAAATACCTAAGTTTTTATAGATTTTAATATCATCCTGAAGATACTTATGTACTCGTTAGTTGGGATTAAATGGCCGTAGTTCTTTTAAAAAAATTTAGTATGTTAGTTTCTTTTAATTTTAAAAACTAACTGAGTTTACATTTTTATTAATTTAATTTATTTAAATAAAATTCTAAAAGGACCTTCATTCTCGAGTATTTTTATTTGTAGAAAAAATCTCTAAAACGTCTTAGTTTTTAAAAAAGGTTCATTATTAATTTTTTATTTCTAAAAAAATTATTTTTCCTAAATGAGAAAAACTAAGGCTAAAAAAAAGATTTCCTAAGCTAATATATATTTTTCTTTTCATACTTTAAAACAACTACCTAAACTAATCAAGACAAATATATAAACAAATATAATAATAATAATAATAATAATAGAATCGAACTTGAATTGATTGATGTGTGGCAAAGGGGCAGTAGGCATTGGTTAGGTAAGGATCGTATCGCGATGATGGATGTTGTAGTGATGTACGGATGTGGACAGCAGATTCGCAGCGTCGATTATAGATGCATGTTTATGCGTTCTATTGTTGGTGGTGATAGACTATAAGATGTGCGTAGTGGTATGTGCTTGAAGTATATGGCAGTCTTGGAGTTGTGGTTGTGGTCAATGTGTGTCTGGTAGACAATGAGTATTGTATGTGTGGATAGTGAGCTGTTTGTATAGAGTTAGGAAGGAGCAGTAGCTTAGTCGTATCGGTGTGTTCAATAGTGATGGAGTGATAGTGGTCATGAATTTATGTGAGGTTAGTCTTGCATGCTTAGGCATCTGTTGTTGTTGGAGTGGATGATGAGTAGGACTGGCTGCTTGGTTGCTATTCGACGTGCTGGATGTGCGGAGGATGGAGGATTGCAACGTTGCTCGAAGATGGTGGTTACGAGTCGTGTGTGCTAGATTGTATGTTGGGGCTGCAGCGTAGGGATTCTGCAATGGAATTTAGGTTCTATTTGTGCAGTGTGGTGTAGATGAAGAAGATTGATGTGTGTTTGGGTTGAGGGGATGGAGCTGTAGTGATTGGGGCTTAGTAATTTTTGTTCAGTAGTAGCGAACAGAGGTTGTAACAGGAGTTGCCATAGACGTAGACTGATTCATAGGGGCTATGTTTGAGTGAATTTGCTAATCATATGTGTGATCAACTTAAGTTGCTGTAGGTGTTGTAGTATGCGAGGTATAGGATAGTGCGGCTGTGGTTGGTTAATGGAAAGTGCAATGGCGCTTGTCTCAACTGTTTGGGGCTTAGATCTATGCTTGCTATCATGCATCATGGAAGCTGCTCTGCTTGTTGCTGTTTGGTGGTCTCGGTAGAGTTCTTGTAGAGAGTGGATGTTGATTAGTGAGCGGAAGTGGAGAATTGAAGTGGTGGAGCGTAATCGTGCTTTTTGTGGGTGTGTAGTTGTGATTTGTTTATGCCGCATAATCAATATTTGTAAAGTTTGGAAGACAAATTTTCATTATCGATTCAAATCTAATTTGATAAAAATCAAAATTAGATTTTAATCCTACAAATCTTTATCACATTGAATTTGAATATAATTTTATTAGATTTAAAAGATTTGAATATAATTAGATTTGAATACTATGTGCTTAGCTAATTTTCGCAAATGGAAAAAAAATAAAAGGCATGTGTATACAAAGTGAGATTCGAACCCATGATCCTAAGCGAAATCTAATGCCATAATTAAATACTTATTTATTAAGTTGTTGACCTATATCTTAATATTTAGTGTAATTAAATTGTATTTAAATCACGTGACTCTTTAAGATAAAACTATTTAAACCGAGCTAACATTAAATTTATTGATCCTAAAATGTTTTACTTTCTAAAAATCTATTTTCCTAAAAAATCTTTATAAATTTTTTTCTTTTTTTCTTTTTTTATTTTGTATTTTTATCATCTTTCAATTTTGTATTTATTTAATTTTTTTATATTTTTAAATTAGGACCCTTTAAAAAAACAACAAAAATAAGAGAACAAAAATTGGGTATCTACAAATAGTTTATGAGGTGTCTCACAATTTTTTTTTTCTTTTTAATGGTATGGAGGGAAAATAGGAATAATGTTGCTAGCTATGCTATTTTCTACGATAACCTTTGTGAGTTTAAAATATTACACAAGTCCTATGGACATATAAAATTCCATAATATAAGACACGTAAAACGATGATGTATCACCTATGGATATTTCTTTATTTTCAAGATAACGACACATAGTGGAGGCAATTTCGTCACTTCGAAGTTCATATTCTGCACGTAACTACTTAGTTTTTATATATAAAACCATGCAAAATGACACACATGAAAAGCCAAAAATATAGGTCTTGGCCGGTTGTTGTACTTTTTCCTCATAGATTATCATCACCTGATGCAAGTTATACTTATTTTAATTTGCTCAAAACTAATGACGACCTGATTGAAGGGTATGAATCACTAGATAATGAAATTGCTCGATCCTTTTCCTATTGGTTTATGCTGCGAATTCTTTGATTACAGTTGGGTTATGTAAGGGAATTAGGTGTTTAATGGAGTCTAGATATTCTATGGTTGCTGGGGAAACTATTATTAAGCGAATATCGCTAAATGAACAAAAAAATGAAAAAAAAAGAAAAAAAAAATCGGAACTAAGCAATAATGGAAACATAACAAACTTAAAACGGAATCTAATTTTGATGATGAAAGTTTATTGTGGAATTTCTAATCGGAAGTTAATGTAGACAGAGTTTAGCAAGTTTTGTTTTAATTGGGGCAGATGCGATGCCGGTGGCTTTAATTCGAAAGTTGATTCGATTTAACAATCATTACTCCCTAAAAGAACTCTTAGGTAAAAATTATCAACGGACGAGGAGGAAATAAGGTTGTATAAATAAGGCTATTATAGTTAGAGATGAGCAGTTAATCTTATTATATAGGATATCTATTAGGACCTTACTTAACAAGATATGTTTCGAATAGGTATTTAAAGTCAAAGGATAAGTTCTAGATAATAATTTTCCATAATATATACCTATAGAATAACATATAGATAAAAGGTTAGGATATGTTATACTCACTTTGAAACATATATTATATTATGAAGTATATAAGATATAGGTTTCAAAACACCATGTATCTATCATATAATAATAATTAAATAAAATTAATAAATAAAAAAGAATATAATTTCATTAATATGGGCTTAAAAAATAATAAAATGCAACCCATGAGAAACCTCGATTAACGTAATGTTCTTATGTTAATATCTTCCTTCTTGGTTTTTCTTTATTACATTTTCTTTCTACTTCATCTTCCTTATTTATTAAGTCCAACTTTATTAAAGTTAAAAAAAAAAAAAGAAAGAATCTATGAGAAGTCGCTTAAATAAGGTATGTTATTAATTTATTTTCTTTCGATGCAATAATTTCTTTATTTTAGGTTTGAAAAATATCTCGTAATAAATTTATATTACGTTATTCAAGTCAAAATTTAGTCCAAATTAGGGTTTGTATCATTTTCCTTTATCTAAGATTAGGGTTTGTACTAGGTTTGAAAAAGTTTTAATCAATGGGTTAGGATTTAATAATTGTGATGTATAGATAATCATTATGGATGCTGACTATGAATTGAGAGATTATAATTTGTAATTTAAGAATATTCTTATAGACATAATAATTTTTCCCAATAAATGAGTCCATTTATAATTATTTTTTTAGTATTTAAATTTAAACATGAGATTTTACTAAAATTGATATGTTTGTACAATAATGCTCAATGAAGAAATTGTTCAACAAGAAAAATAAATAAAAAAAAATTAGAAGGTAAGGAAAATAAATAACTAGTCATATTAAAATTCGATAAGAAAAAAATGATTTACAAGTTTTATAGAGAACCATACAAGGCATAAAATACATGGTAGTTCCGAAGTGTTACAAGGTAAGGTAAGGGTAGTAAAGTTTGGAAACTTGTATCTATAAGGTACGGTACGAGTAAAGTTTTATATCCTATTAATCCTATAGATACTAATCATAGTTGTTAAAATTGTGATTCTACCCTTACGATTATACGAGTTTATGATTTTAGGAACTTTTTCAAAATTAACTTGTATATAAACTCTCTTTCATGTAAAAACTTATATTTTTAATTGAGTTTACATGAAAACTTAGTAGAAATTTACATTTTTAATTGAGTTTATTGATTTTATTGATTTTATGTATCTAAGTTTAATTTGCTAAAAAAAAAATAAAAAATAAAAAAATATAACTGAGTTTTTGTAAACCATTAACTATTAAGGTATTACATCATCTTCTCTATCTTTTTTCTTTTTTTCTCTTTTTTCTTTTTTCTTTTTCTCCATCTTAGTTTTTTACTTTATGCTCGTAATCTTCACCTATCTTTTAGCTTTAATAACAAAAATTACAAGAAAAACTGTACAATCCAATTTATACCATCAATAATTTGAAATAAGTTAAAATATTTGATTATCTTTAATTCATTGTTTTTTTTAAAAGAAAATAAAGAGAAAAAATTTAGTTTCGATTTTATTTATCGTTCTTCCTTACATATTTAATTATATATTATTAAGAATTTTTTATTAAAAAAGAACTTAATCTCTTCATTTTTGTATTTCCATCATGTATTTTAAAATTTAAATAATTACTATAAGTATTTTCATAGTTTTTTTTTAAATTATTTGACATAATTTGTAAAAACTTACGTTTTTATATTTTGATTTTATATTT
This sequence comes from Lumnitzera littorea, assembly GCA_024138015.1. Classification (NCBI taxonomy): domain Eukaryota; kingdom Viridiplantae; phylum Streptophyta; class Magnoliopsida; order Myrtales; family Combretaceae; genus Lumnitzera; species Lumnitzera littorea. The sequence goes on from JAMXBB010000008.1 coordinate 95,123,499, forward strand.
CGATTCTACTAACCCTCCCACGATTCTATATAGAATTGCGAATTTGACAACTTTGCTGCTTTCCCCTAATTATGGTTAGTGGCATGAATATTGCTCTCTTGAGTGGAACGGTTTAGGTTCAAATTCTTTCTCTTTAAGTTGTAATATGTAGCTGGGAGAGGAAAAAAAAAAAAAAAGAACCTTGCATAGCTTAATAGAACTTCCAAAATATTTTTCTATATACAGTTTATAAGATAAAAGATGCAATATAAAACCCGAGATAGCTATTTATAGGCTCCAATGTTAACGTAGGATGAATATATACTAGTAGGTATAAAATAGGAAAATATCTCACATTTATATTTGAACTTTGCTCATTTTTGTAATTAACCACTTAAAATTTAACAATCTTAATTTACTATCTACAAACTTTTTGAGATTATTTATATTACGTAGATTAAGTAGTCAATTGAAAAATTGGCAAAGTTTATATAGTTAATTTCAAATAAGTGAAGTTCATATAGTTAATTGTAAAAATGATAAAATTTAAGTGCCAAATTAACACTTTTAAACTTTAATAATTAATTATAAAATTAATAAATTCAAATACTAAACATCACATCTAACAAAGAAAATTAACCGACATTAGGCTTCACTCAGTTCCATATGATTTTAGTTATAACATATTCGGTCCACCATCTTTCCATCTGCGTCTTTGATCCACTGAACACGACTATAAATTTCTAAAAGCAAACTTCGTATCGAATTTTACAATCTCAGAGGAATGTCTTATCAAAATGAAAGTTCGAGCTATAATCAATAAAAAATACTCATTACGATTCATTAGAAACCAACTTTCTCTCTTTCTCTCTCTTTTTTTTAAATCTAAAACATATTACGATGGTAATTTTAAATGATTTTAATAATTAGGAATGTTAACGACAGTTGATACTGACGGCTCAATAGTGGTGGTTATCTGATATAAACAATATCAATTATAAAAAAAAAAAACAAAAAAAATGATTTCTTTTTGTAAAAATCTACTTTTGTTGCAACTAATTTTTATCCATCGTAAGCATTATTTCTAAAAACATTGCAAATTCATTTCTGGTCAAGTACTGATGGACCTCTAAATATTAGACAACTAAATGTCAAATAAAGTACTTTCTATCTCCAAAAAGTTTTTAAAATATGCATACACCCTTGAAATCATTGCTAAACTCCAACAACATGGCTACTTCTGGTTCTTTGAGCTGCTATTTTGGGATTTTAGCAACCATTTGTATTAGTACCTCTAGACATGACATAGTTTATAAACACTTCTAACTTTCCCTTGTTTTTATACATCGCGCAGATGAATACGGGAATTTTCCTCCATTGAAGTTAAGGTAAATCCCAAGTTTCATATACAATAGAGTCATTAATAAGACATCATGGCAATAAAATTTTCTCATAAACATGTCCACATTGGTCTGCTCTTTTTTGCAGTACAGGTAATTGGATCTTCCTTGAATAATGCTTTCTGTTCATCGAAAACATATGGATATACTATGACATATGGTTCTCAGTCGCAAGTTATTTTGATTGGCGTTTTGAGTAGGAAAGCGGAGCAGGGTCATATTGGGCATATCGATTGTAGCTGCTGCTGTGTTTTTGATGTTGGCAATCTTCTTCTGTGCCGTAATGTATAGAAGGAAGAAGGCAAAGTACTCCTCATTCGTCGCTGGATTTTCTGATGAACACCCTATTATTCAGCATGAACAAGGTAGTCTCACCGGTTGAGATGCCTTCTTAATTGAATCTTAGAACTGAGAATACTGCCCTAATATTATTAACGAGATGTAGATAGACTTTTAAACTCTTAGAACGGGTCTTCAACCATAATTTTTGAAATATGCACTTCTCTTCCTATTAGTTCTTTTGGGACTTGTGCTGGTGTCTGTTTGAAAGTTTTGGGAGGTGAAAGTGCATTTCTAGGGTTTTGAAGGATTATTTGCACCTGACCGATAGTTTAAGAAATGTATTTGGGATTTGCTCTAAATTTATGAGAGTTTTATCTAGATCTTTAAATCATATTCATCGATGGCCGAGCTGCTAATATACCAAAAAATTTACCAGTCAAGTGTGGATTAGAATCCTTGAATCTTGCAAACATGTTTTTAACTTCATAACTTCGAAAATATGCATTTAGTTCGACAACCATTTAAAAAACACTAAAATTATATGTTGATTTTCTACCGGTGGGCTCGAGCGATTTAGTGATAATAACGGGAAGGTAAGTGTATATTTACAAAAGTTATTAGATTGTTAAGGTACTTTATGAGAGCTTCAGCTTCAGACCTATCTGTATATGACTAATAGTTTTTGTATATATTTGCAATTATAGCTCAATTCTTACAAATTTATTCTCTTTCAGCCCGAAAGTTCGTTCCTATTAATCAAAATCATGCCTTTATTGATCAACTATAACCCAACCGACAGTGAACTGTAAAATTTTAATGGTCATTTGATGTGTGCATTGCCCTTTGAAGTCTTATTGCTGCTAAAGCACTTTAAGCATGGATTTCTTCCATTTCCACGTCAACAGGTTCAGGAAGTTTTATGAAGAAAACTTCAGAATCCATGTCTCTGGTCTCTCGAAGTTCTCTAAGGCCCAAAGGAATCACAGTAGATAAATCTGTGGAATTTACGTATGAGGAACTAGCTAGAGCTACCGATGGCTTTTGTCTTGATAATAGGATAGGGACTGGTGGCTTTGGATCCGTCTATTATGCCGAACTACGAGGCGAGGTACTTGACTTGCTGCTGTAATTTAGTTCTACTACTGTTGATTTAGAGGTTAAAAGATATTTATATTTATACTTTCCTCAACTCTGAGCTGAGAATTTTTATCCGCTACAACTATTGATAACTACTGGTGATTTAGAGAGTTAGAAGGAAAAATTTGGGAGCCAAAACCGTGTTTTGTGACTTATCCACACGTGATCAACAGTTTTGGGACGATGATGATCATCTCTTCAAAATTTTTACTTGCTTGAGGTTTCTTCAAATTTTTAGCTAGTGCTGTAGGTTTATGTGTTCAAAGATGAGCTTTCCTTTATTCCCACCAGAAGAATTCTGAATTCTAAAGACTTGCAATGCAGAAAGTAGCCATAAAGAAGATGGATATGCATGCCTCAAAGGAATTCCTTGCTGAACTGAAGGTTCTGACACGCGTTCATCACTTGAATTTGGTAAGTAACCAGTGGAAAGCTGATATATACCAATAGGATTTACGATATAAAAGCTTGAATAGGTTGTTCTCAAGACCTAAGGATCCATAACTAACTAATACTCAAGAAATGCTTCAAGAAAAAGGTATTATAGCATATAATCTCCACCCTGATTGCAGGATGCCATGATATTTACAATAATCTCAATAATTTACACTCATCATTATTAAACATTTTCGAAGTTGCTTTGACTGTTGGGTGCAAATAAAAAATCAAATGCTAGGAGGTTAATAATATGAGATGACTGAATTTGATATGAACTATCATAACCTCAATGTTATCGAATGATTCTGTATTACAAAATCTTGGAGTACATAGTCCTTGTATAGATCTTGATAGGCGGTCGAAATCTTCAAACGGTGAAAAGAAAGAAAGAGAAAAAAAAAAAAGAAAAAAGAAAAATACAGCCATTTGACAGCTCATTACACTTGTAAAGTTGATATGTTGGAGCTGTCATTTGCTAAAATCCTTGAAGTAAAAGTAATTTAATTACTTCACGGTGAAGGTAATATGTGGATGCCAGCATGAATGATTTTCCACTGTCAAGTACAATATAATTTTCTCTGGATGAAGAAAAATACCACCACAACTCCACCATCAAATATATAGAAATTGCAAATTATATTTTTCACACCCTCTCTTAATTTGTAATTTTAAAGTATCTTTTAAATTGCTCAAACTTTTTAGTTGTTATGACTTTAGTAAATCTATCTCTGAGTTGTTCTTTTATATTAACAAATTCAAGTTGTATTTCACCCTCTTGTATCAAGTTCCTCATATAGTGATGTTGCGACTCGAAATGCTTCATCCTTTCATGAAATATTGGAGTTTTTGTCATAGCAATAGTTAACATATTATCACCATGAATAATTGTAGGAGCTTTCTAGCTTTGATTTAAATCTAATAAAATTCTTCTTAACCATACTACTTTAGATACTGCATTTATAGCAAATACATATTTAGCTTCAGACGAAGATAATGATACTATTTTTTGTTTTTTTGATGATCATGATATAATATTTGATCCATACTAAATACATATCCAAATGTTTTTTCTCAATCATTATAGATCCAACCCAATCACTATCTATGTGTCTAATGAGCTTCAAATCTTTATTTTGCATTTAATGAATCTCAAAATTTTTAATGCCTTGTAAATATATAATTGTTTCACTACTGCATAATATAATTTGCTTGAACTCTACATAAATCTAGAAATCAAACTAAGTAAACAATATCCGGCCTCGTATTTGTTAGGTAAATCAAGAACCCGACCAAACTTCTATACATTCTTACATTCGTTTTTGGAGCTCCATCTTCTAACTGCAATTTCTCATTTGTCATTAGCTGAGTAGCAATTGGCCTATGGTTATTCATTTAAAACCTCTTCAATATATCTTCCAAGTATTTTTCTTGAGAAATAAATATTTCTTACTTAGATTAACATACTTGAATTCCAAGAAAATATTTCATATGACTTAAATCTATCATCTCATACTCTTTCATATATAGATCAAGTCATACACATATAAATAAACAATAAGGAAATCAGCATACCTTCCTTTTTAATGTATAGTGAAGGTTCACTTTGACTCCTTTGAAAATTATTTTTCTAAAAATAGGTATCAATTTTGCTATTCTATGCATAAGGTGCCTACTTTAATCCATATAACACCTTGTATAGGTGATAAACTTTATCTTCTAAGCTTTTGATAATATATCCTTCAAGTTGCTCCACATAAACCTCATCTTGTAATTCTCTATTTAAGAATGCCAATTTTACATCCAATTGAAAAATTGATACTTCCAATTATGCTGCTAAAGTAAGAACAATTCTAATAGTTTCTATGTATACTATTGGAGCAAAAGTTTCATTAAAATCAATATCAGATTGTTGTGAATATTCCTTGGCCATAAGATGAGCTTTATATTTTTGGATCAATCCATCTTCTTTATATTTGGTCTTATAAACCCATTTCAAACCAATAACTTCTTTATTATCAGGAAGATCAACAAGATCCCATGTATGATTTTTCTCAATAGTTTCAATTTCATCATCTATAGTTTTTATCTATGTTTCTTCCTTTGTAGCTTCTTTCATAATTTTGTAGTTCGCATGTGAAAAATGTAAACTCATAGATTCATAAATATCACATAATGAACGTACTTTCCTTATTGGACTTTTTGACTTTAGATAAAATTATTGTGCAAACTTGTTTGAGGATTTAGTTGTATAATATTAGATCATGGAGGCAAAATCCTTTGAATAACTGAAGTTTTCTCTTTCTAATCCCATGCTCTATTTTCATCGAAAATAGCATCTCTTGAAATAATTAATTAATTCATCTATAGATTAATAAGATAATATCCGTTAGATTTATCACTATAATTGGTAAAAAAAATATTTTTCACCTTTCTCTTCAAACTTTTCTCTCTTTTATGATGGAATGAGAGAATATGCTAGATATCCAAATATCTTCAAAAGATTAATTTGTGGTTTTTGCTTATACCAAGCTTGATAAGGAATCTTATTAAGAATTGCTTTTATTGGAGATTATAAATTGCATATTGATTGCTTCAGTTTAATAGCTATTTGGTAGATCTTTCTTTGTTAGTATGCTTCTAACCATCTCTCTACAGTAATATAACTTTTATCCTCTACAACACCATTTTGATGTAGAGTATGTCGTATTGTCAACTGCCTTTTGATTCCAACTTCTTTGCAATAATTTTGAAACTCAATGGACATATATTCACCTCTACGATTAGTTCATAGAACTTTCAACTTATATAAACTCTATCTTTCCACCATATTTTTAAACTTAAGAAAAGTGGAGAATGCTTCTCACTTCTACTTTAAAAAATATATTCACATCATCCTTGTATAATCATCCATAAACAAGTACTTGTTGCCATTTAATGATGGTGTTCTTGTTGGTCCAAATATATTAAAATGAACAAACTTAAGTGGTGCTTTGGCTTTATAAGCTATCTTTGGGAATGGCAACCAGTGAATTTTTCCATATACACATCGCTCACATACTTTCTCAAACGATGAAATATTTGGCAACCTAACCACCATATTTTTCTTTTTCAGCAATTGAAATCCCTTATAATTCAAATGACTATATCTCAAATGCCATAAGTGTAACTTATCTTTTTTCACAGTCTACAAAGCAACTTCTTTATTAAGAGGCATAGATAAAGGAAAAACTTTATTTTTATTCATTTTCACATTTGCCACCTTGCAATTCTTCTTTTTATCAATTATAATGCGTTCATCATCATCAAAATTAACCTTATAACCTCTTTATAGTAATTGGCCAATACTTAATAAATTTTGAGTTAATTTAGGGACATAATGAACATCATAAATCAATTTCAAGTTACCCTCTTTTGTATTAATAGTAATAGCTCCTTTTTGTACAATCTCATGAGTCTTCCCATCTCCAAACTTTACTTTAGATGAAAATTTATCATCGAAATCTACTAATAACTCCTTGTTTCTAGTCATCTAGTTATTGCAACCACTATCAACATACCAAATGATCCCAAATGATTGCTCAACATTCATGCAAAAATAGAATACCTGTTTATCTTGGTTTTCTTCAAAATAATTTTCATTTCTATTATCTTCTTGATCTTTATAATAACAATCCCTTTCTGAACAATTGGGATTTTTGCACCTTTTGCATCGAAAACGACAATTTTTGGAATCATGCCAAATTTCTTGCATATTCAACATGCTCTTGAAATTGAATTCTTTTCCTCTACCACAGCCTCGAAATCTACCATGTCTAGGAGTATAATTAAAGGAACTACCGTCACTATTTTCACTTTTATCTTACCAATTGCATTGCTTGTTGATATTATCCTTCAAATGGAAGGCTTGCTCTAGATTTTGACTATAAAAATTGCTCATATGCTTCTCATGGGCTCCAAGCGATCCCATAAGCTCATCTAAACTCATTGTAGATAAATCTTTGGATCCTTAATTACAACAACTATATGCTTAAATTTAGTTGGTAAGGTTCTCAAAGCTTTTTCTACAATTCTTTTATCAAGAATAGTATCTCCATATCCTTTGATTTGATTGATTATAATTGAAATGCTAGAGAAGAATTCTTATACGACCTCATTATCTTTCATATATAAATTATCAAACTCTCTCCATAAATTTTAGAGTTTGATTGAAATCACTTTATCATGAACTCCATATTACTTCCTCAAAATTTCCCAAGCATCATGTGACATAGTTGCACCCATAATTCGTGGAAAAATTGATTGACTAACCTCTTATTGAATGAAAGATAATGCTCTAGCATCTTTCATATCATTTGCCTTATACTCTTTTCTTTGTGAGATAATCTATGTTGCTTTTACCTCTAAACTGGTAGTAACGATTTCATAACTGTTTTCAATAATATCCCATAAGTCTTGTGAGATAAATAATATTCTCATCATCGTACTCTATATATTATATTTTTCACCAACAAATATAGGTATACTTTGTTGGGAGAAATTGATATTAGCATTATTGCTTGTTAATGCCATGTTTATGGTTTATGTGTATATGTGTTTATGTGTTTAGGAATATAGGATTAAAAGGGGTTTAGCTCTAATATCAAAAATATGTTAGGTGCAAATAAAAAATCAAACTTTAGAAATCAATAATATGAGATGATTGAATTTGATATGAACTATCATAAACTCAATGTTATTAAATGATTCTATATTACAAAATGTTGGAGTATATAGTCCTTATATAGACCTTGATAGGCAGTCGGAATCTTCAAGTGTTGAAAAGAAAGAAAAAAAAAAAAAAAAACAAATACAGCCATTTGACAGCTCATTACACTTGTAAAATTGATATGTTGGAGCTATTGTTTGCTAAAATACTTATAGTAAAAGTAACTTAATTACTTCATGGTGAAGGTAATTTGTGGACGCTAGCATGAATGATTTTCCACCATCAAGAACAATATACTAGAAACTAGTCAAGTACTTCAACACATTTCCTTTGGATGAAGAAAAATACCACCGCTGCTCCACCGTCAAATATATAGAAATCGCAAATTATATATTTAACATCGACAATCTCAGTTTTCAAAATTGATTGACATGCTTAAGTTATGCACAGGTTCGCCTTGTAGGATACTGTGTTGAAGGAGCCTTGTTCCTGGTATATGAGTTCATTGAAAATGGCAACTTAAGTCAGCACTTGCGCGGCTCAGGTCAATTGTCTTCGTGGAAGAAATTTCCCAGATAAAAAATCATATACTTAGTTTTGTTTTCTTTCTTCTTTCGTTATATGGCAATATTTGATTGAAGGGAAAAATGGACGAATGACACCACCTGGAGATAAAGAAACTTTGTCCATTCTTACACCCCAATATAGCACTTCTCTATTCTCATTGATGTTTTTATTTTTGTTGAGACAGGAAGAGAACCATTGCCTTGGTTGGGTAGAGTGCAAATTGCTTTGGATGCAGCAAGGGGGCTTGAATATATTCATGAGCACATGGTCCCTGTTTACATACATCGCGACATCAAATCTGCCAACATACTGATAGACAAGCAACTCCACGGGAAGGTTGTGATAACCCCTCCTGTTATTCATATGCTAAGATGTGCCATTCCTGGTGTGTCTAACTGTGTAAACAGGTTGCGGATTTTGGGCTATCAAAACTTGCTGAATATGGAAGTGCTTCATTGCATACAAGCCTTGTAGGCACGTTTGGGTACATGTCTCCAGAGTAAGAAAACCAAACCTGCTTCTTAGATTACTAGCTTTTCCTTGCACTCTTCTATGTAACTTGGTGATTTAGTTATCCACCAGATAATCTAGGAGAGAAGAGTTAGAAAACATAACTGGTGTTTTTATGCTTTCATAAGCTCATGACCTGCGTCAAAACACGGGTCATGAGTATTTCGCATTAACCCATCTTCGCATAGCATTTAAATACCTTTTCTCTTCTTACCTATCTCAAGTTATGGAAACGCGAAAACAAATAACGGGTGCTTAAAATTATAGGTATGCTCAATATGGTGATGTTTCTCCCAAGGTTGATGTGTATGCATTTGGTGTTGTCCTTTACGAACTCATATCCGCCAAGAAAGCTGTCATCAAGTCAAGCGAGCTTTTTGTGGAAGCGAAAGGACTCGTTGCTTTGGTCCTCTCTTTTTCCCATGATTCTCCAAATAGCTAAGGACAATAACTATTATCACCCGATTGTTCTTATTGATTGATTTTTTGCTAACAACCAATTTGAATGCAGTTTGAGGAGGTTCTTAGCAAGCCCAGCCCCAAAAATGGTTTACAGGAGCATATCGATCAAAGGCTTGGAGATAACTACCCACTTGATTCGGTTTATAAGGTATTATTGCTTTTCTTATCACTCTCGATTACATCAACCATCCTTAAAAAATTTTAAAAACCATACCAACATTCCAATTTTTATAGTTGTGCATCTAAACCCAATGTATGGTCCCATGATAATAGGATTTTTCAAGAGGTGACCGCATAGCTATGAAACTCATCAAGAGCTTCCATATAATTACAAAACTTATCAAAAGGATAGCTTTGTATATCATCTATCTAGAAGTTAGGTTGTATAGAGACTACTCATTTATATGTAACATCTTTACTGGCTTTTTGATAAATAGGACAAAGGCTGGCATGCAAATCCATTTTCTATGTATGAGCTTAACTGTCTTTAATCAATAAATAACTATATAAATGATTGAACGTAAGCTTTAACTTTAAACTAATGTAGAATAGAATCATAAAAGATGATTAGGGTGTACAACCTTAATATAGTAAAAAATGATTGTTTAACCCATATTATAATAAGATAAAATTGGTAATAATATGTCCCCTTAATCCTAAGTTTTGAGTGTCATCATAAGATTAGAATAATGATAAAGAAATATTATTGTTAAATATGTTCTTAGTGAGGATTTTTATGCACTAATGGTGCATGGATACATTCAAACTGGAACTTGACCATTGATAACCATTTCAAGCATAGATTGACAATTGATACTAATATATGTGTCAACGTATTTAGTGATGTTGCCTCATAAATAAACAACTCCAAGGTTATTATAGCACAAGATGATGGGATGCTAAATTGGGATCCCCACCTAATGAAGGAGATAAAAAATCCAAGTAGCTTCAATTAAAGTGTAGGCTAATGATTGATATTAGGCCTTCATAGAGCTCCTTGAAAAAGTAGGTCATTTCCTATAGCATGAGTAGATAAGTTTGAATATAGGAAAAATGGGATATGCTATAATGTATTGGCAAGTGTCTAAGGGATCAACTCAATCTGCATCATGAAAAGCAGTTAAGGAGTATTGGATTTGTATATATGGAAGACCTAAGGAAAGTGTTATGAAGGTATCGGAGCACGTAGTTGATTGCTAGCATGTGATATAGGGCTTAGAAAATGCATATTTTGACTCAACTAGTTGAGCCCATAGTTGAGATCTAGTCTAGTGTTGGTGAGGCATTATAGTATACCCATAAGTGTAGGGTTTGGGGATAAAGTAAAACTATAAGCACTAAGTTAACTCCATGATGATAGAAAAGTTTTAGTAGGTAAGTAGAGATGAATAATGAGTTGCTTTACGAGACAATGGATAAATTGGGATTGATATAAGTTGATGACTTAAGGAGTGCAACTGGCACAATTATTGAGAAAGAAGTGGACATCATTAAGAACTTAATAGCAAATTGAAGTGAGTACCAAATGTAGTGAGAGAGTAGCACATGATTGTTCATTAATGTAGAAGAGGAGGATAACATTATTAAAGTTTCAAAGTAGACAAACATGGCCATCTTTTTATTTGCTTTGTGTGAAGCTTATGTAAAAAAAAAAAAAAAAAAAATTGCTAAAACAATTGAGAGCTACTTGTTTCGAACCATGAATTTTTGTAGTTAATAAACGTGATGGGGCTAATGGGGATATGCAATCATGAGAGGTTGTTTAATAAAAACCTTCTCAAGAAGGCGATTGTAAAGGAAAGTGTTCTTGACATTTAGTTGATGAGTAACATAACAAGAAGACAAAACATGAGAGACAAAGTGAATAGTAGTAGGCTTAACAACGGGATTGAATATTTTAATATAGTTAATGCTTCGCACTAAGAGAAGCCTTAGGCATCAAGTCAGGCTTTAAAACATTTGACTTTGCTGTAGGCATTGTTCTTTGTGCAAAACTCCTGAAGCCTACCTATATTAGCTTGCTAAGATTGAGAGTGATTTAGTGAATAAAGATCTTGGTTTTTCGTCTGAGGAGAGAGTTAAATTCTAACCTCATAAGAATGACCCAAGTAGGATAGTTTGACTTCATTATAGTATTCGGGCTCTAAAGGAAAGGTTTTAATATGAAGATTAAGAAAAGCTTTAAGTTTAGTGATGCTTTCTTTAGAGCAAGTCCACAATAGATAAGTAGGTTTAGGTAGGCAAGAGTAAGGGGAAGCTAGTATAGGTAAGGAACTAGTGGTAAAGAAGGGAAGGAGAAGCAAAGATGAATAATGAGGAGAATTAGTAAGCTAGGATATAAGAGGGAATGGAGGAGCAACCAACATTCCTTAGTAATACATTGATATACATTAGTTATAGGTGGTTGATGATGGGACTAATGGGGAAAGAGCATACAAAAGTACGTATAACCATAATGGGAAAGGCATAGGGGCTAGTGTAAGGGATGAGAATTGGAGAAGGCAAGGATATAGTGAATGAGATGATTGGGTTTATTACGAGTAGATGAGGTAAGAGTAATAAATGAAGAGACGAATTTGTTAAAGACTATGTACAGCCTAATATAAACAACTCTCCATATGGGATCCAAGCAACAATATCCATTATATTGGATATAGTACCTAAGGATGTGTCGGGAAAGGCATAGGGGGATAATTTGTTTGGGGTTTGAAGAATGGTATTATGATAGCATAAACACACAAAGATTTGTTGGAAGGAATATTCTAAGAGTATAGTAGGATAAGCTCAAAGAGCACTTGCGATTAAGTGTAGTTGAGGGAAATTGATTGATGGTATAAATAATAGTGAGAGCTACATCTATCAAGAAAGTAAATAGGAGGTTGGCATAAATATGAATAATTTATATCAGGTTTGTGATATGTTGATATTTGCATTCAATAATTCTATCTTGTTAGGTTATATAAGGTTGAGGGAGTTGAAGATAAATTTCAATATTATGTAGGAATTTGGTTAAGAAATCATTAACAAATATATTAGGATCATGATTATTGAACACTTTGATGCAAATGAAAAATAATTTTTTAGCTAAAGACTTGTAATGTTTATAGTTGGATATAACATCATTCTTATTATATAATGGAGAAATCAAAGAGTATTGAGTATAGTGATCAACAAAGTTTGGCACATAATAATGAAACCCTAAGTTTAAATTTTTTTGGTAGTTACTCATACATGAGAATGAATAATGAAAAGGGAACTTTGTTGTTTTTTGAGATGAGGGTGTGAATGGGAGATGAGTGAACTTTCCAGTACTATAAGCTTAATAGGGACTAGTAGACTAGGTTGATTGCTTGACTTAAATGTAACGATTCTACATGAGTTCATAAAACACCTTGTTGTGGAACCAATACGATAGAGGCTGTTTGCTCTCTCTTAAGATAGCTTATGCATTAAGGATTATAAGGGATTGATTGTAGAGAGTTGAATGAGGTAGAATGAATGCTTATTTGTCAAAACTAATAGTGTAATTATTATCATAACATAGTTTTATCACAAATAAGGCTATGTATAAGTGAAGGAACTTATAGAACATTTTCTAAGTACAAGGGAAGACCATAAGTGCTAATAGTAAGGTCACCTAAATAGAATATGGATATAAATGCACCATTACTTACCTATAATTACATGGTCAAATCAATACAAAACGTTAGATTGGTGATTTTACATAATCTAGATTGATGAAGTGCCTTACACTAGAGTTGACTATTAAAAAGTCTCATAAGACTCCAAGAGAGAGAGTAGTAAATGTTTGATGCACACTGACATACAATACATTGAACCGATAATATTGTTAAAGGAATAAATCATCAAATTTGTCACATTTCTAATAAGTGAGTCTTCAAGAGATAAAGGAGATGAGATTATGAGCAAGTTGAGGAGATCTTCATTGGTTAGAGAGTTAATGGGAGAAGCCATGACCAAATATAATGGATCCCTACTACAAATGTTGAGATGTGTAAAAATTTGAGTTAGAGAATGGCCATGCCCATGGCTTTAGTCTACCACGACTAAGACTTCTGCTCTAAATGGAGCAAATGAGGCGATTTGGATGTTTTGTAGTAGGATCAAAGGTAGGAGACTTATCCTCATCAAGGTGTTCCATCCATAGTTTTGGATTGATGGGCTTGGTACAAACTTGCTTGAATGTGGGAACAAAAGGTGAACAAATGAGCATGGTGAATGGGGCATCATACTTTCGAGGAAGACTACCAAAGGAGTAAGGGGTAAGTTTAGATTAGCTAAGTAATCAACTAATGGATGTAAGTTGGTTAGTTATGTATTTTAGCTAATGAAAGTACTTTGTCATAATATATCTTTTCAACTGGAGGGAAAGAAGATGCTATTTGAGTTCCATTTCCTTAGCCATGGAATTCTTAAAGAAGTGTTACGTAAAGACGTTCTAGATATTCTAAACTGCTAGGAAATCATGAATCTCCATGATAAACATGATAAACGTCTATGAAGATTAAGGAGAGTATGATGCTCAAACTATGTGATTTATACAAAATTAAGTTTCCTAAATTAGGTTAAGAAGGAGTACTTCCAACGTTAAGAATGGTTTCATGGTTGAGTCAAGACATTGCTATCAACATATTGTCAAAAGTTTGTTGAAGTGGGATAAAAAGCATAAGAGAAAGCCATAATTATAGTTATTAACTGGTGATTTAATGGTAAATATATCTAAAATAATTATGCATGAGATAATAGGTGAATAGGTAGGTTAGGAAGAGGTATATAGTGCATAAATGTACCTAGTTAAAGAGTGGCATCAAATTAATGAAAAGGAGGAAGAGATGTGAGCAAGTGGTTAGGGTTTATGGTGACGAAGTGGGTAAGAGATGTGATGGTGGCTATTAAGAAATAGGTAAGAATGGAGTTTATAGCAAAGGGGTCAAGAGGGGCATGGAGATAGTGCAGATAGATATTAAGACATATGGAAGAGTGGTAGCATGTTGAAGGTAGTAGATCTAGTGATGCATGTATTAAATTGATAATGGAAAGTAAAGGTACATATAGGTCACTGGTGACTAAAGGGATAGATGACTTGTGATGTTCAATACAATGGGGGTAGATAAGATTAGGTTAGGGGTGATAAGTTTTAACGTAATAGGCTATGTGATTAGAGTTAAGTTGAACCATGGTTAGAGCTTATTATTCAAGACATAAGGTGGATAACTTACTATTTGTATTGTTGCATGTGGTAAAGGATGGATTAGTTGGGTTAGAGCTTACTTATCAACTTTATAGGTCAAAATAAAAGGTCAAATCGAAGATGGTAGAAGTGCTGATGTTTGTTTTCTATATACGTTAGGTGTTTAGGTTTTGAGCCATAGAAGCAGTCTTAGTCATAATTAGAATTAGTAGTTGGTGTTGGTAGAATTGGTCTAGCCAGATGATAAGGGTGGTCATTGAGTTAACTAATTTTGTTGACTAAGTTGATTAAAGTTTGAGGAGTAGAGAAAGAATAAAAAAAAAAAAAAAAGAAAATGGCTTGTGTTTTAACCAAATTTTGTTTATGCTTTATTGCTACTTTGACTCCAATGCCATGAAAAATTGCATAATTAATTTAATGCAAGCTCAATTATAAATTATTGTAGAAAAGGATATTTATAAAAAACCATTAGGGTTTTACCTTAATATAATATAACATGAATATTCTTTAATTATAAAAATACAAAGTAGAATAATAGTTCAAAACTTATTGGAGGGACTACTAGCATGTATGGCATTTAGATCACTAAATTTTCTTCATATTAATCAAGCTTAGTAAGGGTGTAACATTATATGACAAGTCTATAAATGTATAATTAAAAGAATCGTTAGTGCTAGTTTATTTTAAAAGTTCTTATGAATAAGGGGTGTGTTTATGCTTTATAATTAAGATAAGTCTATTTCTTTAGAAGAAAATGTAACTTTTTGATGTTACAACACTTTGTTTTTCTTCTAGATGGCTTTGCTTGCTAAAGCTTGCACAGAAGATAATCCTCAATTAAGACCGAGTATGAGATCGGTTGTAGCTGCACTAATGACACTTTCATCTTCAGCAAAAGAATGAGATGCTGGTTCATTTTGTGAAAACCATGGTCTAGAAAATTTTATCATCAAAAGATGATATGATAATGAGTTCTCTTTGATTTCAGCATAAGATTTACCAGTTTCGATCCTTAGTCAATGTGCTAATACTAAAATGCACAAACCATATCATCTTCATTTATATCTCATGGAAGACTACTTGGAGAGGTTGATCTATATGATGTGGAGAGAGATGTATATTTGCAAACAAAGTAAAAGAATTAATGCTTAGAAATCTTTGTCATTGATGGTTTATATAAGTATTTCAAGAAGTTGGACATCTTATGTTCAAAGTTTTTGCAATGGCATTATGTGAGCATAGAGGTACAAATAACTAAGCCTACCTTAAGCAACATGAGTTTAGATTATTATTTACTAGAGTTTGGTTGAGTAACATTCAAGATTTGTAGTTTGTTCACGAAACCAAATTGAATTGAACCACAAAATATGTTTCTTGTATATTTCGATGTTGATAGTTTAGTTCAAGGGTTCCAAACCACTTGAACCAAAATTGAAATTGAACTACTTATTAAGAAATAAAAAGTAAGTGACATTTTTTTAATTAATATTCACATTTTAGTCTAATCATAATCTTAGCGTAGACATTCACTCTTTCACCTCATCTTTCATATCACAAGTAGAATCGTGTACATACACTATCACCTAAGATGCCATGTTAACATAATATAATCTTTTGTGGTTTAAATTTTTGTATAATATTTCTTAATTTAAATATCAATATTTAGTTGAAAATTTTAACAACTATTAGTGTCATCATCAACTAGAATAAGGTGTTTTTAAAAGCGTTTCAACCAAATCGAGCTGCATTCAAAGTGGTTTGGTTAAGATTCATAAATTGTTAAAAGCAATTTGAATTAATAAGGGTTTGAACCAAATTGTTTCAAATGTGGTTTGGTTAAATTTGATCCTTAAACCAAGTTGAACTGTATCGATTTAAATGAGTTTAAATGTTATTATTACCATGATTAGAAGAAGAATATTTTGTAGAGAAATTAACTTTTAAACTAGTTTCATATAATTGAGTTTGGACTCATTGAATGATATTTTAACTCAAGCTTAAGCTCAAAATCTTGACCTTAATTGTGCTTAAGTCAAGCTCTAGCTTAAATTTTAGTTACACTTAAGCTCAAACTTGAATTATGTAATGTGTCATATCAACTCGGCTCATTTTATAACTATAATGTCCATATATATATATATATATATATTTTTATTATATGGCAACCAAAACTGAAATGGTTACTACTAGTTGGATTGTTACAATAACCATGTCTATTATTGATGTAAAATAAGTCATCCCCCATTTTTATCATCCTTTTGATGGATTATATGGTTGTTTGATAACTAAGTAGTAACTAATATTATTTGTAGGGAAAAAAAAAAAGAAATGTAATAATTAATATTTTTGATAATATCAAATGGAAAAAATGTAGGTTAAATCTAAGGAAGGATATAGGATCATATAATTAGGAGGGCTAGACTATAAGCCCCACAACTAGCCATTCGAGGTTTCGATCGGTTGAAAGACTCGATCGAGCCTAAATTATAAAGTAAAGTTAGAAATATTAGTAAAATAACCTTTTAAGTTTGAATTTAAGAAAATAAATAATAAAATAAAAGACTATAAAAATTCCAAATTTTAAATATATAACTCGTCATTTATCAAAAATGCGTAAAATGCATTTCGATGATTAATGAATCGCTAGAAATAAATTATAGGTATACTAAAAATCATAGAATGATCTAAATAATATTTAGGAATATTTATTTGTACTATATATGAATTTACATGTATGTAGAAATACGCGTAATTACTTAAAATATGCGAAATGTACTAAAATAATAAGAAATAATTAAAGAAAATTCATAATTAATTAAGGAAAAATCAGCAAAAATATAGAAAAATGAGGAAAAGTCCAGAAGTGGGGGGTGGCAATCAGATATTGAAGAAAAAAAATCAACCAATTAAAATGCAACAAATAGAAAGTCGAAAAAAGAAGAGATAAGGCAATTGTCTTGTCTTATTAATGCACAATAATTTCCCTAAAGCCCTATAAATAGCAAGAAAAATTCAGAAGCTCATTTGGATAGTTAGAAATCAAAAAAAATTAGGGAGAGGTGAAAATTGAGAGAAAAATTAGGGTTAGAAAAAAAATAGGAAAAACTATGCAGTTAGGGCCACAAAAGAAAATCTAAACTCGACGAGCAGTTGGGAGTGGACGGCCACTACCACCATACGATGGTGGTAGCGCCCAGATCGGCCAACAAGGCTACGGTGGCCGGCGGTGGCCGGAGCCACCCAGATCGGTGAGTTCGATTTCTAGCCTGATTTTATGTAATTTTGTAAAAATAATAAATATTATTATAAAATTATGAATTTTGTTATTCTAGAATGTTTTTGTATGTAGCTTTTATGAAAAATATTATTTTAATGAAAATATGTCTCGTGATATAGGGTCCTTAAGAAATCATGCAAAACCGAGCATGTTTCGGTTTAGAAATAAATGACCTTAGGAGTGTAGTTTTGAATCCAAAATTTTTGTGTAGACTACTTAGATGATATAGAACAGTGCTATGAAACCCGTTTTCAAAAATTAATTTTCAAAAATTTTAGATAATTTTTAAGCCCTAAAATGAGACATAAAATGGGTAATTTAAGGTTAATTAAGTAATTAAATGGTTAATTACTAATTTAGTGAATAATTATATGTTTTAAGATGTTGAAATCTGATATAGTATGATACTTATAGCATTTAAGGTGTTAGATGTAATTATTAGGTTAATTATGTAGTAAATGAGTAATAGGGAAAAATAGTAAATTTTAAGTTAATTTTGTAAATTAGGATAATTAGGAGTAAAGTATGATTTAGGATGAATTTAGACATTTTGAAATGATAATTGATGTTGAGAGATGGTAAATAGAGTGTTAGGAATATTATATGTGTATTATATACATAATAGATGATAATACATAATACACAATTATTAAAAATATAATAAATAGAAAATATTATAATAAAAATTGATATTATGATAATAATAAAAATTTACAATAAATCTGATAGGAAACTTGAATTTATGTAATTAGAGGAAAAATATAAAAATTTCTTACATCAAGAGTAAATTCGGTAAAACAAAACTTAGAAATTGAACTAGAACCTAATTTAGAAATCGATGCGGAAATTGAACCTGAACCTAACCCCAAACCTAGAATAATTGTAAAAGACTTAAGATCTAGATAATTGGATATATTAACTCTAAACAAAAGATTAAAATAAGCATTATAGGATAAAACGAAATTATAATAGTTATAAGAAAAATTGAAACCATGTTTATGTTATAGGGATGATCAGCGATGGCCTGAGAAAGTTAGACCTCGAGTAAGTGAGTGAGGAGTCCAAGTAAGTTGGGATTAATACAATGTTGTATTTTGGAAGCTTAAGATTATGCTTGGTTGTGCTTGTTAGGTAGTTGGTTGTGTGCATGTGCTTGATTATGAGTGATGCTATGATTCTGTTGGCTGTTTTGGCATGTATTGTATGATTTGTATGAAATGATTGATCATCCTAAACTGGACCTAATTAAATATATGACCTATAATCATAATTGGACCTACATGGCAACTCATTAGGGGAATTTAGGACTCTCCGGCCAAATATCGACCCCTTCGAAAGGGATAGCGTGGGATTGCAATGGATCCCTTCTTCATCCTTAGTCAAACTAAGTGACAGGAGAGGAGGTCGTGGTAAGAGTAAAGTCAATGGTTCGAAGGTAGTCGTGGGAGGAGCCATGTCTCCATAGCACAAGCCTAGGTTTGGTCGTGAGCTATTGCATTAATGGCAACTCCTCAACCTGGATTAGAGCGGGCGCAATTTTTCTAATCTTACGACGGGCCGGATAATATCGTGCGATGGCATTTGCTTGAACATACATTGCACCTAATAAGTTGATTGATAACCTTGTTGTGTTTGTGATATAGTTTTAAGTCCTCCATCCTAACTTACTGAGTTGGGGTTGCTCACATCCCTATAGAAGTCATGCAGGTGCTGGCTAAGAAGCGGCAAACAATTACTCTGAAGCTAGCAACTGCTAGATCTTGGGGAGTGAGGAAAAACATTTGAAGAATAAACACATACTTTTAAGGTTTAAGCTTTTACTTTAGAATTTCTCATTTTTGAATAATTTAATAACTAGGAAATATATTATGGAGAAATATTGTAAACTTTAATTGTAATAACTGAATTATAGTGTATGTATATATTTCCTCACTTTCTTAGGTAAATGATTTATTTAAATTTCAAACTATTTACTTCAAAGCTGGTTAGTTGTGGACGCCTTGTGTAAATCAGGTCTAAGATAGCGGTTGTAAGGCTAACTTCTATCTTAGAATGGTTTACACGACGGAGCTATTACGACTCTGTCACTTTGGGGCGTGATATAGACCTACTTTAATTAAGTTAATATTAAAATTATTGGTAAGAAAATATTTGCTTATTATCATGATCATATTGCATCTTATATATATAAAGATCTTATTAATGATTTGACGTGCAATAATTCCTAAAGCTTAATAGGATCATTTAAAAAATGAATTTTTACCTTGTCATTATACATATATATTAATGAAAATTAACTATTAATTTAGAAAAAATTACATTAATATATAAAACTTGTTTAAGTTTTGTTTTTTTAAAAAATAGATTAGAGAAAGTAATTAAATAAGAAATTACAAGTACAGTAGAAAGAGTAACTTGATATAGATATAAGTATTACACTATTTCTTTTTATGACAACTGTTGATGGGTCACTTTAGGCCTAGGATCCCAAGGCCTAATTTGAGCTGCCTAAGTCCCATTTTTAGATATCTTAGCTTGCTTGGATACCCTTGATCAGCACTATAAGATAAAGAGACCAACCTTGTTCAGCGAGCTCAAACCCCTAATTGTCTGACCTCGATACCTTCCTGAGTACCTCAACCTATTTAGACCATTCATATGCCAACACAACCTACTTTATTTGCTCATAGGTACCTTTGGTCTTTGAGCACGTCAAGGTCTTTGGAGAGTTCAAGCTAAATCTTCTGGTCGAAGACAACTTTGTCCTTCCAAGCACTCGCTAAGCATCTAGCACATAACTAAATACTTACAGTGCTCTTACCTCACGACTTCCTACCCTCTCTCTCTCTCTCTCTCTCTCTCATTAACTACTTCTAAGATCCTTAGTACAAATGGTACATCCAACATTCATGAACATGTCAACTTCCCAAGTTTCAAACATATCTGCCAGCATGTTCATAGCTAACGAATTGATAGAGCCATTCTATCCCCCTTATAGCGCATGTCTCCTATAAAAGACATGTACAATCGAACCCTAAGATGATACTTGTCCTTAGTAGGTAAAACCCTTAGCCTATAAATAGGACAATGAGCCAAATGTACCAGATTTCTTCTCTCTCCCTAGACTCTCTTAACTTTTAAGCACCCGAACATTCTCTGAACACTCTTAAAAAACCTCTCTCAAACATATGAATACTGTTCTTAACTCTCTTTCCAATCTCTACTTAGTAACTTAAGCATCGAAGAACTTTTGTAGACATAACTACTAAAGGCTTTTTGTAGGTCATTCATTAAGTAAGGAGAATAAGCTACTCGAAGCAATATAACTAACCCTCGTGATTTTCATAACCACCAACTTTGTATGACCATTACATTAACAATACTTTATATATATATATATATATATATATATATCATTTTGAGTATAAATTATTAGATAATCAATTATTCAATAATCCACATTCATTTTTGTAACATTAATTGTAAAAAAAAATTACTAAATCAAGTCGTATAATTGGTATTGTTTATTAATACTTTATGTGATAAAACCAGAATACTAGTAATATGGGTAGTGAAATTATTTTTATGGTTATATTAATAAAGATAGCAATTTAAGAAAATTTATTTAATTGAATATGATTTGTTATTAATGAATTTAATGTTATTTCTTGTTATGAAAGAAAAGTTTAATACATGCAAAAAGACAAATATCATTCAAGCAATAAATGTATCTTGAAAAAAGTAAATGACAAATATGAGATTCCAATCCAAGAACTCTTGTTTGTAAAACAAATACTTAACTACTATGCTATATTTTATTTTAAATTATGTTTTTTCTTTTTAAAATATTTTTTTCCTTTTCTAAAAGTTATTAAAAGTAATTTTTCCTAAGCTTAGAGGAGCCAGGGCCCCTATCGGTCCTCCTTAGACTTACCCCTAGTTGAATCATAAGGTATTATGAAAAAATTCTTTTAAAACTTTTATATTTGAAATAAATGATGAATAAACTAAAGAGATATTTACAAATGCCCCCCAAAACTATATGCTTGGTGTAGATAGAGCTTCTAAACTTTTAAAGTATAATAATTAAGGTTGAACCATATTGTTAATTAGCAAAAGATGTTTTAAAACTATAATCCTTGAAATCTAATGACAAATAGAATTAAAAAATAGATGCAAATATGCTCCCTCAAAACTATTAGTCGTATATAAATAAACTCTTTGAACTCTTAAACATTGTCTAGTTGTTATATTTTTTGTGGTATAGTAGTGGGAAAATTC
The DNA here is from genome assembly GCA_024138015.1 of Lumnitzera littorea. Taxonomy (NCBI): domain Eukaryota; kingdom Viridiplantae; phylum Streptophyta; class Magnoliopsida; order Myrtales; family Combretaceae; genus Lumnitzera; species Lumnitzera littorea. Next base: position 95,145,749 of record JAMXBB010000008.1, read on the forward strand.
TTTAATCCATTGTTTGGTTTACTTATTGGCTTAAGTTATTAGATAAAGGGGCTCTTGAGGTATGGGACTAAAATTGAAAATTTTCTATCATATATTTGATAGTATAAAAATCCCATCTCAAAGTATAAAACAAATATATCTTTGAAATTCAAAAAATAACTCCTTACCAAATTCTCATATTGTTGATAGGCACCATCTCTTTCTCTCTATCAAGTATCCTCAACTTAGTTACACAACCCTCTAAGTTTGATGCTAGTGAGGTTTTTTTCTTTTTTTTTTTTGGTTTAGTATTGCATACACCAAACGTTTTGTATAAGAGGGTTGTACTGTCCTATCCTGTCCTCCTTATGTTGTCTTGCATAATCTAGTTTTCCTTATGCTGTCCTATTTTATCAGTTAAATGTTATAGTATACATTTATACCACCATACCTTTTGAAAATATGTATATCCCCTCAAATGATTGCTAAAAGACCATTAAAAAGATACTTTTTGAAAGTTTATTAGTCTATATCTAAAGAATAGTTTTGAGAATGTATCATCCATTTTTCCATATTAGCCATGTAAATTTGGATCCATCAATTCTGTGTAAGCTATTTTCTACTTAATTAAATTAACACTAAATGGCGTTGTAATAGGTAATGTGGATCATATGCTAACGATTGAGTGACTTATGGATGGAATCCTATAAAGAGTAGAAGTTAGTTGCATAAGGATTTATTAGAAGTTAATTAGAAATAAATATCTGCATACATGATTTTTAGAGCTAAAAAAAAGGGTTGAGAGAAAAAATAAAAAAATCCATATATAGTACACGATATGACATGGACACTTATGGATGGAATCCTATAAGGAGTAGAAGTTAGCTACATAAGGATATATTAAAAGTTAACCAATGATAGATATGAACATAAATGATTTTTAGAGCTAGAGAAAAGTTGTGAGGAAAAAAAAAAAAAGTCATCCATATATAATACATGAATTAAACATGGACATGAGTATTTGGTCATACTTAACCCAAATTGAATCATGACATCCGTGGCTTGGGAAAGGTTGTAGTGGGAACACCTTATCCCCCTATGGTTTCATAGTTGCTATTTTCTTCAAGTTGCAGTAGACAATCTTGCTGATTACCTTGACCTAGCCATTAGTCTGGAGGTAGGCGACCAAGTTGTAGTTGAGCCTTACATTTTGCTTGTTACAAAACTTTTAAAACTTGTTACTATCGAATTGCTTGTCGTTGTTAATGATTATTGCGTAAGAGACTCTGAAGCAGGAGAGGATGTACCTAAGGACAAAACCCTTAGTAGCTCAGGTGGTGATGGTCACTACTGCTTATGCTTTCACCTACTTAGTGAAGTAGTCCACTACCACTAAAATGAACTGTCAACCTCCAAATAATGCGTTTGGGAATGGGCTAAGCGCATCTAATCCCCATTAGGCAAGTGGCTAAAGGCTTGTCATGAGATGTAGGTCAAAGCTTGGCTTATGGGCGAAGCATGTTTTTAACACTTGTGGTATTTCTGGACTAAAGCTTTCGTGTCTTCCTTCATGATTGGCCAATAATAACCCAATCGAAGAGCTTAGATGTAAAGGGCTAAGATTGAATATGGTTACTACATATGCTGGCATGACATTCTTCTAATGCATGAAGCCTTCTTCAGCTTAAAGGTACCTAAGGAGTAGTATACTTTAGTGTCGATGATATAGAACGTCATCGATGAGTGTATAGTTGGTAAAGGTGTAAGCTAACCTCTTTGCCTCGACTTGGTCCTTTACTAATGCTTCAGTCTTCAGATGTTTTATTTTGTGGTCTATCCAATAAGGTTAAGAGCTTGGTAGTTGAATCATGAAGACTTCCTATCCTTATTCCATTGTGCAATGGGAGGTATTAAATGAAAAGCGATTTATCATCATCTTATTATGCTAGGGCAAAGGTGGAAGCTAGCTTAGACAACCTTTTAACTTTCGAATTCTATGCTTGAGGGATTTTATTGATCTTACAGGAGGTGAAGTTCGAGAGGAGCCCTTAGGCTATCAACATAATATAATCTTATATGGCTTTAATTCTTACATAATATTTCTTAATTTAAACATCAATATTTAGTTGAAAGTTCTAACAACTATTAATATCATCAACAACTAGAATAAAGTGTTCTTAAAGTGGTTCAACCAAACCAAATTGAACCAAACTAAGCTACATTCAAAGCAGTTTGGTTGAGATCCTTAAACTGTTAAAAGCGGTTTGAATTATGAAGGGTTTGAGCCAAATTGTTTTTAACATAGTTTGGTTAAATTTAATCCCCATACGAAGCTGAACTGTATCGTTTTAAATGAGCTTAGATGTTATTATTACTATGATTAGAAGAAGAATATTTTGTAGAGAAATTAAGCCTAAACAAGTTTGATATAATCGAATTCAAACTCATTAAATGCCATTTTGACTCAAGCTTAAGCTCAAAATCTTGACCTTGGTTGAGCTTGAATAGAGCTTAAGCTTTAAATTTGAGTTACACTCAAGATCAAACTTGAATTATGTAATATGTCATTTCAATTCAACTTATATTGCTATTGTAATGTACATATGTTATTTATTATATGGAAGTCAAAACTAAAATGATTACTACTAATTGAATTGTTACAATTACCAAGTGTATTATTTATGTAAAATAAGTCATCCCCCATATTTATCATCCTTTTGATGGATGTTATGGTTGTTTGATAAATAAGTAGCAACTAATATTATTTGTGGGGAAAAAAAAGAAATTGTAATAATTAATATTTTATATGATATCTAATGGAAAATTTAGGTTGAATCATATGGTACTTAAAAAGGATTTTTCAAAAAAACTTTTATGTTTGAAATAAATGATGAATGAACCAAAGAGATAATTACAAATGCCCTAAAAATATATGCCTGGTGTGGATAGAACTTCTAAGCTTTCAAAGTAAGATAATTAAGAGTGAACCATACCATTGATTAGCAAAAGATGTTGTAAAACTATAATCCTTGAAATTAAATGATAAATAGAATTGAAAAATAGATGCAAATATGCTCCCTCAAAACTACTATTCATGTACAAATAAACTCTTTGAACTCTTAGGTATATATTTTCTAGTTATTATATTTTTGTGCTATAGTAGAGGGCAAATTCTTTAATCCATTATTTGGTTTGCTTATTGATTTAAGTTATTTGACAAAGGGGCTCTTAAGGTATGAGACCAAAACAATCTATTCCAAAGTATAAAATAAATATATCTTTGAAATTTAAAAAAAATGAATGCATAACAAATTCTCAACATTTTGACATACTCCATCTCTTTCTCTCTCTTTAGGCTACTCTACTTAGTTATACTACATTCCATGTTTGATACTAGTGATTTTTATTTATTTATTTTTTGTGCAGTACATAGACCAAACGTTTTGTACCAAAGGGTCGTATTGTCTTGTCCTCCTTATTTGGTGTTGCATTCTCTAATTCTCCTTATACTATCCCATTTTATCAACTAAATGTTACAGTATGCATTTGTATCACCATAACCTTTGAAAATATGTATATTCCCTCAAATGATTGCTAAAAGACCATTAAAAAGGAACTTTTTGAAAGTTTAATAGTCACTTCATATATAAAGAATAGTTTTGAGAATCTATTATCCGTTTTTTCATATTAGCCATGTTAAATTTAGATCCATCAATTTTGTGCAAAGTTATTTCTACTCTATTAAATTAACACTAAATAGTGTTGTAATAGGTAATGTGGATCATGTGCCAATGATTGAGTTACTTATGGACAAAATCCTATAAAGAGTAGAAGTTAGCTACATAAGGAGCTATTAAAAGTTAAGTAGAAATAGATATCCATATCAGTAACCTCTACAGCTAAAAAAAAATTCAGAAAAAAAAAGAAGAAAAACAATCCATATATAGTACATGGATTAGACATGGGCACTTATGGATGGAATCTTATAAGGAGTAGAAGTTAGCTACATAAGGATTTATCAAAAAGTAAAGCAAAAATAGATATCCACGTAAATGATTTTTAGAGCTAGAAAAAAATTGAGAGAGAAAAAAAAAATCATCCATATATAATACATTAATTAGATATGGACATGGGTATCTAGTCATGCTCGATCCATATGGAACCACCGTGGCCTTGGTTTGGAAAGGGTGAAGTGGGAGCACCTTGTGCCCCTAAAGTTTCATAGTGGCTCTTTTGGACCCATTGGGTCTTGTTCATTTGTCTTGGACTTATGGGATCTGTGGTTTCCTTGCTCTTATTATAATTGTTATTATTATTATTTGGAATTTTCTCTTATTTTGACCCTTTGTTCTTAATTTGTTTTTAGTTTTTTCGACAAGATCCATGGTGGATTCAACGAGTTCATAGGTCTTGAGGAGTGACCAATGCCTAATCGATGGGATGACCGGATCTATCCAAGTGTTTTGAACCCATTACACAAGGTAGATCCGGATCTTAGCATGACGGGTTAGTGGCAAGGCATGGGCCAACCACACCATACCCATGTATACACACTCTTATGTTTGGAGTGGATAATTAGATGAGCTATATTTCTATGTTAAAGAGAAATATAATGGATGGGCACACATAACTAACATATAAACTCTAATATGGTACTAAGAATACTCTCTAAACGGTGTGCATACTTCTTGAAACAAAAATGATGCAATAAGTTGTAATTAGTTAATTATATATCATAAATTTACGGAGGAAATAAGCTAAAAGTCTTAACATCACTTTAGAAAATTTTAATTTGAATAGTGAAATTGTCGAAATTAGAAAATACAATTAACTCGAAACATACATTTGATGCTTATATGACATATTTTAATATTTTTCTCATTACATGGTGTCAAACGGCATACGTCAACAAAGTTATAAATTAGTAGTACAATTTTGTTGCAAATGTTAAACTAATTTAAGAAGTTAAAAAACAAAAAACTTGAAATTCTAAAATGTTCCCAGGGCCTCCAATATGATCCTTTTTATAATGTGCTTTATTTTGCCCTTTCAAACTTCATTGTAAAAAAGAAAGGAACAGAAAATAATTAATTATGTACCGAAGTCTTAATTCCATGTTCTATGATCGTGATTCGGTTTAGACTGATTATTTTACTTTATTTTAGTGGAATTTATGTTTTAATCCTTGGAATCTAAACTGTTTTAATCCTAAAAATCTAACGCTTATACCCCTTAGTTTATAGTCTTTTTTTGTTTTATAATAGAGGATGTGAAACACCTTAGAAAATATCTTAAAACTAGAGGATGCTTTAGTAAAAAGGATTGAATGAACTTTTTTTTCCATTACTTCTTATTTAATTGAAGAAAAAAAAAAAGCAAAAAAAGAAGATCTCTCTCTCTTCCTTCTTGTATAGCATAACCTATACACCATATCACACATGGTTTTCTGGAAAAATTAAAGTAACGAGATGAGCATTACTAAAATACTTCGAAAAATAACTTAATGGAAATTGTGGGACCCTAATTACTTAAAACCGATATAAGTTAAGGGCGTCTAATATGATTTAGGGCTTCTAAAAAGGTCTTTCGAATTGAATCAAATTTCACGAAGAGGTCAAAAGTTAGAAGAAGAGTCCCAATAAAGTTTATTTTTTGAAATAAAATATATAGAATATTTAATTTCAATCAAACATAATTTTATCAGGATTGTTCGATAATTATAAAAAATTCAAAATTTGAGTTCTGAGACATAATAAGGCCTTACAGATAAATTATTTGACTTATAAAAATAATATTTTAAAGTCGAATAGTATATAGTGTATTTATATAATCATAATATACACTATATGTACCCGATAAGCATCTATATTAATCTAATATAATAAATATAGGATAAATTATACCCTAAAACACAATTATTAGTAAAATCAACACACATGACCTATTTCGGCAAGGAATTTGGCATAACAACCAGATGAGAACTTGGGATTAACCAAGGGTGAGCTATCAATTAAGAATTAAGCTTAATCACCTAGTACTCCATCTAGCAACTTAAGAAAAAAAACACTTGGAAAAAATGCTTTTGCTTTCTATCGACTAGAGCATTATATAAGCAAGCATAGGATGAAACTTTAGTCATTTTGATAAGTTCAAGTCAATAAAACACTCCAAATAAAAATATTTTAGGAAATTATGAAAATTAGGGATAATATTAGAAAATTAAGGGGATTTGCGATTCCTATAACTATACAAAACTTAAGATCATGTAAACCTTATGAAATTGGGCAACGATTTAAATTTAGGCTCAAGCTCTCATCGATTACTCCTAATGATCAATTGACTTAAAGGATTATGTAAATATATAAATCTTAGATCTATAATTAGCAATGGACAAGAAAACCCTAAAACCTAAACCTAAAACCCTAAACTTAGTAAAACCCCAAATAACTTGGAAGCTTGGGAATCTATTTTCAAAACGAAACCAATAAATAAGGTAATCAAAACTAAGTTTCAAATTACATTAATAAATTTTATTAAGGCAACTGAACAAAGAGAGAGAGAGAGAGAGAGAGAAGACTTATATGTGTACATGTAATGCTAACTACCCCCATTCCAACCCTTTTCCTTACCTTCACCTCATGATAAGTTAGCCAAGATTAAACTAGTTAGTTCGAGTGTAACTAAAAAGAGGTTAGATTAATCCCCATGATGAAGTGACTTAACCATACAATTATCCAAACAAGTCTTACCATTTTTAGCAACTTGTCACAAGCCAACTTTTCCAATCAACCAAAAAAGGAAAGTAAAAGACTTATGCAAATCCACTTCTTAAGCCCCCATGCACCGGCCCCTTTTTCCTACATATAATCCCAATGCCTTCTTGTCATCTTTTTCATGAAAGCTTCACAATTCAAGTGAAAACTACCCTAGAACCTTAGAAAAACCAACTAATACCATGCCCCATGCACCTATCTAAGTCCCCATCTTATATTAGACTGTCCTTAAATGAAAACCCCTTACCTATACTTTTCATTTACACTTACAAATTCAAAATACACTCTCACTCACTTTGTTACAATCCAGAAGGGAGTCGAGTCGTGGTAGTACTGCCATATAACATGTGAAAATCCAAGATTAAGCACCATCCTTGATCAAGGGCCTTTAGTGTACTATACGAGACCTTTTACAACTACAACCTTCTCTTAGTAACTAGTATCAAGTAATAGCAGAGCACGTAATTTAAAATTATGGCATTCAACTAATATTGATACAACATAGATAGGAGGGAATAAAAAGTTTTTCCCTTAGGTTAATCATACAATACTAGAGTAGGTTAACAGGAGTAGTCTAAGTTGCTTAACAATTAAAAGTACTTAATAATTGGAAAATAATAAAGAGTCTATAAGTAAATAAATGGTTCACTCGAGCTCTCGACTTCTTCACATCCCATCACCCTAAAGCTAGTACAACTGACCTCAAGCATCCCAAGGCTCGGTTCCAGTCACAAGTCCTACTATAACAATAAACTATAGAGGAGTCAGCTCAATTGCTTAGTGAGTAACCTTCCTACTTTACTAGCAAATAGTATCAAACAAGTTATTAAACAAATATATGAACGCATAGTCAAATATATGCAATGTAATAATATATACAGTTGGTCAGTAACTGTATAAAGTACGGTTTTAACACCCATCATTGCCCAAGTTAGGATGACATATTAGAATCCAGGTATCAATGTCCAATTTGTAGTCTCTTGTCAACAATATCACCCTTAGTAGTAAGCATAGCACGATCTCAAGTAGAAGGCAACACTCCCCAAAGTCGAATAGTTCCTAAAGGTTGAGGTGAGAACATGTTGTACGAGATACGTTGTATGATAATAATTTTAATATACATGATACAATGTGGATCTAACTAGGCATGATCCCTTGTTCTACTATGTGATGCTAATGCCCTTAACATCATGTTATAAGATGCAATGCATGTTTGGTTTAATTAGGGGTCGAATATTTATTAGTTTCGATTCATGACAACCAACCAATATATTCAAACACTCCTAGATCGTAAGTTATAGTGTAGTAAGCATATAAGTTTATATTAACTTAAGATATTTTGCAAACAAGTTCAATCATAACAAGCACATGCAGTATCCCATATGCCCCAATCATGCAACAAATTCAATTATTTGACATAATTAAATAGTTTACTAACTACAAGCATAAACAAGCAAAGTAAGGAGCAGTATACTCACTCGACAATGATGTTCAGCAGTCCCACTAATCCTCTACCGTGTCTAAGTCAAACTCCTCATCCCCTAAAGAAGATAATTAAGGTCTATGAGTATTCTATTCGCATCAATTAACTAAGCTTACTGCTTACTATCTTGAAGTTAGTTGTTTTTCTAATTCTAACATATCTTCCTCGTTTGAACTCCGCTTTCGGTGATCTTATAGTTGTTTTCATCATTTTCGAATGTTCTTTCATTTGGTAAAGTTCTTTTTAAGTTTCTAGGTTAGTAAGTTTTTGGTTTAGGCCCTACAAGCTCATTGGCCTAAATGATGAATTGGGTTACTTTAGGGTTTAGGCCTAGTTTTGGGTCTTAAGCTTGGTTTTTTACTTTGGGCTTTATATTTATTAACTTAAGGCCTTATTTTAACTATTTTAAATGGGCTTTTTCTACCCAACACCTTAAAATTTTAAAGTGGGCTTTAGTAATACTCTTATGGGTCCAAATGGGCCTTTTTACTAAGTTTAAGGCTTTAAATCACTAAAGGGCCTATGGTGGGTGTCTTGGATGGGCATTTGGGTTTTGTGGGCCTTTTAATTAAATCATTCTAAGCCTTCTAACCTAGGTTCAGATCTAGTCACTTAGCTGTCACGTCTTGAAGCGGCAAAGTCGTAACAACCCCGCCGTGTAAATCATCTTAAGATAAAAGTTGGCCTTACAACCGCTATCTTAGACCTGATCTACACAAGGCGTCCACGACTAACCCGTTTTGATGTAAACAGTTTGTACTTTAAATAAATCATTTATCTAAGAAAGCGAGGAAATATATATATTCACTATAATTTAGTTATTACAATTATCGTTTGCAATATTTCTCCGAAATATATTTCCTAGTTATTACATTATTCAAAAATGAGAAGTTCTAAAGTAAAAGCTTAAACCTTAAAAATATATGTTCATTCTTCAAATGTTTTTCCTCACTCCCCAGGATTCAGCAATTGCTAGCTTCAGAGTAGTTGTTTGCTGCTTCTTAGCCAGCACCTGCACGACGTCTATAGGGATGTGAGCAACCATAGCTCAGTAAGTTAAGATGGATGACTTAAAACTATACCATATGCACAATAAGGTTTTCGATCACTTATTAGGTGCAATGTATGTGCAAGCAAATGCCATCTCACGATATTGTCCGGCTGGTCATGAGATTAGAGAAATTGCGCCCGCTCTAATCCGGGTTGAGGAGTTGCCGTTAATGCAACAGCTTACGACCAAACCTAGGCTTGTGTAATGGAGACCTTGCTCCTCCCGCGACTACCTTCGAACCACTGTCTTCACCTTCGCTGTGACCTCCTCTCCTATCATTTGGTTCGACTGAGGATGAAGAATGGACCATTTTGCAATCCTGCGCTATCCCTTCCGAAGGGGTCGGTATTTGGCCGGAGAGTCCTAAGTTCCCCTAACGGGTTACCATACATGTCCGATTATGATTACTGGTCAGATATTTGATTAAGTCCAGTTTAGGGTGATCAATCCTTTCATACAAATCATACAATACGTGCCAGAGCAACAAACAGAATCATAGTATCACCCATAATCAAACACATGCACACATCCAACTATCTAGCAAGCACAAACAAGCATAATCTTAAGCCTCTAAAATACAGCATCGTATTAATCCCAACTTACCTCAACTCCTCGCTCACTAACTTGAGGTTCGATTTGCTCAGACCATCGCCGATCATCCCTATAGCACAAACGTGGTTTCAGTTTTTCATATAACTATTATAGGTTTGTTTTATCCTATAACGCTTATTGTTATGTTTCGTTTAGGGTTTAATATGCTTAATTATCTAGGTCTTGAGTCTTTTACAATTATACTAGGTTTGGGGTTAGGTTCGGGTTCGGTTTCCGCATCGATTTCTAAATTAAGTTCTAATTCGATTTTCTAAGTAGTGTTTTATACTCCACCTCTAGAAATTCGTTTCAACTTATAATGTGAAATTAATTACATTACTTCCCAATCTCCTAAATATCATTATTACCCCTAGTTAGTATTTTATTTCAACCGGTACACTTATATTCTTATTAGTGTACCGAATTTACTCCTAATGTGAGAAATTTTTACATTTTTCATATAATTACATAAATTCAATTTTTTTTATCAGATTTATTATATATCCCTATTATTTATATAATATCAATTTTTATCCTAATATTTTCTATTTATTATATTTTCAAAAATTACATATTATGCATTATTGCCTATTATGTACATAATGCACTTCTAATATTTTTATCACTTTAATTACCATCCCTAAACATCAATTATCATTTCAAAATGTCTAAATTTATCCTAAATGATATTTTACTCCTAATTTCCCTAATTTACAAAATTAACTATTTTTCCCTATTATTCATTTACTACATAATTAACCTAATAATTACATCTAACACCCTAAATGCTACAAGTATCATACTCCATCAAATTTCCACATCCTAAAACATATATTTATTCACTAAATCAGTAATTAACCATTTAATTACTTAATTAACCCTAAATTACCCATTTTATGCCTCATTTTAAGGCCTAAAAATTATCTAAAAATTTCAAAAATTAATTTTTAAAAACGGGCTTCATAGCACTATTCTATATCATATAAGTAATCTACACAAAAATTTTGGGCTCAAAACTATACTCCTAAGGTCGTTTATTTCTAAACCGAAAATTCTAAACCGAAATATGTTCGGTTTTATACAATTTCTTAAGGACGCTATATCACGAGACATATTTTCATCAAAATAATATTTTTCCTACAAATTAAATACAAAAATATTCCAGAATAAAAAAATTCATAATTTTCTAATAATATTTACTATTTTTACAAAATTACACAAGAATCGGGCTGGAAATCGGACTCCTCGATCTCGGTGGCTCCAGCCACCGCTGGCCGCCGTGGCTTTGTCGGCCAGCCTAGGCACTGCCACCCTAACTGTACAGTTTTTCTTATTTTTTTTCTAACTCGAATTTTTCTCTCAATTTTTACCTCTCCTAAATTTTCTCTGATTTCTAACTATCCAAATGAGTTCCCGGATTTTTCTTGCTATTTATAGTGCTTTAGGGGATTTATTGTGTATTAAATGGGACAAGATAATTGCCTTATCGCTTAACTTTTGGCTTTTATATTGTCTTAATTTAATTGGCCAAATTTTTTCTTATTTTTCCCAGCTGCCACAACCCAATTCTGGATCATTCATGATTTTTCCTGATTTTTCCTTTATTAATTATGAATTTTCTTTAAGTATTTTGTATTATTTTAGTACATTTCGCGTATTTTAGGTAATTACGCGTATTTATACCTACATGTAAATTCATATATAGTACAAATAAATATTCCTAAATATTATTTAGGTCATTCTATTATTTTTAGTATATATATAATTTATCTCTAGTAATTTATTAGTAATTAGCAATTATTATACTTAAAATTTGAAAATTTTATAGTCTCCTATTTTATTACTTATTTTCTTAAATTCAAGTTTACAGGGTCATTTTTACTAATATTTCTCTTAATAGTTTATAATTTGGGTTTGATCGAATCCTTTAAACGATCGTCCAAAACCTTGTGTTCTAAGTTTAATTCTACAGTCACTTGACTTAGCTTTAGGGCTTACATTAGCTTCATGGGCTCTAAAGTTGGTTCTTTTAGGCTTTATGTGTCTAAATCACTATTTAGGGCCATAGGCTCAAGCCCACTTGTTTTTTGGGCTTAAACCTAATATTGGACTTAAGTTTATCCCACTTTTAATATGTTTGTAGATCTGGACATTAAGGTCTTAGGGGTTATCAACACCATTTTTTAGCCTATAATCATTAACTAAGCTATTTTAGGGCGTTAAACATACTTTAGCCTACTTAACTTGATTAATTAAGTCCTAAACCATAATTAACACTAAATAAACATGTCATTAAGCTAATAAACAAGAATTTCTAGATCTGGTGGGTTCATGAAAGTGGCGGCCATGAGTTGCTTCTATGATCAAATCTTCCATTTTCATGCAATACTTGATTTTTATGGTGTTTCTACTTAAGTAACCTATATTTCTACTAATCTAAAACTATAATTGCTTCATAAAAGTGTGTGGAAATGTTGCGAGAGAACATATAAGGGGCGGCATGCATGGGAAATGGGGATTCTATTAACCTACTTGATGATTTACTACTCTACACTACTTAATCTATTTGTGTTATATCTTCTACCAAAAGTGGTTTTTCTTTTACTAACCTTTGTTTTCCTTACTTGAAACACCTTAGAACTTTTAGGGATTTGCTGTAAAGTAAGTTTCAACAAAGAAAAACATTAATTTCTAACATTATTCTATAAGAAAACTAAGGAAAACCTAACCTAAGTTCTTATCGGAGTAAGGAGTAGAAGGCCTTCTTTGAGATGAGTGTGTCATAAGCTTGTATGTGTGTATGAGTAGGTATGTGTGTGTCAAAAGGTTAGGGTAGAGTGTGTGTAAGGCATGAAACTTAGTGGTGAGTGATTTGGAGAGGTGGTGGTGGTGTAAGGTCTAACAGTATAGTGTGTGTGTGTAGCCAAGAGGATGAATTAGAAAGGGATTTGGGGTAGATGTTTAAGTAAGTGTTTGAGAGGATTTGAGAGTGTTTAGGGTTTGAGAAAACAAAATGAGGGAGGGGAGTAGGATGGCTAGTCGTGAGGAATGGGGGAGAATGGGGGGGGCGGGGGACAAACTTTGGTTGTTTAGGGAAATCAAGGACAAGGCTTAAAATGGGGATCATGTACTATTATACTTTTTGCTAAATTGAGTAAGATCTTATCCCCTTAGGGTACAAGATATTTTAATTGTCTTTTGGTCCTTAATCATGTTTAACTTATAGCTAATTAAGATGTAATGGGGTTAGTTATGGATTAGGGTTTGATTAGGGTAATTGATGGTAATTAAGCATGATTAAGCTAATTAAGTGCTCTTTGGGTACATTTAGAGTTTTGTTGAACTTTGATGTTATACTTTAGCTAATCTAAATGCCTTATGCATGTACTTAAGGTTTCCTTAGGGTTTGGTGTTTATTTATAGTGATTTGGTCCACGTACGAGCTCGAAAGTTAAGGTCTCAATCATTTAGTGCTATTTATCACTTGTATTGATTGATTCAATTATACTATTAGTGTTTATTTGTGGTATTAAGATATTTGATTACTTAATTAAGGTTGGATGGTCATTTTAGGGTTTCACTATTGTTCTAGGGTTTTTCAAGTATTAGGGTTCTTGCTCGTTCAATTAGGTTTTTAGGGCTTACTTCAATTAGGGTTTTTAGTTAGACACTTAAGGTTTGATTCTTTTACCTAGGTTTTATTATTATGTTTGGGTGGTTCTAGGGACTATCCAAGAACTCTTTCATTCGATTTCACTTTTGGGTTATCGAAATTTCATAGGGCTTACACACTTTACCTTATAGCACTAGCTCTATACTCGCCCATACCCTCCACATTTTCTTTTCTATTCCACTTCTCTACCACTTGAAACTAAACACCATTAGTCACTATTTAGGTTACCTCTTTTAGTATCTTCCATACGTCTCTGTACTTCAACTTTTCAAGCTCAACATAATGATCAAGGAGCTAGTAGGGAACACTTGGAAGGAGCAAAGATAAGGCCAAGGAAGCACCACTATCTAGGCGCCACTTATCTTCAGTGTATTAAGGTTTTTCCCTCTTCTCTTTAGTGTAGTCTTAGAGCATTCATGTAATAGGGTTTCTTTTCTCTAAATTATTACTTGTAACCTTAGAATCCTTACGTTAAGAGTAACTTTATGATCTTTCTTTAGGAAACATCTTATAAATGGAGGTTTTAAGTGACCACAACATGTAATGTAGTAAGGACCATGTATACATAACATGATCAGGTCTGCTTTGCTCAACCAAGTGTAGTGTGCTTTGCTCTATTGGTTTGCTCTTCAGGTTGGCCAAAATTTCAAGTCTGCCCAATTTAGGTCTTTAAGGTCTCCAACAACTCATCAACCCAGCTCATTTACTCTTCACTCGAATAACTCATTTGACTATTTATTTTTACTTGTGTTATTTAGACTTCCTATTTCTTATATTATTCCTAAATTACACTTATGTTTATTTTGTATTTACAGGAATGCCTCTAAGACATCCTTTTAGTCATTTTAGTTACAAGTTTTCCATTATGTATAAATAAGACACTTGTAAAAGATTTTAGCATATTAATGATAAACTCTTAAGTCTTTTCTCTTAGAAAACTCTTCTCAAACTACTTTTATCAATCACTTTAGCAAGGATTGTAGTGAGCAACCTTATAACTTAGATTGATGAGTCACATTCAACGAGCTATAGGCTGTGTAGGATTTAGTTGGTGCATCATATCTAATTAGGTAGCTCACAAATTTGCTAAACACCACCCTTACACTCACCAACCCCTGCGTACAACAGATCAGTGTACAANCTTACAACAAAAGCACATACGAATAAGGTAATCCCTTTTTACCACTGTTGAAACACGATTCACACGCAAATGCCCTTCAACTGATTCTTCTTTTTTAAAAAAAAAAAATCAGCTACTGACCATAACCGTAAGGCTTACACTGTAATCAACTTGACACAAACTCCGACAACCACTACTAGCATACCTACAATCCCACTTGCATAAAGTAACAACACATATCCAAAGAAACCTTCGTGAATATAACTCATTAGAACTTCGTGCCACTACCAAATTTGGTGATTAATTAGATTATAAAAACCCTCATCATTGATTTCCTCGCTTAGTTGCCAGAATAATGCTTTATGGGCTAACATGTCATGTGTGAGTGGTACAAAACAATCTAAAATATCAGTTTCATCTATGGTAAGAATAAGTCTCTCTTAAAATCACGTAGTAAAGCTAGAAATCCTCCACACACACACACATACATACACATACATTTTCTTATTTTTGTTCATTATAATGGCTTCATGTGGATGACCCTAGAGACGCATTAGCTTTACTGGTATCAAAGCACAATTTCGATGAGGGATTATGCGACATTGCTGTGAAGTTTTGTTTCTTATTGCTGTTAGTAGCTACTGTATCTTTTCCATAGTTAGTATCGTGTGTTAAATTTATTGTTTGTATGTGAAGAAAGAATAGTATGATGGTGTGAAGAATTGATTTCTAGCTTTACTACGTGATTTTAAGAGAGACTTATTCTTACCATAGATGAAACTGATATTTTAGATTGTTTTGTACCACTCACACATGACATGTTAGCCCATAAAGCATTATTCTGGCAACTAAGCGAGGAAATCAATGATGAGGGTTTTTATAATCTAATTAATCACCAAATTTGGTAGTGGCACGAAGTTCTAATGAGTTATATTCACGAAGGTTTCTTTGGATATGTGTTGTTACTTTATGCAAGTGGGATTGTAGGTATGCTAGTAGTGGTTGTCGGAGTTTGTGTCAAGTTGATTACAGTGTAAGCCTTACGGTTATGGTCAGTAGCTGATTTTTTTTTTTTAAAAAAGAAGAATCAGTTGAAGGGCATTTGCGTGTGAATCGTGTTTCAACAGTGGTAAAAAGGGATTACCTTATTCGTATGTGCTTTTGTTGTAAGTAAGTGATATATAGTTGCTAGGTGTGAAATTATTGTAGCTTGTGAATTTCATGTGATGTTGCAAGTTTAAGTGGGAAATGTTTTCTTTATCGATAAGCGTATAGTAGTTCAATTAGGGTTTTCATGTGGTTATTATGGGTTTGTAGGTTTGGTTATGGTAGTCACTGGAGTCGCGTTGGTAGGTTTGTATAGCTTGCCAAGTGGTGTCATTGCAAGTATAGTCATTAATAAGTGGTTGTACAACATTTGATAGTGGGTTGTCTTATGTACGGTGGCTAGCGTTTGTTGTGCATGGTGTTGCAGTGGTGCATAGTAGTGATGCTAGCTATGGGGTACTATTTAGTTTCTCTTTGAAGTTGTAGAAGTTTATGACTATTGATTGCCTCTAGCTAGAGCTACCGAGTTTAAAATTTATAAACCTATATTATATTTTTAACTCAGTTCAATAAGTAAGTGTACCTATCAATTGTTAGTACGGATGATTATAGGGTTGTTTCCATTGAGAATGGATACAAGCACTAGTACTAATTAATCTTCCTATTATCTAGCAACCCAATTTATTAAGTGATTAAGTATTAAAATGTCTAATTTACTAACTAAACTATACTGATCCACAAACAACTTTCAATTAACAAAATGACTACAGAAATGATTAATAATACTACACTTAACATGCATACTTACTTTACCACATAGCATGCTATCACCAATAAATTTTTTTCCTAATTTTTGTAATCTGTAGAGAATCACTAATTTATAAGCATTCTTCTTAAAATTATTTACTTCTAATCTTAATTATGTATATTAGAATCTCTTCTGACTTAACAACCACTTAGAATCACATTTAACATCGTAATAGCTTAACAATTTCCCTAAGGATGTAGTAACTTTCCTAATAATATCTCTACTATCAGAAATAAGTTATTGTAATAAATTTGATCTATTTGGTAGAATTGTCTCTCAATATATTCTATCGCAACTTGTTCTAAGTTAGTGTCATACACCATACTGAACTTAGATTCATTAAGTTCAATTCACTATAAATAACAAAAATCAAGAAATCACTAATTTACGCACTTGTTCATATTAAGTTGATGTAGCAAGTCTTAAATTACTACTCATACATGATGAAATGATAATACATATCAACAAAACTCATGACTGATAAGAAATATAACATAAGATCAATAGAAGAATAAAACCCCTTTTCAATTCCATTGTAAAAGTCTCTCAATGCATGAACAATGAATTCCTGTCATCTCTCTAGAGTAATTCTAGGGAAAGTACAATATGCACATAGAGAGTTATACTAAAAATGTAAAGATACAATGAATACAACTTAAGTTAATAGATGTGTTTGTGGTTTAAGATCTAAGATGTCTACTACAAAGAATCTAATGTTACTTGTTGTGACGTGTTGTCTTGTGTCTAAAAATTGCAAGTGTATTTATATTCTTCTTGTTAAAAGATTTGAAATACACCATTTCAAGACACCCCATGGGTTTTAGACTCGTTAAATGTATCGGTTCGAGTGAAAAATTTAAAAGGAACAGTTGTGTTTACTCCCATCATGCTCATGATTCGCGGTGTGATAGTCTTGGATAAGAATAGTCTCCACCTATCATAGTCGTAATGTTTGATGTGAACACCTCGGAAAAAATCTATTCATCTCCTCACGCCTATGATAGAAAGAGTAATAACCCTCTTGATATACAATTACGGGAGTAATGAACAGTTGGATCATAATATTTCCCTTGGCCACACTCGTGATGGAGAGTGTGACAGACACTGGACACTCAATTCCTCTTTTATCACTCTCGTGATTGAATGCATGTTGGTTTTCCTTCAAAATTATTCCTTTATGATAGGTGTGATTGCTTTGATTCTCCTTGTTCTTATGTAATTTCATCTTCTCTTCACTTTATCTTGAATAAATATCATCTCCTTACTCTTAAATCATCTAAAATTAATATATTACATAATTAAGTATGAAGAATATGATAAATAAACACAATTATGACCAATTTATTGATAAATAAGCCTATAAAGTATAGAGTAAATTATGCCTATCAACTACTAGTGTAGTGTTTGATAGAAGTGAACCCAAAGTGTAAAGCCTTCCTATTGTGGATTGTGTATTAGTGGATGTAAGCTTGTAGCAAAGTTGTGTCATTGGTGGTCAAGACTGTGTATTAGTATTGTATGTTATTGTGAATGGTAGATAGTGGTGTTGCATTTGGCTTGTATAGTGGCATGTGTAGCTGTGCATGCAATGTGAGTAGTATTTGTGTCAAACTAAAGTGATAGGCTTAGCTTTTAGTGAAGAATATGAGTATTACTATAGTAGAATTGAGCATATGCTATCCCTTTTCGAACAATTTGCCGAGCTGAATTTCATGCATTGTTGTACTATCCTCTTTTAATAGTGCTAAGTATCTTAGTGGAATTATATCCGAGTTATTTGTGAATTTCGAGCTGCTAAAATAGAGATGAGGTGATCTATTTGATCACTGCTAAGCTAGTCATTCATGTCTAAGCTCAAGTGCCGAGCTAACTATCGAGTACGCGAGCCAATCTCTAAGCTACTATTAACCATTTTCATACTGCTACAATATGTGTGGTGAATGTACGAAAGACAAAGTGTAGTAGTTGATAGTAGTGTGCTAGAAAGAGAAGCAAATTGAATTTTGTGTGTGTTTTCCAAGCAATGGAAGCTGTGTTGTGTGTGCTATTGTTTATTTTTGTGCTACTATAAATTGTGCCATGTTGTATGGCATCGGGTGTGCCAAGTGTTGTAGTTCTGTGCTAACATACAAGTTATGTGTGCCAAGTAAGGTGTGGGCTATATAATTGTTGAGTAGCTGTATTGAAGCACTAAGCTATTGATCCATGCTTTCTATTATGTGTAGCCAAGTGTAGAGTGGTATTGTGTACATCGAGCTATGAATAAGTGCTTTGCATGGAGTTGCAAACATGATCAAAGCGTGCAATCGTATGACTATAGCTGTGAACTATAGAGGAGCTTCAAGCTCAATGTTAAATGTGTGTTGTTTTGTTTAAATTGTTGCCGAATTGAGATAGTGTCTGAACCGAGTGTGAGCCCCATACTTAACAAATAAGAATTGAATTGGTAAATTTAGAGTATCGGTAAAACTAACCCAATTAATCTAAAAACTTATAAATAAGCTCAAGACATTAGTTAAGGAGATCCCGTAAACTCAGATATTAAGAATATAATAAAATAATAATAAAACTAAAATAGTATAAATTAACTATATTACTTATTATTTATTATAACCACGTAAAATAGGCTCAGTAGTTTGTAAACATTAAGCGAGAAATTATATACATAATAAAATTATTATGGGACATAAAATAACATATAGAATATATACATATGTTTCGTATGTAATTTTTAAGTATATATGTATACTTGTAATTAGTTAAAATACCCTAATATTTACATTTTGAGCCAAAATAACATAAGAAAATCAATAAAAAACATGGGAATAGTTAGGAAGATAAAATTGAGGCGTGTAGATCATCATTGATAGGTATTTAGGAAAAATAACAAGGGATCATGTAAAGTAAGTATGATATTTAAGCTTAGAACATAGAAGAGAGAGAAAGAAAATCTATTTGCACAACAAATTAGCTCCAAAAATCTAGAATACTCTCTATCAGAATGCTACATGTAAGTTAAGATATGGAAAAATTAATTAGGGAATTTGAAGATCAAAGAAATAAATTAGGGAAAATTTACAAATAATAAGTGTAATATAAGCTATGGAGGGTATAATAGCCTAAAGGATTGTTAAAGCTTAACCATAACCACCACCACCACTAGAAGCCACACCCAACACCTAAAGTTGCTGATAAGGAGGGGACCATTGTAGGTTGTCAGAGCTTCAATTTCTAGTAGGTGTCCATTTTTACTTGATTTTGTAAATTTTAGTAAAAATACCAAAAATGCCTAGAAAATTATGAAAATAATTTTCCAACATATTTTTAAGTATAGAATTTAGGAAAATACTATTTTCTATAAATTTGGTAGCTATTATATATATCCTTAAGAAATCCGAGAAATTAGACAATTTTCAATATTGAAATAAATAGAGCCAATGACATAGTCTGTACTTCAAAATTTTTATATAAACTATCCTAAGTTAATATTAAATTACTTTACGAAAGTTTTTCATGACACTATTTTCTATATTTTTATTTGATTTTTTAGCCTTAAATTATGCCTAAAATAGTGTTTTTAGTAAAAAATAGTATACTTCTTTTAATAACCTCATTTGGATGCTAAGCTTGATTCATTATGGAAAAGTGAAATTAGTAACTTAGTAATTTTGTGGGAATTGAAAAATTGATGAATCATAATGTGATGTATAAGAAATTGAGAAGTAATGAAGTTGAGGAAGGTTATTTGAAGTGTTATTTACCATTTTAAATTGATTCTATAATTGTGACTTAGAAGGAAAATGAGTAAATTAGCTAATTAGGGGATATTGATTAAAGGTAGATGATAACTCAAAGGATTCTATGAATAAATTTTTCATTATAACGATACTAAAAGGGTGAGTCAGAAGCAAAATTTATGGGTAAAATGTAAAAATAGGGGATTTGGAAAAGCTTGATCAGAGGATGATTTTCTTAAAAACTCTAGAGATAACAGAGTTAGAGACTAACTCAAAGGGTAGTTTAACGAGGAACTTAACCTGGAGAAGTTTAGAGGTTGTCTCAAAAAGTAAACTTGATATTATAAATGACCCCTATATAGCTCAAAGAATAACTCAAAGGACTTTTTACTAAAGAAAACTATTATAAAACCACTTAGAACCTAACTCAAAGAATTTGGTAGTTTTGGGTAACTTATAAAAATTAATGAATGGTTAAGAAATCATGATTTTTTAGTAGAAATAACTTATAAAATTTATGGTAAAACAACCCAAAAAAATGTATAAAACAAACTAATGGCTAATGAATCAAGGCTTGAAAACTAATCTATTGTGTATTTTTGTGGACAATTAAAGAATAAGGAGGCAACAATCTAAAGTAAGTTACCAATAAGCGTAGATAAGTTAGGATTGATGCATTGTGACATGTTGAAGTATTATATCAGGATATTTAGAGAAATAAGAGTACTTGTCTGTGGTTTTAGCTAGATTGTTTGTGCATATGCGATGTGTGTGCTTATGATACTGATTGATGTTTAGGAGTTGAACTCTAAGTGTTGTTTTCTACTTGAATATATCATGTCTAACGTATGTGAATTGGGTTGCTTACCTTATAATTTAGACTAATCTTAAGTTGACTAAAATCTAACATGGCATTCATAATAACCCAGTAGGGATAATGATCAAGTTGTTAGACTAAATACCAACACTTCAATGAAGATAATACAAATGGTTCTTTTCCCACCCTTAATTGAACTAAGTAACAAGAGAAGGAGTTGTAGCAAGGTTGGGAACCATGATTCGAATGTTATCAAGGGATGAGGCTATTCTCTATTACATAAGCTTAGATTCAGTTTAATAGTGTTGCGTTGAAACTCCTCAAAATCTAGGTTAGAGTAGACGAAATTTCTCTAGTTTCACAGTAGATTAATTAAACATTGTATGATGATCTATAATTTTCTTGTTGTATTTGCATTTAAATAATGATTGAAAAACCATGCTTATTAATGTACTTTTACAACTCTATCCCTTCTTATTGAGCAAGTAAACTCATATCCCAATAGATTGTTTTGTAGGTGTAGAGTAGTACCTAAAGATACCTCATTACAACTATCTACAAGTTAGTTTAAATAGGCTAGGGAGTGAAGTGTTGAAGTTTAATGAATAGATCAAAGCTCGTGTTACTTTTGTTTTTCTTTTATGGGAAGATTATAAGGTCTTCCTATCAGGCCTTATAGTCTTCGTTGACTTACTGTTGTCTATATAATATGTACTATAGTCCTCATGTGGAGATGTATAGTTCCTTTTGAAAACTATGGACCTTTTAATGTATATAAAGCTATGGAAAAGAACTAAATTATCTATAGATATGAGAAAATATATTTTGTAAAGTACTCATCTAACTGTTTCAAAGTTAGTTAAGTTGTCACTTGCCTTATGTAGACTATACCTATGTTAGCAATTAAGGAAGATAGCTTCTAGTCTAGTTTGGTTTACATGATGAGATTATTATGACTCCTCGAGTTTAGGGTATAATACCTAGTTGTTGTGCTTTAAGACATACCGAGCTAATTATTGTTGTGCCTTCTTTATGTGTGTTCGAGCTAATTTACATGTTTAAGCCGAGCTCTTGTAGTACGTCTTCGAGTTGAACTTGATATTTCAAGCTAAGCAAAAGGTCTACGCTGTTGCATTTTAAGTTGCCAAGCTGAGATTACATGATCACTATCTGAGCTGAGGTCATATCGTGTCATACAAGTTGAAGATCTACTAACCTAACTTGATTGATGCCTAGCTAAACAAAGAGTGGCTAGCTGTTGATGAGTTGCTACATCCAAAAAGGATACCGAGCTATGGTGCATTGGAGCAATTGTTTGGTAACGTGCTGCATGACCGAGCAGAATTTATAAGTGTTTAGTTGGTGTCAAGTTAAAGTGATTGGTGAAGTTGTTTTTGTGAAGTGTGATGGTCAAAGTGTATTGTCATGTGTAATTTGAAGTGCATGTAAGTGCAAGTGATAGTAGCAAGCTAATGCTGTTGACTAAGAGTACCGAACTAAATTTGTCAAGTAGTGACTTATTTTGTATTTGAGTTAAAATTGAAGATCCAAGCTGTGTAATTGTCGAGCATCCAAGCTACTATGTACTTGCAAATTAGAGTGGCAAACGTATGTGTATATTTGCCATTGTCATTTAAGTTACCAAGCTTTTGAGTGTTAATGCTAAGTTGCTTCAATCCAAGCTAATCTTATAGACTCGAATTGCTATGCTCCTAAGAGAAATTATCGAGCTAAGCTTAGTTGATTGGCTTTTATTACCGAGCTAAAACTGAAGAGTAAGTGAACTATCCTTAAGACTTACATAGTCATGTTGGGTGATTTTGGTGTATTAGTTGAGCATTGTGTCTACAAAATCATCCTAAGTTGTCTTAAATTGTGTATACAATCATGTTTGGTGAAACACACTTATGTCGAGTCAAACCATCAGTGAAAATCACTAAGCTTTAAACTTAAGTCTCTAAACTACTGTAATTGTGTTGTTCGTGTTACATAGGCCGAATAAGTGCTCTTATTCATATGAGGATTGGCTATTCCTTGCTATATTGAAGTTCGACTGTGCCAAGCTGTTGAGATACTTACGCTTCTAAGCTACTATAAAGTATTACCGAGTGATTGACTTAACCAGTCTAAGTTTCTCATGTGTACAACGTACATCTTATGTTAACAGAATTATAGACATATGTACTTATGTACCTTGACACTATGGTGAACAAGGCAAAATTGGCTGGTGGGTTTAATTGCCAAGCTGATTTGTATCGAGAAGTTAGGTACTCTTTTGATCGAATCGAGGTATTGTAACTTGAGAAATATTCAAGTGTCAATTATATTGGTGATGTGTACTGTTACGACTCTGCCGCTTCGATGTAAGCCCCACAACCAGTCACTCAAGGTTTCGATCGACTGAAAAATCCGATCAAACCTAAATTATAAGGTAAAGTTATAGATATTAGTAAAAATGACCCCGTAAACGTGAATTTAAGAAAATAAGTAATAAAATACGAGACTGTAAAATTTTCAAATTTTAAGCATAATAATTGCTAATTACTGAAAAGGCAAAAAGTGTAATATAATAATTAATAAATTACTAGAGATAGATTATATGTATATTAAAAATAATAGAATGACCTAAATAATATTTAAGAATATTTATTTGTACTATATATGAATTTACATGTAAGTATAAATACACGTAATTACTTAAAATACGCGAAATGTGCTAAAATAATACTAAATGCTTAAATAAAATTCATAATTAATAAAGGAAAAATCAAGAAAAATCAGGAAAAATCATGAATCATCCAGAATTGGGTCGTGGCAGCTGGAAAAAATAAGAAAAAATTCGGCCAATTAAATTAAGACAACACAAAAGCCAAAAATTAAGGGATAAGGCAATTGTCTTGTCCCATTTAATGCACAATAAATCCTATAAAGCCCTATAAATAGCAGGAAAAATCACAGAGCTCATTTGGGTAGTTTGAAAGTGAGAAAAATAGAGAGAGGCAAAAATTGAGAGAAAAATTTGGTTTAGAAAAAAATTAGAAAAAAACTATGCAATTAGGGCTTTCAAAGGGAACCCACATCAAACGAGCAACTAGGAGTGGACGGCCACCACCACCACATGGTGGTGGCAGCACCCAAGCTGACTGATAAGACCATGGCGGCCCGCGGTGGCCGGAGCCACCTAAATCGGTGAGTTCAATTTCCAGCCTGATTCTTGTGTAATTTTGTAAAAATAGTAAATGTTATTATAAAATTATGAATTTTGTTATTCTAGAATATTTTTGTATGTAGTTTGTAGGAAAAATATTATTTTGATGAAAACATGCACCGTAATATATGGTCCTTAAGAAATCAAGCAAAACCGAACATATTTCGATTTAGAAATAAATGATCTTAGGAGTGTAGTTTTGATCCCAAAATTTTTGTGTAGATTACTTAGATGATATAAAACAGTGCTATGAAGCCTGTTTTCAAAAATTAATTTTTGAAATTTTTAGATAATTTTTAGGCCCTAAAATGAGGCATAAAATGGGTAATTTAAGGTTAATTAAGTAATTAAATTATTAATTACTGACTTAGTGAATAAGTAGATGTTTTAGGATGTTGAAATCTGATGGAGTATGATACTTGTAGCATTTAGGGTGTTAGATGTAATTATTAGGTTAATTATGTAGTAAATGATTAATGGGGAAAAATAGTTAACTTTAAGTTAATTTTGTAAATTAGGGAAAATAGGAGTAAAATCTGATCTAGGATGAATTTAGACATTTTGAAATAATAATTGATGTTTAGGGATGGTAATTAAAGTGATAGAAATATTAAAAGTGCATTATGTACATAATAGGCAATAATGCATAATATGTAATTTTTGAAGTATACTAAATAGAAAATATTAGAATAAAAATTGATATTATGATAATAATAAAAATATACAATAAATCTGATGGGAAACTTGAATTTATGTAATTATATGAAAAATGTAAAAATTTCTCATATTAGGAGTAAATTCGGTACACAAATAAGGATTTAAGTGTACCGAATGGAATAAAATAGTAATTAGAGGTAATGATGGTATTTAGGAGATCGGGAAGTAATGTGATTAATTTCACATTATAGGTTGAAACTGATTTCTAAGGTTGGAATCTAAAACATTACTTAGAAATCGAATAAAAAACCTAATTTAGAAATCGATGCGAAAACCAAACCTGAACCTAACCCCAAACCTAAAATAATTATAAAAGACTTAATACCTAAGTAATTAGGCATATTAAACCTTAAACAAAACCTAACAATAAGCGTTGTACGATAAAACGAACCTATGATAGTTATATGAAAAGCTAAAACCACGTTTGTGTTACAGGGATGATCGGCGATGGCCTGAGCAAATCGAACCTCGAGGGAGTGAGCGAGGAGTCGAAGTAAGTTGGGATTAATACGATGCTGTATTTTGGAAGCTTAAGATTATGCTTGGTTGTGCTTGTTAGATAGTTGAATGTGTGCATATGCTTGATTATGGGTGATGATATGATTCTGTTTGTTGTTCTGGCATATATTGTATAAATTGTATGAAAGGATTGATTACCCTAAACTGGACTTAATCAAATATCCGGCCAGTAATCATAATCGGACATGCATGGCAACCCGTTAGGGGAACTTAGGACTCTCCAGCCAAATACCGACCCCTTCAGAAAGGATAGCGCAGGATTGCAAAATGGTCCCTTCTTCATCCTTAGTTGAACTAAGTGACAGGAAAGGAGGTCGCGGTGAGGGTGAAGACAGTGGTTCGAAGGTAGTCGCAGGAGGAGCAAGGTCTCCATTACACAAGCTTGGGTTTAGTCGTGAGTTGTTGCATTAATGGCAACTCCTCAACCCGGATTAGAGCAGGCGCAATTTCTTTAATCTCACGATGGGTCGGACAACGTCGTGCGATGACATTTGCTTGCACATGCATTGCATCTAATAAGTGATTGAAAACCTTGTTGTGTTTCTGGTATAGTTTTAAGTCCTCCGTCCTAACTTACTGAGCTATGGTTACTCACATCCCTATAGACGTTGTGCAGGTGCTGGCTAAGAAGTGGCAAACAACTACTCTGAAGCTAGCAACTGCTGGATCCTGGGGAGTGAGGAAAAATATTTGAAGAACAAACATATATTCTTAAGGTCTAAGTTTTTATCTTAGAATTATTTTATTCATTTTTGAATGATGTAATAACTGAATTATAGTATATATATATATAGATTTTCTCACTTTCTTAGGTAAATGCTTTATTTAAATTACAAACTGTTTACTTCAAAGCGGGTTAATTGTGGACGCCTTGTGTAGATCAGGTCTAAGATAGTGGTTGTAAGGTCAACTTCTATCTTAGGATGGTTTACACGGCGGGGCTATTACGACTCTGCCGCTTCGGGGCGTGACATGTACTACTTGGAGCCATTAGCTTAATTGAAATTCAAAATTTCACAATATGGCAAAGGAGCTCAATTTATGCAATATGACATCAAATAAGTTTTACATTAAGGGAAGGCTTAAACAGGGTATTATATTAACTCACATTAGTCATTATCCTATGAACTTTATCTCTGAAATTGTTGTTAGAAGATTGGACTACAAAACTATAGACCACTCAAATCCATATGACTTTTTTTATAATGATGAAGGGATTCAAGTGATGAAGCAAACAAAAATAGCCTTCTCTATTAGCAAATTTCAAGATGAAGTTTTATGTGGTGTTGTTGGCATTAAAGATTGTTACATATGTTTAGGTTCTCCATGATAAATGAGTCATAACATGAGCTATGCGCCTTTGAAGAATACTTATTCCTTTTATGACTAAGAACGAGTTGTGCTCCATCCTATATCCCTAACTAGCCTTGAAGAAAATTTAAGGAGTGTTAAGACTTCAATAGAAAGATGGAGGACTAAAAGAAAAACCTGTGAAGAGGCCATTAATGTGGAAGAGGAAGTTGATGAAGGAGTTATTATACCCTCTATGGTGACCTAAGAAGAAATGAGTTGTGAGGAAGTGGAGGAGGTGGCAACTTCTAAAAATGAAGTTAAGGGGGCAACATTGGGAGAACCTGAAGCTCTAAGAATACTTACGGTTGGGTAGGAGTTTAAGGTCTTACAAGTTCAGATCCTCTAAGCACATGTCATGTTTGAGCCTGAGGTTATGTTATTCCCTATGATTGATAGTAGCTGGAACTACTTGGGGGTAGTTGACCGAATATACGATGAGTAGAAGGAGCTTGATTGATTGTGCTCATGATAAGAGGAAAGAGTAATGGATTGTGTTTACTTTGATCATTAAGCTGAGCTGCTATAATTTATTTTTGTTTCTCTTGTAGATTTGTTTTTTATCTAGGTGGAAGTTGGTGTAGTCAATTGTTAAGTTTTAGGTCAAAACATTTCCAAGAGAGGGATGATTCGGGATAGCGACCCAACCAAATGACAAGTTTCAAGTTATATTAGAGACCTATTCATGAATCATATATGTACCAAAGACTTATTTAGAAGCTCTACATGTGTAGAAGACTTAATTATGAGCTCTTCGTAGATATTGTCAAGGATAGCTACGTCTACTTTACTCTATAAGTCTACCCTACATTACCAGTCTACTCTGCTCGAACATGTCTTCTCTGCTTAGCCAGGTTTGCTTTGCTCAACTAGTATACTCTTTAGGTTGGCCAGAATTTTAGGTCCACCTAAATTAAGTCTTCAACGTCTCTAATAGCTCATTAACTCAACTCATCTGCTCTTTACCTGAATAACTCATTTGACTATTTATTTTTACTTGTATTATTTAGACTTCTTACTTTTTGTATTATTCCGAAATTACCCTTATGTTTATTTTTTATTTATAAGAATGCCACGAGAGAATTCTTTTAGTCATTTTATTTATAAGTTTGCCACTATGTATAAATAGGACACTTGTATAAAGTTTTAGATAGATTTTGGCATAGTAATAATAAACTCTTGAGTCTTTTATCTTGAAAAGCTCTTCTTTACCCATTCCAATCAATGTACAAGGATTGTGGCAAGTAACCCTATAACTCGAACCAATGATTCACATCCGACAAGTTGTAGGTTGTGTAAGATTTGGTTGGTGCAACATACCCAACTAGACCATAGTCAATCTAAGATCAATACTAGATATTTAGGAGGTCCCATGGGAAGAATTAAGGGACTGAACAAATCTAGATTTAAATCTAGACTCTCTAATAATCTATTTTAAAGACAATTATATTCCATTGACATTAGTAGCTTTTAAGACTACTATGTGATCTAGACTTACCTATGCTTTTAGGGATCTAATTTCTCACTAGACTTATTTATGATTATGGTATTTTAGTAAGTTTTAATTGTTAATTACTATTGCTATGATATTACTTGTTTGAAGGGCCCTGAGTAACTAGAAGAGGAAATAGCCTTATACATTGTATCAAAGGGAGAGGACTGACAGGGGGATTAATCCTCAATCTTCATGCAATGTATGATAATCTACCATAACTAAGGGATCGAGTGGGTCGTGTCACATCAAGTGGCTTTGGAGTTAAAGTGTTGATGGTGAGAGAAGGTAGACTAACATTGATATGAATTTCCAAGAAGGTAACACATAGCTACCAATATCACATGAACCGAGGGTGGCTCCGAACCTTAAGATGGTACAAAAACTAAATGGAAGTTGAAGGCTGAGTAGGGATCTTGTGCACCAATGTAAGATATTACATACCAACATCTCACACAAACTTAGGTCACACTTGATATGACATACAAGTGTGGTCGGAGGTCACTCGCCACTAATCTACGCTCATAATAGACTAGATAAGAGTAAATGGGAGTAAGCAAGGAATACTTAACTCATAAGGGAAAATGTTTGAAATTCATTGTTACTAATTGTATAGCTCTTCTATATTACAAGTATTTATATAGCCCAATTAGAGCAAGTCTTAGGTTAAAGTAAATTACAAAAATGATTCCTACTAGAAAAGGAAAGATACATAGTTTACAAAGGTAAATTCATAAAGCAAATAAGAGAATATTCGAGTACATGAATGACAGTATAGATGTTAGAAAAATGGATCTGTATTAACTACACTTTTTATGGTCCTAAATGGTATGGATTGCTGAGTAGAGCTAGATTAGCTAAGTCGGCTTTAAGTTGGTAGCTTAGCAACTCTAAGACCTTAACTTAATAAGAGGGGACAAGTGATTGCTCAGGCTTAAAAGGAGGTAGGTCGATGTCCACATTAGTAAGCCAACTCAGTGACTAAGTAGCTTAACCTCGAGCATCTTCCAACTTGGTAGTGTTAAGGTTTTCTTCTCCCTTCAACTGTAAGAGGATGAAGTTAAGGGAGCTTAGGAGACATGTTAGGTCTGCTTGGATGAACAAATCTTGCTCTAAATTTAGATTCTCATCAACTATTTGATGAACCAAGGAGACTAAGGTACACACTTGAGATCGAGTGATTAGTCCCTAATCATTATCATCCCCTTTGGGCTATTTGATGTTTGAGATCAAATCTAGCTCAATACTAAACTACTTATCCTCAAGGACATAAGGTTAGAGATTGGTAATGTTAAAGGAGTTGGAGATCCCATACACTTTTAGTAGTTCAACTTTGTAAGCATTTGGATTGATTTCTTCGATCACCTTGGATGGTCCCTCTGCCTATGGAGATAACTTGCTCTTCCTAAGGTAGGAAAACCAGCCCTTACTAAGATGAATCTACATTAGATCTTTAGGATGAAATCTTCTGTCTCTTGTCTTTGACACTTTCTTTCAAGTTTAGATATAGCTTAGTTAGGTGATCTACAACTTTTTGATGCAAGGCTTAGATGGCTTCAAATCGTTCAACAACTTAAGGATCTTCAGGTCTGCTAGATGGGGCAATTAAGTTAAGTAGTAACTTGAGATTGTACCCATAGGTAACTTGGAAAGGTGACTTCTCAATGATACTGTGAACAATCTTATTGTAGGTGAATTCAATGATTGTAGGCACATCTCCCAATCAGCTGGATTTCAAACAATAGCAACTCTGATTAGGGTTCCTAATGTTATGTTGACAACTTTGGTTTGTCCATCTGTCTAAAGGAGGCAGGATGTACAAAATAGTAACTTCCCAACTGCTTCTAAAGGGTCTTTTAAAAATGACTCAATAACTTGGGGTCTGGGTCAAATATTATAGTTCTCAGTACTCCATGGAGCTTGAACACTTCCTAGAAAAAGAGAAAAGGGATAGCCGAAGCATTGTTAGTTTGCTAACAAGTCACAAAGTGTTCTATCTTACTAAACTAATCCATAACCACCATGGTGAAATCCTTCCCTTTGGATGTCCTCGATAATCCTAACACAAAGTCCATACTTAGCTCAAACCATGGTTTGGTCGGGATGGGTAATGACATATAAGGTGCTTGCTCCACTTAGCTCTTTGCTCCTCAGTTGGTCGTAACACTCTCTAGTACTGATTACACTTCCTTCATCATTTTAGAGTCTCGAGCTAAGTACTTCAAATGTTCGGACCTTTCTGAAATGACCAGACATTCCTCTTCCATGTACTTCGTACACCAACAAATCTCTTGTAGAACAGGTTAGGATATACAACTTTCCTTTCTTGAACAAGTATTTGTCCTCTTCGTGATAGTTATCAACAGCTCAATCATTATCACATCGAGCATAGATTAGTCCAAAGTATGGATCTTCAGCATAAAGACTCTAGATTATAGAAAATCAAAGAAGTCTAGTTTTAAGTTTATTCAAGAGGGAATGTCATCTTAATAGGGTACTGTATTGATCTCACCATTCTTGTACTTAACTGTGAGTCTCATAATTTCACATAGTTGTTTGAAAAAGTAAATTAAAGCATTAGTAAAATTAATTTGAATGACCTTAAAATTTATGAATAGACTCAAGATATTAGTTGAAGACAGCTCGTAAGGTTGAATTTTGAAAATATAATAAAAATAATAATATAGCTAAATAGTGTAATTTAACTATATATGTACATATTATTTATCGTAAATGCGTCGATTAGGTTTCGTTAGTTTGTAAATGTAAAACCTAAGTTAAAAATAAAAATAATAAATTAATTAATTTAAGATAATTAAAGGAAATAAGTGATTTTATATCTAGACTTTGGTATAGCATGTAAATTGATATCAAGTGTCATTGGCAAAACGATCATAGGAAAATATTCCGACATTAGTATGGCATATAAATTGATATCAAGTACCAAGGGCAAAATTGTCATAGGAAATCTAGACATCGGTATGGCATGTGATTACACATAAATGCCATAGGAAATTTAGTTCGAGAAAAGTTATACCTTCTACTAAATCAATTAACCGTACCTTACAGTTACCATAACTCGCTCTCACAAAAAACCTAAGATACTTTTCTAGGGAACTTACAATACTCATCTCAACCCCAAATCCCTAATCAAGATTCATGAACTTGAAAGAGAAAATTTAACAAGAATCAATCTTTCCTCCATATTCAAGTAAGTCTTCCTTTTTATCTCTGTTTACCTTTTTCCAATTTATGTTTTTAAGGTTCCTTAGAGTTTCAGAATGGAGGTGTTGATAATGTTAGTGTGGTGGTGGTGGTACGGTTATGATGTAGATTATATCTTGTTGGTGTCGCGAAGTAATGTTAAGATGCGTGGTGTACGTGTACCATGTCTTATGTGTATGTGTGTGTGTGAGGTGCAGTTATTTGTATGTTTGTGCAGTCGAGAGTATGTGCATTAGTGTACAGGATGTGGATCATAAGTGTATGTGAGTTGTAGGTTAGTTTGTGCCGTGTGTGAGTGTATGTGTGTCAAGTGTAATATATGTTGTGTGTGTATGTATGGGCATCATAAGGTATGTATGATTAGCTGAGAATAGTTGTGGTCTTGTGGTGGCATGTGGAGTACGTGTGTGTGCATGAAATTAGAGTAGCTATGTGCACTATGTGTGCGTGTAAGACAGCATGTTGGTAGTTGTGTGAGTGCCGATGTCGTGTATGTATAAGCTAGGGTTAATATTGAAAAGTTACATGGAGTATGGTTTGGAAGCTTAGAGTATGGAGTAATGGGTGGAGTTAAGGAGAAAGAAGTATCAAGTTGCGAATTTATTAAATTCTAAGCTAACTTTTATATTTTTAATAGGTACTAAAGGACACGTAGTGTTAGATCATTTTGAGATAGGAGCTCTAGGTACAGGATACGTGTTTTTTGAATAAGTGTGTTAGGTTAGCAATTATAAACCGAACTAAATTGATACTTAAACTTAATTGTGTTACTGTTTGTACTTGGCTTCGATTACCTACTAATCAGGTCCAATGGTGCTGGTGAAGCACCTGATGATCCTTGCATGATGCTATCCCCTATGGAGTCCCATATTGAAATGACCTAGGTAGATCTAGGTTGGTTTATGCTACTCGAGTCTTAGAGAGTACCCAACACCAATTCTATGTTTTATTTATATATTATATGTTAAGGGGTCGTAAGTTACCTTAAGTCTTAAGACACTGGGACTATGATTTTTATAGGCCTAAATAAAACATTAAAACTATTACTTATTGCATTTAATAGTGGTATTGTGTGTGTGCTTGACTGATTCTTGTGTTTTATGTGCATGTATATGGTATCTTGTATTGGGCATTGGCTCACCCTACGGGATTGTTATTTTTCAGTTGCAAGGATAGGTTATGAGGTAGATGATAGGGTTTATGTTGAGGATTTCGGAGTTGACTATCTATACTATGATGAGCAGGGAGAGTATTACAATTTTGATGATGGAGCTGAGGCGTTGTAATTTAACTGTAGGGGTGGACTTGATATTGTGATTATTTTCCTTATAATTGCTTAATGATGAGACTTATATGATTATGGAGTCACCTGTAACTCCTGTTGCTAGGTTTAGTAGGTTTAATTGTTGTTGGAGCTATGAAACTCCAGTTTATGATCTAAAATCCTTTTGTGTTTAAAGTTGTGAAGTTACGATAGATTTTGATTTTGTTATTACCCTTGGCATTGATGGAATTTGAGTAGATGTCATTTCATTCTTATTTAGATTTGAGGTTATTAAATTGTAAATTAGCAAATTTCATGTAATTATTTTTTAGATCTTAGATAAGTTACAAGTTCCTAGATGCTTGATGTATTAGTAGAAGTTAGAGATACATGGCAAAGTTATAGCATCCTGGGTTCTGAGGTGTTACAACTTTTCGTGGTATGAGAGACTAGGTTAAAGATCTCTAGGGAAATAGGAATGATGACTTATAGGTGGATGGGATTTAAGTGATCAGAACTCGTTATCGCCTTCATCACGGGCATGATAAAATACAATTGAATGATCAGCGCCCATTATCTCCTCCATAATGGTTGTGATTAGTAGAGATGTGGTAAATACAACAAAATAAAAAAAAATAAAAAAGAAAAAGGGCTCGGGTAGCTAAAAGGTTAGGCTTAAATCCAAGAATGAATTGTTTAGTATTTAAGTATTGCCTTGAAGTTACCTTATGTCCTCTTAGTGTTCCCTATTGCCTTGTTATTTATTGTTTCTTTTGTTTATCTATCTGCTAACATTCATTTAGGTTGGTTGTTTGTGTTTCTATCCTTAGAATGTCACCTAGGAGAGTAGGTTCAAGTTCTTCATAACCTTAGGACTACTCTATTGAAGGGTAAGATGCTCAGGGTGATCAAAATGTGTAAGGTCGCCAGGATACTCAGGGAGGTTATGGATTACCTAACGTACGGAGGCAATAAGACCAATAGGGTTATAAGTTTATTGGGTTGATGCAGTACAGTTACTAAATGCCATGAACAATTTGGTAGGTGCCAAGTTCCAACAATAAGAATAGATTAGACAAGATGTGTAGATGATCTAGGCTAATGTTGATGCTCAACGTCAGGAAAGGCAAGTGGTTTAGCAACCAGGGATGGACCATTTCTTGAAAGTGGCTAAGGAGTTTGACCCTAAGCCTAATGATGCCATTGCTGTTGAGGAGTAAATCAAGTAAATAGAGAAAGCTTTTGCCATGGCTGAGGTCCCAAATGATAAGAAATTAGACTACGCATCCGTCATGCTGAGGGAAGATGCATTGAAATGGTAGGATGGTGCCCTATGTATAGAGCCTGAGTTAGGGGCTTAAACTTAGGAGAGGTTCAAGGACAGATTTTTTGAGCACTTTATTCCCTCTAGTGTGAGAGAGCAAATGTAGTTGGCATACCAGACTCTCCAGCAAAGGAGTAAGACTATAGTGGCCTATGATGTTGAATTAGATTGGTTAACTCGTTTTATACTCGAAGCTTCCAAAAGGGATGAGCAATTAAGGATTAATAGATTTGTTCATAGGTTAGAGCCTTTCAACTTATGGCTTATACAGTAGCAGTTGATAAGGCTAAGTGTTTAGACCAACTTATGAAGAGTAAGCAGGAGCAATTAGCTCATAGGGTAAGGGTAGCCTTAGAGAAAAGGCTTATGTCACATTATGTTGTGTTAAGGCCAAATAGAGAAAAGATACCAGTTCCAAGGGTAGTTATCAGAGAAGGTGGAGACATGCTAATAGTAGTACAGCCTAGACCTGTGACACTGCTAACACCAATTCAGACTAGAGCGACTGCACCAACTGTAAAGTGCATAAGGTGTTTTAGGCCTCATGGGGTATCAACTTGTAAGTGGGTAGTGGGAGCGTGCTTTCTGTATGCAAAAACTAGACATATGAGTAAGGATTGTAGAGAGTCTATCATCCTACACTAAGGTTTTTATTATAGTTGCAGCTAGAGAAGACATCATATGGCAAATTGTAGGGATGCGAGGAGCCAAGTAGCCTAAGGAACACCAGTTGTAAGATCCCCAGCAATTCCCAGAGTGGCTCGTCCTCAATAGGTTAGCCCACGGTAGAGAGCCTTAACCTGTGTCTTTATACTTCAGCACCAAGACACCATTTATGACATAGATACCATGGAAGGTACGCTCTTTGTCCTATCCCATAGTCTTTGTGCACTTTTTGATACTAGTGCTTCCCACTTGTATATGGCTATGTCTTTTGTATGTATGTATAGTTTGCATGTTTCTATCTTAGATAATTGTTTAGCTGTAAATACCCCATTAGCGAGTGGAATAGTTTTAAATTGAATTTGTAAGGATATAAAGATAATGGTTTAAGGAAGAGTTTTAGCAGTAGACTTATTGGTGTTGGAGCTATCAAATTTTGAAGCCATTTTAAGAATGGATTGGCTATCAAAGCACCATGCTACACTCGATTGTTATAATCAAGTAGTGTTCTTTTAGCCCTCAAGAGGAGTACCTTTCAATTATAGAATAGAAACTCAAAGGTTGACTTGATGTATTTCATATGAGTTTACGGGAAAGACCTACTATAGCGGCAATAGTGGTAGAAGTAAACAGGATAGAGTTGGAGTTACATTTGACATCAGTAGTATAAGAGTATCCAAATGTATTCCCTAAAGATTTACCGAGTATTCTACTTAACAAGCAAGTCAAATTCAGAATTGATTTAGTTCTAGGGACAAAACCTATTTCGAAATTGACTTACTGAATGGTGCTTACCAAGTTAGTGGAGGTGAAGAAGCAACTACAAGAGCTATAAGATAAAAGCTTCATCAGGCCTAGCTTGTCACCTTAGGGGGCTTTGGTATTGCTTGTGAAGAAGAGTGATGGAAGTTTTCAGATGTGCATTGACTATCAGGAGTTGAACCAGGTCACAATAAAAAATAAGTACCCCCTTTTGAGAATTGATGACCTCTTTAATCAGTTACAAGGTGCATAAATCTTTTCCAAGATAGACTTGTGCTTAGGGTATTATTAATTAAAAGTCAAGGCTGAGGATGTAGAGAAATAGTTTTAGAACCAGATACAGGTAGTATGAATTTTTGGCAACGCCTTTCGGTTTGACAAATGCACCAATGGCATTTATGGACCTCATGAATCGAGTATTTGGGGAGTACCTTGATAAGTTTGTAGTTGTTTTTTATTAACGATATTCTCATTTACTTAAAGAATAGAGAAGAACATGAAGAGCACTTAAGGATTATACTAGAAAAGTTGAGAAAAGAAAGGCCTTATGCTAAGTTTAGCAAGTGTGACTTCTGGTTAGAGCAGGTAGCTTTCTTGGGTCATATAGTAAATTAAGAAGGTATGGCTATAGACCTAGAGAAAATAAAGGCAATTGTGGAGCAGCCTAGACCTACTACTATATTAGAGGTTAGAAGTTTTCTTAGGTTAGTTGATTATTATTAGAAGTTTGTGGAGGCATTTTCTAAGATTGCAGTGCCTTTGACCTGGTTGACTCAAAAAGGGGTAAAGTTCATATAGGATGACAGTTGTGAAGTAAGCTTCTAGCAATTGAAGGACAAATTAGTGAGGACTCCAATATTGACCTTACCCTACAGCGGAGAAGAGTATGTTGTTTACAGTAACGCCTCCATACAAAGGTTAGGGTATGTTCTTATGTAGAATGGTAAGGTGATAGCATATGTATCTTGCTAACTTAAGCTGTATAAGAAAAACTATCTAATTCATGATCTAGAATTAACAGTTGTAGTACATGCATTGAAACTTTAGAGACACTACCTAGCGGGAGAGAGATGTAAGGTGTATATGGATCATAAGAGCCTTAAGCATTTCTTCACTCAAAAAGACATTAATATGAGGCAGAGACATTAGCTAGAGCTGATCAAAGACTATGACTTAGACATTTAGTATTGCGGTAATGATGGGAATCAGCTTCCAACCATATCCAAGCTGAGACCTATCAATGCTTGTCGAGGTTGAGCTGTAGCTAGAAGGACGAAGGGAAGGAAAATAAACACTTGGCATCAACTTTATCGTCAATCGAGATGCCGAGAAACCACAAAGTTAAGTACTAAAGACTAAATAACCACTTAGCACAATCTCAAGAGACTAGCGCCGACTAATTCCAGAACTTGGCAATTATGGGTGACCTCTTTGGTGTCTCAGCCAAGCCACACAAGAAGTTAGGGACCCATTCCCAAACCTGCACATCCAACTGCCGATCCCGTCCAGTTCGGATACTACTCCTCCCAAGACATGTCGAGTGACTACATGCCGAGTACTATAAAATACACATTTTTGTATTCTTGTACATGTTTTCCCTTTATTTTATTTATAGGCCTGATTCTTTAGGGTTTAAGGTCTTATACTTTATTTATAGTTTTGCCACTAGGATTTAGGACTTGCTATAAATAGCAACATTTATACTAATATAGATAAAGAAATATAGATACAAATAAATAGATATATAGAGTGAAACTTTCCTCTTTCAAGCAAGGCTATACTTGAGTTAGCTAGCATTTGTTGAATTATCGAGTGTTAATTAGACTCTTTAACCATCCTCGTGTTCTTATCAATCTTGTTCTTAGATTGTGGTGAACCCTTTCATTTGAACCAATCAATGAGTTACATTTAACCTTCATTTGAAACCCCGAGCAACATTTAGTGTTCATGAGTCGTATCGAATTCTATTTCGAGCTCCAACCCTTGATTGTGTTTATATCTTGGTGATTTATAGCCATCCACATTCACTATCAAAACCTTTCCTATTCTTCGTATCGATTTTCTTTTGAATACCCATTCTTGTTCTTTCTAGATCTACTGCTGTTTCTTTCTAGATCGATCCTTTAATTCCTTATCATATTGGTATCAGAGATTCAATCCTTATCAACCCAAGTAAAGCCAATGTGGTAATTGATGCTCTTAATAGGAAAAGACAAGGAAATTTGGCTAACTTGATCACTACTCAAAGGCCATTACTTAAACAAATGTGCCAACTTAGGTTAAAAGTGTTGACTAGAGAGCTTGGGGCGAGATTGGCAAGTTTGAAGATATAACCCATCCTAATAGATCAAATTAAAGTCACTCAGTTAAAAGATCAATGGATCCAAGAGATCAAGGGTAAGATAAGAGAGGGAAAAATTCTAGACTTTACAGTAGATGTTGAGGGAGTTGTGAGGTTTAAGGGCAGACTATGTGCTCTAGTACAGTCAGGTTTGAGAAGTGAAATTCTGAAAGAAGCATACTACTCCACCTATTCTGTTCATTCGAGGGGTACAAAAATGTATAAAGACTTAAAAGATCACTATTAGTGGAACAATATGAATAAAGAAATAGCAAAGTATGTGTCTAAATGTCAAACTTACGAACAAATTAGAATCGAGCATCAGAGTTAGCAGGTAAGTTACAGCCTTTACTAATACCAAAATGGAAGTAAGGGCATATGACTATGGACTTTGTCATTACCCTACCTACAACTTTGGCAAAACATAATGTCGTATGGGTGATAGTAGATAGATTGAGTAAGTCTGCACATTTCATCGCTATAAACATTAAGTATCAATTGGGAAAGCTCGCCGAGTTGTACATTCAAGAGGTAGTATGATTGCATGGGGTACCGGCATCTATCACATCTGATAGAGACATCCAGTTTGTCAACCACTTTTAGAGAAGCTTACAAAAGGCTTTGGGTACCAAACTATGGTTAAGTACTGCTTTCCATCCACGGATAGATGGTCAATCAAAGCACACCATATAGATTCTAGAAGACTTGTTAAGAGCATGCACACTTGACTTCGATGGACATTAGGATGAGCATTTAGCCTTAGTGGAGTTTGCATATAATAATAGCTATCAAGCTACCATTCAAATGGCTCCATTTGAAGTACTATATGGTTGGAAGTGCATATCACCTATTCAAAGGGACAAGGTAGGTAAGAGACAATTAGTGGGGTTATACTTAGTGCAGGAAGCGGTGGATAAGATTAGGTTGATTTGTCAAAGGATGTAAACTGCCTAAAGTAGGCAAAAGGCAGCATTGCCCTCTAAAGTTTCAAGTGGACAAGGAGGCACTATTGAGAGTTTCCCCTATTAAGGGTGTGGTCAAATTCAACTTGAAGGGTAAGTTGAAACCAAGATATATAAGCCCTTACAAGATCATAGAAAAGATTGGCAAGGTAGCCTATAAGTTAGAGCTTCCACCATAATTGGAGGGTATGCACAACGTTTTCCATATGTCCATGTTGAGGATATATAAGAAACCCCAGTCCAAATCATAAGGAAGAACCGTACATGCAAGTAGTAGATTTAGAGTCACTAGAGTTGCAGACAGACATGTTGATGGTGAAATAATCGGTAAGGATAGTCAATACTAAAGTACAACAACTAAGGAGAAGGATTATTCCTTACGTTAAAGTTTAGTAGCCAAACTAGTTAGAAAGAGAAGCAATCTGGAAGCTTAAGGAAGAGGTCAGGACTAAGTATCTAGAACTATTTGAGGACTTTAGAATGTAAACTTTCAAAGATGAAAGTTTTGTTAAGGAGGGAAAAACTATAAATTCTAAGTTAAAAATAAAAATAATAAATTAATTAATTTAAGGGAATTAAAGGAAATAAGTGATTTTTATATCTAGACTTTGGTATGGTATGTTAATTGATATCAAGTACCATGGGTAAAACTGTCATAGGAAAAGATTCAAACATTAGTATGACATGTAAATTGATATCAAGTGCCAAGGGCAAAAGTGTCATAGGAAAAGATCTAGACATCGGTATGGCATGTAATTACACATTAATGCCATGGGAAAATTAGTCCAGGAAAAGTTACACCTCCCACTAAATTAATTAACCGTACCTCACAATTGCCATAACTCCCTCTCACTAAAAACCTACAATACTTTTCTAGGGAACTTACAATACTCATCTTAACTCCAAATCCCTAATCAAGATTTGTGTTCTGGAAAGAGAAAATACAACAAAAATCAATCTTTCCTCCATATTCAAGTAAGTCTTCCTTTTATCTCCATTTACCTTTTTGCAATTTGTATTTTTAAGGTTCCTTTGAGTTTTGAAATAGAGGTGTTGATAATGTTAGTATGGTGGAGGTGGTGTGGTTATGATATAGATTACATCTTGTTGGTGTCGCAAAGTGGTGTTAGGATGTGTGGTGTGTGTGTACCATGTCTTATGTATGTGTATGTGAGGTATGGTTGTGTATATGTTTGTGCAGTCAAGAGTGTGTGCATTAGTGTTTAGGGTGTGGATCATAAGTGTGCGTAAGGTATAGGTTAGTGTGTGCCGTGTGTGATAGTGTAGTATGTGTTGTGTATGCATGTGTGGGCATCGTAAGGTGTATTTAATTGGCTGATTATAGTTCTAGTCATATGACAGAATGTGGTGTACGTGTATATACGTGAAATTGGAGTGGCTATGTGCACTGTGTGTAAGTATAAAACAACATGCTGGTAGTTGCATGAATGTTAGTGTTGTGTATGTATATGTTAGGGGTAATAATGAAAAGTTACATGGAATTCAGTTTGGAAGGTTGGAGTATGGAGTAGAGGGTGGAGTTAAAGAGAAAGAAGTATTGAGTTGCAAATTTATTAAATTCTAAGCTAGCTTTTATATTTTGAATAGGTACTAGAAGATGCATAGTGTTGGATCATTTATAGCTAGGAGTTTTAGGTACGAAATACATGTTTTTTGAATGTCTGTGCTAGGTTAGCGAATATAAACAAGACTAAATTGATACTTTGACTTAATTGTGTTGCTGTTTGTACTTAGCTTCAACCACCCATTGGTTGGATCTAGTAGTGTTGGTGAGGCACTTGGTGATCCTTACGTGACACTGTCTCCTATGGAGTCTCGTACTGAAATGCCCTGAGTAGATCTAGGTTGGTTTATGGCACTCGAGTTTTAGAGAGTACCCAACACCAATATTATGTAGTATTTATATATTGCATATTAGGGGTCGTAAGTAACACCAAGTCTCAAGACACTAGGATTGTGATGTTTGCGAGCCTAAATGAAACATTAAATGATGGGTTATCAACTACCAGCCTAATCACTCATGCATACCTCAGAGTCCTCCAATCCCTCACTCGAAGGATCCTTTCTCATCAACCCACCGATGACAAGAAATAGTATGTTAAAGGAGGATGGCTAAATTCCCTAGGAGCTGTAGGTGATTATACCAGGTGGTTATACTATGCTCTATTCATTATCGTATGCCAATGCTAACTTTCCTCAGGCCAAGAGCTTTGTGGCAAGTGACCGAACTTCCAACTGCCGAGAGCTCTATGCCAACTGACCAGACTTTCAATTATTAAGAGTCTTTTGCCGAGTAAATGCAGCTAGCTCCTGGCCGAGTACTTCTCTTCTAGCTTCCTTTTAACTCTCACAACATCCTTTCACTTCTTGGCTTCCTTGTTACTATAACACCTCAGTTCCTTTTGCCTATTATGCTTAAAGAACCCTTGTACGAATCCAATGTCACACTGCCACCTGTCCTCTTCATCTGAAATTATACTATTTTTTCCCCTTTTTGTCTTTTGTCCTTTTTACTCCTTTTCATATGTACAAGGAATCCTTTTTTTTTTATGTATATATTCTTGTAATTTCTTTATTTGTATTGTTACCCTAAGGACTTACTATAAATAGTTCTTTTCCCTTATAAGCCGAAATCATTTGACTTTACACATAAGTATTGAATATGCTATTCTTATGAGACAACCCTCTTCAAATCCATTTTCATATACTCTTATCTAATCTTGCTGAGTAGCTCAGGATTAGTGGTAAGTGAACCTTGCCATTAATCAAGTAAAGTGTCAAGTCGTATTGTGTTCATTGGTGCATCATATCCTCCAAATGGCTTTATGTTAGCTACTCTACTCAATTTGTAGACTTACTCCCTCTATTTTCTTTAATATCTTGAAGGACCTATTGGCTTGGATCTGTAACGATAAGTCCTAGTGATAACTAAGCTTCTAGACACATCATATAATCTTAGTATCAAAGCTTGAGGTTAAGACCTAAAGCTGTGTGGTATTTGTGTATGTGTAAGGACTTCTTATGTGGAGAGTACTTTCAAAACCTTATTGTAAAAATGTTG
This sequence comes from Lumnitzera littorea, assembly GCA_024138015.1. NCBI lineage: Eukaryota > Viridiplantae > Streptophyta > Magnoliopsida > Myrtales > Combretaceae > Lumnitzera > Lumnitzera littorea. The sequence goes on from JAMXBB010000008.1 coordinate 95,187,737, forward strand.
AATCCTAGTGTTCAAGGACAAATTAAACATGCCGAGAGTAATGCCCATGGTTGCAGTCGTGTAACCCAACAAACACCATATACTACTGATGAGCGGAGACAAGACCTTGCTGCTATTGTGGCTAATTTGGCTGCTTCGATACAAAGGGTTCTAGAGATTGGGCTACGTGAGAGAGTTACTGAACAAGGCCAAGAGATGAGAGATAGGCCAAGAAGGAAAATTAATGAACGAGCCCTAAAAGCCTTTCTTATGAACCAAGCACCATCGTAACGTATTGATAGAGTCGCAAGAAGAAGGTTGGAGTTTGATGAAATGGAAGAGTATGAAGAAGAAGAAGACCAGTACGTTGAGATTGATGAGCATGAGTTCAGAGCACCAAGAGGTATCGAACACCTCAAGCTACAGATTCCAAACTTCAATGGGTCCGATAGTATTGATGACTACCTTAATTGGGAGGAGAAAATTGAAAAGATATTCAACTTTTACAATTATGAAGATGCTATCTGTATTTGAGTGGCCACATTGGAATTTTCTAGATTTGCAATAATGTGGTGGAAGAAGTTACAGAATATTCGCTTAAAGGCCCAAAGCAAAGTCTAGACATGGAACGGAGTGAAGAGAGTTTTGAGAAGTAGGTTTATTCTCGAGCACTATGAGCAAGACACTTTCCGACATCTACAAGATTTGAGACAGGGTAACTGGATGATGGATGACTATGTCCTAGAATTTCAATTACTTATGATTTGGTGTGATGTCGATGAACCCAAGACATGAACTATCGCAAGGTTCATTTTTGGGCTAAGAACTGAGGATGGTAACATAGTTAAACTGTAGAGTCTTACAATACTAGATGAAGCCATCTGAGTGGCATAGAGAATGGAAAGGTAGAGGCAGAACCAAGCGAGCTGGATGCCAAGCAGCAAACCTCTGCTACCAAATAAAAGCGACATGCCAAGCCGACTAGGGAATGACCCAGCATCCAATAATCCTGAGATGGAACATTGTAGGCCAACACCGAGCTAACTAGAAGAAGGCCGAAGAATCTAAGGTCCAAAGAGACCAAAGTCAAATCTCAAGAAGAAAGACCCAAGAAATTAAATGTTTAAAATGTCTCGGTTACGGATACGTAGCTAATCAATATCCAAATTGCCGAGTCATGACCATAAAGGGAGACAAGCCCCAATTTGAAGTAGAAAGTGCCAATGAAAGAGAGGAAGAGATAGGAGTTGAACAGATGCTGAAAGAGTTTTAGGAAGACCTCAATGTCGAGACACATTCTGAAAGTGATTCTAAGTACTGTTTTGTCGTCATACGGTCTCTTAGTGCATTTGTGGCATAAGAGAATGAGCAGAAGGAGAACCTCTTCCATATAAATTGTCGGGTGAATAGTAAGTTATGTGCCCTGATCATTGATGGAAGGAGCTGTACCATTGTCATTGCACAAGGGGTAGTTAAAGCCCTGAAATTGCCAACCCTCCCATACCCTAAGCCGTGTAAGATCTACTGGCTGAATGAGAAAGGAGGCTTACATGTTGCCAAGCAAGTTAGAGTACCGATCACCATTAGTGGTAGGTATAGGGATGAGGTTTTGTGTAATATCGTTCCCATTTGCGCTTCTCACATATAACTCGGCTGACCATGGCTATTTGACATAAGGGTATTGCATGATGAGTATAGAAACACCTACATATTCCAGAAGGACTGGGAGAAAATAATACTGACACCCATGAGTCTAAAGGAAGTGTAGGAAGCCAAAGAAAAGGTTATTAGATCTCTACAGCAGAAGTCCTTAGTGATTTGTTGAGATGTTAAAAGGTTTATCTCCCTTGAGAGGTATTGAACATTGCATCAACCTATAACTAAGAGTTACCTGTCATGACCCTTACTAGGAGCTACCTATCATGACCCTAAAGGGGGCCTAGTAAGATTGCTTAAAATTTTCATATTACGTGTACACCCATAATACGAAAACCGTATTACAAGTTAGAGATTGCAATACTATAATTAGTTAGTCTCTAGGGTTTCAAATTTTTTATTTATAAACTTATCATATTATATAAATAACTAAAGACATAAAATATTCCACAGTTTCTTAGAACCACAAAGAATCGGTCTCCTACCAAACGATAAGATTAGGTAGTAAAGATCTAAATCTTAAACTTACAAAAGTTGTAAAATCTAAATATAGTATTAATAATTATATGTAATAATTCAAACCATTTACATAGTTTACCTTCAAATTCTAACTTTTATGCATCTTAACACTAATACTCAATACTCAACTCGTAACCTATGTTCGATTATCTAACAACCTGTAAAAGAAAAACTATTGGGGAGTATGCTACTAGAGATTAATGAGCTATCCCTCATACTATACCAGTAAGTAGGTTATCAAACAATTTATTACCAAACATATGAGTACATGAACAAATAATATACCAAACAATATATATGCAGTTGACCGGTGCTGCATACAACATCGGATTTAACGCCCTCTGAAGTAAGAGTTGGAGATACATCGGCACTAATCATAACTAAGCTCTAGTACTTGGGGTTTTCTAACCATAAATTTAAATTATATATTTTATGAAATACATTTTCATTTCAAATGAATCCAATAATACACAAAACCTTAAGTTTAGCAGTAAGATAACCCCTACAGTCCATGCTTACACCCTACAGTAGTGGTTTTTAGACCCAGTCACCTACAGTTAACGTCTCTAGTGTCAAGTAAACCCACGAACTAAGGATAAGGTCTTGTTATACTAATGCTCTTACACTATACTAATCAAATCATGTGGGAATCCATCCCTCTAAGGCTCTTCATCACCAATTGCATGAGGTGACGGTCGAAACATTATATGTAATGTTCATGCATAATCCATTTAATTTTAAATTAAGTCAGGTATGATTAATTCAATTTATCAAGTGATCAACCATTATCAACGAACCATTTAAATTATGCAATAATCAATTATATAACCAAATCTTCAATTATCACATTTAACAATATTTTGCATAGTAATCAATCAATATTAAGCACATATATAACCTGAACCCCCATGTAGCAAGTTATTAATATTTAATTTGTGAGCACTAACTATAAGCACAAAACAAGTATAAAGTCATCGGGAGTACTCACTTAATCATTAAGTCTATCGACAATCATAATATTCCACTAGATAAGTCGGTATCCATATCGGGATCACCTAACATTTAGAAAATATGAAAGGTAATAAGTATCTAAGTGAAATAACTAAGCTATTCATATATTTGATATTAACTACTTAAATTAGTTATCTATTCTTAAGAAATGCTCAGTTCAAGTTTTTTTGTTAATCATGTATAACTTTTTCTATTTAACTCTGATTTTTATGAACTTATAGTCTATTTTGATTATTTTCGGATGTATTTTCTTGTAATAAAATTCATTTTAGACATTGTCACCCATATTTTCTATTATGTCGTAAAAATATTACAAAATTCATTATTTTGACTTAAATATTATTTTAAACTTTTCTTTATACAATTATGGTTTAATAAATATTTAAATCTTATATTTTGTAATTTTCTGATTTTTAGGTCTATTTTACTATAATTACCTATTTTTGCTAATGTTTAGGTTTAGGACTTATTTAATTCAATTTTTCTACCATATTAATTTTGTAATTAATTAATTATGAATTTAATTAATTCAATTAAATGCTGACATGGCAACATAGGGGGATGCCACGTGTCACTTCCGAATTTTTTTACTTTTTTCATATTTTTCATATTTTGTATTTTTATGTACTATATATAATAATATTTATTATTGTATTTTACTAAACTTTTCAAATGAATTATTTTAGATATTTTTAAGGATTACGGTATATATATATATATATATATTCATATTTACTACTTTACTTAAATTAATATTATAGTATATTATGTATGTACTATTTAAATATACTCGTATTTCTACATATGCCGTACTATTCATATATGTATTTTTGTACGTATAATATTACTTATGTACTATAATAACATAACCTTAAATATATTATATATACTATATGTATGTATATATATATATGCATACATGTAATTGTATTTTATACATATACAAAAAGATACAATTATATTACATATATATATATATATATACTAAAATACTTGATATACATGGAATTATACATAAATATACATACATATATATCACATCCAAGGTATATATATATATATATATATAATCTATAAAAATACACTATATATAGACTATGACATTCATGTATACCTATTGAAAATATATATACTCTATTATACATATAATATATTATACTAGTATGTTGTCTTTTATAGTTATATATACATATTTCAGTTATATATATATATATATATATATATATATACCATACACACATACATATGTATATATGTATATAAGTAAGGAAAATACATAATTTATATACTATTATATATGCATAACTACATGTACAACTATATTTACATATATATGTATAATAAAATACGTAAGACATACTATTATATACAAATACATATGTATATTAACACATAAAAATATTTAATACAAAATAAACATAGTGTACATACTAAATATTCCTTTTTGAAGTACCTTGAAGAAGTAATTCCCTAAGCTTTTCTTCTTCCTTAATTGTTGTCTTTTAAAATCACAAGAAAAATTAAAAGAAAAGAAAAGAAGAAGATGGGTACAATTGAGAAGAAGAAGAGAGAATAAAGATGTAGTGTTTTGTTTTTTTCTTTTTGTTCTCTTTGTTTCCAAACGCGTAGCTCCAGAAAATAAGTAGCAATTGAAGTGTTTAAAGCAAAAGGAAAATAAGAAGAGAATCAAGCATGATATTGTAATTAATGTGATAAGACAAGAGTCTTATCTTTTTGTTTTATACTACATAATTATCACATGGCATAAACTAGTTAAGTAACACTTGTACCGAAAAACAAATCTAGAAATTATGGGATGTGGAAGAAGAGAAAAAATCTAGGAAGGAAACAAAAAGGGAAAAAAAAAGGAAAAGGAGGAAAAAGAAAAATAAAAATATAAGATTTTTCCAAATACAAAAGTTATAATTTTAGCATTTGTAAAATAATATTGAAATTTCATAAAAATTTATTAATTTAATTGTTACCTGTTACGTTTATAATATTTATGAGTTATCTCAACGTGTTCGTTAAAAGTTTTACATAATTATGTACATTAGTTGATAATTATAATCGACTAAGGTTTTATTACTATTAAGTTATATTTATTCATTTTATAAACTTAAAGTTATAGTTTTAGGATTTTTGTCAAGTTCGAGTTCGGTTTTAGGTATTTATGCATACATAGGGTTTAGGATTTTTGTATGCAATTTAGGTTTCAATCAAATTTTTAGAGTTTTTATTACAGATAATATATTCAATTTCATAATTTCATAAAATTTTTATCTTACTTGGCCTTATCTACTCATAAAGTTATCTACAATACTATAGTTCAATTCTATTTTCAAATATCTAAATTCATAGGATTTACACTACCTTACTGAACTAACCCTTTTATAGGCTCAATCTCAAGCAGATAGCTGAACTAAAGAAACAGGTGAATGAGTTAGTGGATCGTAGATATGTCCGTGAAAGCATGAGCCTTTGTGTCATACCAGCTAAGCTCATGCCAAAAAAGGATAAAACGTAAAGAATGTGCTTTGACAGTCAAGCCATCAATAAGATCATTATTAAATACTGATACTCGATTCTACGACTTGATGATATGCTTGACGAGTTACATGGTGCTTGCATCTTTTCTAAAATTGACTTTAAGAGTAACTACCACCAAATATGGGTGAAACCTATAGATGAATGAAAGACTGCCTTCAAGACAAGAGATGGTCTGTTCGAGTGGTTAGTGATCCCATTTAGTCTGACTAACATGCCAAGTACATTTATGTGACTGATGAACCTTGTGCTCAAAATGTTGATCGGCAAATGCATTGTGGTTCATTTGATGATATTTTGGTCTACAATGCTGACCTCATTACTCATGTCAAGCATTTAAGATTAGTGTTCAATATACTTCGCACCAAGAGATTATTCGACAACTTAAAGAAATGTGTGTTCTATCAAAGCGAGGTTATATTCCTCAGATATGTTGTTTCAGGGAAGGGAGTTCGAGTTGATGACAAAAAAGTCAGAGCTATTCTTGAGTGGCTTATGCAAACTAGTGTTGCCGAAGTCAGGAGCTTCTTTGGTCTAGCTTTGTTCTATTAGAGATTTATTCGAAACTTCAATTCTAGAATTGCGCCTTTGACTGAATTGACCTAGAAGAATGTTGAGTTTAGGTGGTCAGAGAAAGCTCAAAAGAGTTTCAAAGATGTGAAGTCTAAGCTGATGTTTGCTCTAGTACTCACCCTACTAGATTTCAAGAAAGTTTTTGAGGTTGAATGTGATGTGTTTGGTGTCGGCATTAGTGTTGTCCTTACGCAAGAGCACCGACCCATTGCTTACTTCAACAAAAAACTTCGAGGTGTTGCCTTTAATTACTCAGCCTACGACAAGGAGTTTTATGCCCTTATCCGAACAATCCAAAATTGGCAGCATTATCTGTTATCGAAATAATTCATCATCTATTCAAATCATGAATCTCTCAAGCATCTTCTTGAGCAACAAAAACTTTCTCTATGTCACCCTAAATAGGTTAAGTTCTTAGAAACCTTTTGCTTTGTCATTAGATATAAGAAGGAGAGCACCAATACAATAGCTGATGCACTTTCTTGCCATCATACCCTCATCTCAAAGTTATAAGCTAAGGTACTTGGATTTGGCACTTTACCTGATTAGTATGAGCATGACCTACATTTTTGGACCCTTAATGGCCAGGTGTAGTGTTGGAGGAGTTGTAGAAGGGATCTACATGAGTTAGGGGTTTATTATGAAGGGTAAGCAAGTTTGCATGTTGAGTGGTTCGATAAGGGAGCCACTCATTTGAGAAGCTCATGTCAAAGGTTTAGCCAGCCATTTAAGAAAAGAGGAAAACTGAGATATTGAAGGAGCATTTTTACTAGCTAGGGATGATGAAAGATGTATACCGAATACTTGAGAGGTATATGGTGTGTAAATATGCAAAGGGGAGGAGAGCGCCCTATGGAAAATACATACCCCTACCAATACGAGAGCAACCATGGACAGATCTAAGCATGGATTTCATGTTCAGCCTTCCCTAAATGCCGAGAAGATATGACTCAATCATAGTAGTGGTCGATTAGTTTAGCAAGATGGGCTACTTCATTCCCTGCCACAGACCTATTAATACTTTATTCATTACTAACCTCTTTTTACTAGAAATTGTGCGACTACATGGAGTGTCAAGGAGTATTATGTTCGACCGTGACTCAAAGTTCATGAGCTTTTTTTGGAAGATTTGTGGAGGAAGTTTGGCACTAAGCGCCTATTCAATACTTCTTATCACCCCTAGACAGATGGCTAAACTAAAATTGTGAACAAAATCGTCAGCAACCTCCTACGCACAATTGTTAGGAAGAATTCTCATGACTAGGATTTATGCCTACCCATCATTGAATTTGCTTACAATCACTCGACTTACAGCTTGACTAGATCATCACCATTTAAGGTTCTTTATGGACTTAACCCGAACCTACCCTTAGATTTAATTAGCAGTCCAATTACATAAAGGGAAAGTCAATCCAGCCTATAGCGTGTCGAGGAATTCTAAAGTTTACATCGAAAGATTGCCAAGCAATTAGCTAAAAATGTGGCTCGACAAAAGGAAGTAGGAAGCTATGGAAGAAGATAAGTCATTTATACCCTTGAGGACCTTGTTTGGATCTATCTTAGCAAGGAACACTTCCTTAATAAGAAAACGAACAAACTATTTCCCTAAACGGATGGACCTTACAGGATCCTTAAGCGTATTAATGATAATGCCTATGAGGTTGAACTACCCTAGGGTTTTAGCGTGTCTACCACATTCAACGTGACCGATCTGACTCCTTATATGCCCAATGATGACAAGGATCATGATTTGAGGACAAATGTCCAATAACTTCGAGGAGTTGATGGGTTACCAACTACCAACCTAATCACTCGCATATGCTTCAGAGGCCTCCAGTCCCTTACCTAAAGGATCCTTTCTCGTCAGCTTGCCGATGATGAGAAATAATATACTAAAGGAGGATGGCTAAATTCCTTGGGAGCTTTGGGTGGTTATACTATGCTTTATTCATTATCATGTACCAATGCCAACTTTCCTTAGGTCGAGAGCTCTGTACTGAGTGGCCAGACTTTCAACTTTTAAGAGTCTCCTATTGAGTAAATGCAACTAGATCCTAGCCAAGTACTTCTCTTCTAGCTTCCTTCCAACTCTTACGACATCCTTTTACTTCTCGACTTCCTTGTCGCTATAACACATTAGTTCCTCTCGCCAGCTGTGCTTAGAGAACCCTTGTACGAATCCAATGCCACATTGCCACCTGTCCTCTTCATTCGACATTGTACTATTTTTTCCCTTTTTATCTTTTGTCCTTTTTAACCCTTTTTGTATGTATAAGGAATCCTCTTTTTGTATATACCTTCTTGAAATCTCTTTATTTGTAATGTTACCTTAGGGACTTACTATAAATAGTCCCTTCCCCTTGTAAGCCAAAATCATCTAACTTTACACATAAGTATTGAATATACTATTCTTGTGAGACAACCCTCTTTAAGTCCATTTTTATACACTCTTATCTAATCTTATCGAATAACTCAAGATTAGTGGTAGTTAAACCTTAGCATTAACTTATGCGTCATATCAAGTGAAGTGCCAAGTCGTATTGTGTTAGTTGGTATGTCATATCCATAGAACAGCTCCACGTTAGCTACTCTACTTAATTCGTAGACCTACTCCCTTTGTTTTCTTCGATATCTCAAAGGACTTACTAGTTCAAATCTGCAACGGTAAGTCCTAGTAATAACTGAGCTCCTAGGCACATCATTCAGTCTCTCCTCAAAGTCCTTTTTTTGTTTCTTAAACCAGAATCATTCAATTCTTGTCTCAAACCCTAATCACAACCCCTCTCCTAAAGCAAGCACCTCGATGCCTTAATGAAAGAACCCTTAGGAACTTTTAAGATAAAAAAATCCAATGAGAATTAGGGAAGTTTGAAAACCTTAAACTTATATTAGCATTGGGATTTGGAAGAGGTCTATGGTTTGTGGTTTCAAGATATGAACCTTAAAGAGCAAACGAGTACGTACGCATACACAAAGTGTGTGTATGTGTGTGTGTGTGTGAGAGAGAGAGAGAGAGAGAGAGAGAGAGAGAGAGAGAAAGAGAGAGATTGACAATAGCAATCACACTTATTGATGAGTTTAGTGAGTTCCTTTAAATTTCTCTACTTTTTTTACTTTAAGACTCAAAATTCTACACATTTTATGTTCAAGTTCTATAGGTTTCGAAATTTCTATTTGAGTAGTTTGCTATTAATTTTCCATTAACTATGATAAGTGGCACTTTCTGATTGAGTAAAGGGAAAAAATTGCAAAAAAAAAAAAATCCAAATTTATTGGTCCATTGACAATAATCCTAGAACTATAGCACTTGAAATGGCCTCTTCAAGAGGCCATTTCAATTACCATGATAAAATCGCCTCTTAAAAAGAAGCGATTTCAAATTTTAATAGATAATCAATTTGCATGTGTTTAATGGCCATAGAAATCTCCTTTTCAAAAGATGATTTCAAATGTTATAGTTTTAGGATTATTTTTACAAGACTGCTATTCTTGGGATTTTTTTTAATTTTTGCATTTTTTTCCTTTTCTCCCTTTCTAATTGGTCTATAAGAAAAATACAAATTTAGGACTCAACTTTTGCACATTTTCTATTTGAGTCCTAAAATTTTCAAAATTTATATTTGAGTCCTCAACTATTGGCAAAAATTATGAAACAAGTCCTCTATTAACTTGCCATTAACTATGATATGTGATACTTTCTTATTAATTCACATATTTATATTAAATAATTACTAAAATAAAATAATAAAAAATTAGCAAAATAATAACAATAATAATAAAAACTAGGAAAATTCAAAAAATAAAAAAATATAAAGAAATAAAAAATCAAATAACAAAGATATATACATATGAAATATACTAAATATATATAAATGTGTATTTATTATAATTTCAATAAAACAATTTTTTCAAGAAAATTAAAAGAAAATAAAAATGCTAAAAAAAATAAAAAAAAATAATCATCTTAACCATCCTAATATTAGGAGGTGACCTCAACGACTAAAAAGAAGTCATAGATCATAGCCTACATACTAAAGTCAATCAAATTAACCTTACTACTACCCATCCTTAGATTAAAAAAACAAAAAACAAAAATACACACACACACACATAAAAGAAAGGGATTTCACTCTTCCTCTTTTTTTTTTTTTTGTTTAAATACTTAGCTATAAGAAGTCACACATGCCCCATTAGGAGTAGATGGCGACCTACAACTAGTTGTGAATTGATTTGATCAATATAAGTCACAACCTTTCACTTCCTTTTGGTCATTTCAGTGACCCCACGATAAAAAGATGGTTAGAATGACTTTTTTTTTTTCTAGCATTCTTCTTTTTTATTTTTTTTTTATTTTTGTAATTTTTTTGTTTTATTAAAATTATAATAAATATACATGTACATACCTTTATTACATTATATATATATATATCTTTATTATTTAATTTTTCATTTTTTAATTTTCCAAAAATTTTATTATTTTATTTTTTATTTTTAACATTTTATTATATTAATTATTTAATAAAATTACATGGACCAATTAAAAAGCACGACATGTTATAATTAACAGGAAAATTAACGAAAAACTAACACAGGATTTATTTGAAAACTTTTGCAAAAATTGAGGACTCTAATAGAAATTTTAAAATGTTTATGACTCAAACAAAAAATGTATAAAAGTTAAGTCCTAAATTTGTACTTTTCACGTGAACCAATTAAAAAGTGTCCTTTTATCATAGTTAATGTAGAAGTTAACTAAAAACTAATGGATGACTTATTTGAAAACTTTTATAAACATTTAGGACTTAAATAGAAATTTTGAAATATTTAGGACTTGAACAGAAAAGGTGCTAAGGGTTTAGTTCTAAATTCGTATTTTTCCCTTTTTTTAATTAATAACAATTAACTATTTCTTTTTTATTTCTCACAATAATTGCCTAAAGTTTTCAATCAATGGGCCTTAGGTTTTTCTTCGTATCAGTAATGATGACAACTATTAGTTCCTAAATGTGGTTTTTGTAATTTTGCAACATAAGGATGATGAAATGCTAATGGTATCTAGTAGTGGTGGTTTGTTGTGCATAGTGGTGGGATATTATAGTATGGTGAGTAGTAAAGGAGAGGAAGGACAAGAGGGTCTTTTTCATGATGAATTGTAATACCTAAGAGTTACTATTCAACAAAATAAGGAATTGCATTTCCTAATGAAGTTGCAGTTATAGATTGAAAAATAAAGAAAATACCATAATAGTAATGCATGAGAAATAGTGAGGTAAACAAAATAGTCATTCCCCTTAAGTGAATGGACAATAGGTTAAAATATTTGTTAAGAAAAAAAAAAGACTTGAATATTAGATGAAAAGTTATATATATAAATATATATACACAAAGAAAGTTTCAATGATTAGTAATGCATATAAATATAGATTTCTATATATACATGTATGTATGTGTATATATATATACAATTACATATACATATATGCTAATATGTTATTTATATATACATTTAGTAGATATTGATATGCTTATGTATGTATGTGTGTGTGTATGAACATTAATATGTAGTTCTAGAATAATTAATAACGTTCTTTTTTACATATACATCCTACGTATAAGCGTAAGGTTAGTCATATATACATGCATATATACATGCATACATACATGCATATATACATATATATATATGCATCTATGTGTATAATTATATTTATTTGTAACTTTTTTCCCTTTTATGTATAGCTTATATATGTGTGTGAATTTGTATAGGTACATACATACAAATAGATGTATACAAATTTAGGTAAGAGTATCTATGTAAAGTTTAATGATCTATTTCAATTTGTGTATGGCTTATATGTATGTATTTACACATTATGCATGTGCATTTATATATGAATATATATATACATGTCATTATCTGCATCTATATTTAGTTACTATAGGTTATGTATATGATATCAAGAGAGAGGGTAAATCAATACCTCTAGGAAAATTAAAACTTTCACCTTTTTTTTTTTTTGGGGAAAATCCAAATAGCACCACACCTTTCCCCTCCTAAAACTTTGACTTAAGTATAGATTAACCTTCTAAACTTTCAAAATATAGTTTTTTACCCTCAAAATTTTGATAACCTTCTTAAACTTTAATTTTGGCTCATAAACACCCCCTAAATTTATTATAATGTACTTTAAGACCCCCTTTAACCATAATGTAACTTTTTTTTAAACTTAAGAAGAAAATATCCTTTATATTATTAATTTATCAAAGTTTAGGGGGTTAAAAACCACATTTTAAAAGTTCGTGAGATCAATTCGTACCTAAAACAAAGTTTAAGAGGGTTATTTGCAATTTCCCCTTTATTTTGAATTTAGAAAGTAGAAATCCCTTTTAATAACTTCACTTAGGTGAATAGTGGTAGTTTAATAGACATATGCACTTGGACAATAAATTAAATACGCAACTGAAAAATAAAAAAGAGTAAGGAGAAAAGAATTAGGCAAAAGATTTAAAGAGTTTTACCTTATGCCATATCCTAGCATAGCACAAAATACACTATCATATAGGAATACCTGTTGAAAACTTAACTCAACCTGCTCATTCATTACAAGACAACTTTATTTATGTGATAATGGGGTTACTACATTAGAGTTCAGCTAAACATTTGGTTACAACTTATATGAATAGCCTAAATTTACAATTTTCATCTTCAAAATAGTATGACTCATAACTTAGTACAAGTTTTATCCAAAAGTCGTTAACTTCTACTAATGCTCTTAGTATACATCCTCCTTATCATTGAGCCCTTCATGATGCTGCTAATCTAAGAATAAAACATTTTATTCCCTTAGCTACTGAAGCTAAGTGAGAGTGGATAACAAACAATATAATATAGGCAATATCACAACTGAAGCATTTCAATCATAACCAACAAATTCAGCTCCATGCGTACATTAGCCCAACCAAGCATTTATTGCTAGCAATGTAGCATGCTATGCTCATACATGTAGCATGTATCGATACCAATATCTTATGCCCTTCCAAAATCCTCATCTAGTTAGTCGACATATTCGAACATTTAGATACAACATATAGGAACTTGAGGCAATAAGAAGATGCTTGGGAGTAAGACCCCTTTATTTTACCAAATTGGACTATACATTATAGTCTACCAAATCAGAAGGCAACAAAGAGTTGCCTAGGAGTAGGACTCATACTTTGTTTTACCAAATTAAACTATACATTATAGTTTACCAAATCAAACTATCAAAATAGTTAAGATGTTTAGGCAATGAGAATTTATATGCTTCCAAAAACTGAGTTCATAAAGCTATAATTTTTCTTGATCACTTGAAAACCTCATTTTAAAAATTTGGACCTGTAGGTCCCTTTTTATGCCAAAGCATGCCATAATATATGATAACAACTCAAGTATATCATTCAATACCATTAGTCTTTGAGTTTTATTCAACCTACTTATCTTATTTTAGTTTTCAAACTCCCTCTAGCAGAATTATAGTATCTCACTTAGGGTTCACTTAGGTGAGCACTCAAAAGATTGAGTTAGCAATCCTGCAACTCTCCAAGTTAATACAACCATTTGTAAGCACTACATCAATACCTAACATAGCTGCATAATAATTTAACCAAGATATAGTTATCATTATTCAAAATCACCACATCAGCATCTACTATAATAGCATATTAGTTCACCTAAGATATAGTCATATCCAATCAATACAACATCAAACAGCGTACAATGTTATGAGTAGTAATATATCTACTCCAAGCATGAGTTAGATTCACTTACTTGGCCTTAAAAGTAATACAAATTCTAAGTTTCATGATGTGATCCTTCCTTACTTATTACACCTAAGAAAATATAACATAGTCTTCAAATCAACTACGGATAGAGCCCAAACTGTTATAAGCTTTCATTATCGTGTTTTTAAACGTCATTTAACTATATCTTACTCATTCCTTATTCGATTTCGGTAAACTTTATATTGTCATGATCGCTATTTTGAGTCTTATTAATATATTTTAAGAAACAAGATTGATCAATATGATTACAAGCCCCAAAATACCCCTTCTCACTATCGAATTGATCATACGTTACCATAACTCCATAATTAACCCAAATAAGCTTTAGTCTTAAACTAAAAACCCTAAAAATTATACTTTTTGAACTTGAACAACATCTATTATATACCAAAAATACTAATCTTGCACTATCTTATCAATTATCATAATAGTATTATTTATTATTTTACATATTAGGTCAATATATAAGCTTTTATTAGGAAAATATGTGATAAATAGTATATGAGCCCAATTAATTCAATGAAAAATCCTATAAACTCACAAAAATATATAATTTAATTATTAATCATCAATTGCACTAAACAAGCTATTATATATTTTTACCAAAATAACGGTTTTAGCTTGAAATTATGGAAAATAAACAAATTTATGTGTGAGATAAAAATTAAGTGTTCCAAATATCTTTATAAAGCTCCAGAAGTCAAAACATGTAGGGCTTACACATTAATTTCATCAAAAATTAATTATTTTAACAAATCAGCAAAATTTGCAGTTTCATCCAAAATAATTATAGAAAATAGTAAACATACTTAATTTAAAAAATTCTTGTTGCCACAATTATATATATATATATATATATATATATTGGGTGTATTATATATGAAAATTAAGCTTGAAACAATATCATCTAATATTTCTAAAAATTAAATAAAATTTTGCCTAAACAAGGCATTTTCTTAAGGATCCTTTATTTCCACTAACTATTTAGTTAAAAAAATTACTACATTAATCTACATATAAAATAACCCAAATAACATTTTTCCAGATTTTTCTAAGTAGATTTGGTATTTTTAGAAAATAAAAGAACTTACAAGCGAAAAACAAAGCAAGCCAAATCGTCGCCTTCCGACCACCCTTTGATTACCACTCCTTATCAAAACAGCTCCTCAAGTGATGTTTTCTTTGACCTCAACCGTCCATTACTATAGAACTCCTATAACCTTTTGAATTAGCCCAATCAAATTTCACCCCTGATTTTCCCCTATTATTCTATTCTTTCCTAATTTTTCTTGTGCGATTTTCTAGTGTTTCTAAATTTCTAAAATAGTGAAATGAAGTGTAGAAGACCTATTTATACAGCTAGAGGAGGTTGCATGTCAAAAAAATTATTTCCATGTGTCAATTTCCTATTTTTACACATTGTAACTAGTTGTCAATCCCTTGTAATTTGGCTTTTGACTCATCATTCCAAGTTGATCCTAACTACTACATCTTATTTGGATAAGTTGATGAGTCACCAATTCATTTTTTAGAAGATTTTCAGTTACTTTATATTTATTTACCCATATTTTATAATTTATTAATAATATATATAAATATTTAATACATGTAATATATATTCTATATAAATTCATATATATTATATATATTTCAACTTCATTTATCATTTTTATAAGTTAAATAACTTATTTCTAATATCTTACTATATCTCAAAATTCGAATTTCACGTTTTCGATAGTTTATCAACTTTATTGATAAATTCACATTTTTCTCAAATTAATCCTTTTATATAGCTTATTTTGAAAAACTGATTTTACTAGAATACTTTGTTTAACTTTTTTAGCCTCACTATGAAATTTGAACTAAAATAGATAACGTTACCCAACACCCTAAATTTTGGAGTTCGAATTGTAGAGTTATTGTTTTGACTAAAAAACCTGAGGTATTACATCATATCTCCCTTATAAAAAGTTTCATTCTTGAAACTTCCACAATGTAGGACATTCATGTTCATGACCTAATATTGCACTTCCACTGAACAACTCTAATTCCCACATCACATCGTTATCATCAACTATTGTTAAAGGGTGAAATCCTTTAATACCGACTCATGTATCTTAACCTCAAATTTATCGACTTGTGAACTTTCTATTTTAACTTACTTCACTCATTACTTCCTTCATGTTGTGTTTCTAACCTATACAATAGAAGCTTAATATAGTTGATCCTATTTCACTCATTTTTGTTAAGTCGTCTTTCTATAGTAACTAGTCCATTACTGTGACTTCATTAGGTTCTTATCTTAAAAACCACAACTAACATATTTTAGTCTATGATTTTACCCCTATCACTACTCGTATCAAACTAGCATGTTCCTATACCACTCCTTTATCACCATCTAACTAATCCTTTCACTTAATCCTCACTTCATTCCTTCAATTAGTTCAGACTCTCACATTAGTTAGTCCTATAGAACTCATAGTCATTTTTTCCATTATTTCCTTGTTTGTCCTACAACTAGCCAACATATATTTTCACATTGTCCCTATCACCTATGCATTGTCTAAGTCCTAATTTTCACTTAGGATGAACATAACAAATTCAATTTCTTCACATCTATAGGTTTTATACTACGGTTGTCGCTTAATGGTTACAATTAAGATCTTAGGTACTTTCCATAGTTAACACATATATTAGCAAAAATGAGTTTGGCAAATCTGAATTTTCTACCAACTTATACACTAAGGAGATAAAGAATGACTTAGACTAAGTGGACTCAACTAGACCTAATATAAGTTAATATGACTTTTGATGAAGAAGACTCATAACATATTGCACTTTTTTTTTTTTTATTGACAACTGACACAACAGGACTTACAAAGATAAGAAATTTTGCAATAAAGACACAAGAGTAGTAATAGATATGAGTCTTGACAAAAGAGTCATGAAAGTTTTAGACTTACCATATTGATCTTCCTTGTCACATGTGCCAAGGGTACATGAAAGATATACATCTCATAGTTTTATAGTTATATTAATTTCACATACTATATCATCATTTGACTCCTTAATCTCATCATTAGCTATTACCTTATGAATTACAATCTCATTCTATACAAGATTATCCTCTAAATTAGCCTCTAATTATACTTCCAATAAAAGTTTTGATTTATTCTCGAAACTTGTTCCTGACCATCCACCTTCGGCATTTCTTACTATTTCATTCATTCTCATAACAACTTTTGCCTACCTCACTATAACATGCATATGCCCCTTCAAGATCTTCTCCCAAATGCTTACTTTTGACTCCTCTTCTACAAGTTCTTTTTCTTTTGACAACTTCTCTCAACACTTAAGTTTTTATAAATCTTCTACGATTCCCTTCTAATCAGGCCACTTAAATGCTACTATCTTTTCTTTACAATCAACATTTGATCCATGCTTATCTCTAGTATTACATCTAATCCTTTTATATCCAATATAACCAAGTCTACAATCATCTCATGAGTATCTCAATTCACATTCCCCATCCTTTAATTTATGTTGCACCACTTTTTCTCCTTTAGCAAGGTTTATAACTATTAATTCTAAAGTTTATACAAAAAGTTTATTTCTATCAATGTATTCTTTTGAAATATACAAGTGAGTTGCCTTAGTATCAAATAAAGTATATGTATAGGCATAACTATCTCATGCATACCAATCCTAAAACATTTTATGAAAACTATATTACTACTTTCAAGCATTTCTTATTTATCAACTATTAGCTAACAAGTACTTGAACACTCTAAGTTATCAAGTTCATAAGTCATACTTGTCACAACCTGGTCATCTTTAACTTCATCTCATTGAATAGCTTAGGCGTATACTTTACCTTGTTCCCTAGGCTTGAGTTTTTCCCCTCTAAATCGTTTATTCCTATTACCTAGTCTTAGTCCATTAGTTTAGTTTTACTGCTGAACTGGTCTCTCTTGTTGTTGTCCTACACAATGTCAAGCAATATGCCCTTATTGATAGCATCAGTAATAATATATACCTCTTGAATTAGGATTTTCACATCGCTTGACTAGATGTCTAATTTCATCACACCTATAACACTTTCCTCTCAATCATAGGCATTCCCAAGCTCAATGCTCACCATTACACTTCTAACAAGGTTGTATTTTTGGTAGGGTTCTTTCGTTTCCTTTTGCGGATCAAATGAACTTCTTTCCTTTAACTGGATTACTTTTACTACTAGAACCAACATCAAACTTCCTTTTCTTTTTCTTAATCTCATTTGCGGCCCATCTAACATTACGAACTTGTTCGATCAAATGAGTTTCATTAACAACATCAGTATATCTTTCAACCTTACTCCTCTTCAACTCTTCATGGTAATAAAAATCAAGTTCAGCCTTGTTCTACTTAACTTTAGAAACCTCATTGTTCCATATAGCTTTAAGAGCAAACTTCAGTAACTTATTGAAATCCCTCTTGTATTCTTCAATTGTCTTGCCCCATTGCCTTAGATTATGGTATTCTTCACACATTTGTTTTCTTACACACGCAGGAAAATAATGCTCTAGAAATGCATCTCTAAATGTAGCCTAACCAATAGGTTTTGGTAAATTTCATCTCTTTGCCTTCCAACAATTATTTGCACCTCCGTCAAACAAAATGGTAGTTATCCTAACTTTCTTATTTTTCTCAACCTCATTAACTTCAAAGGCTTTCTCTAGCAAGTCAATCCATTCTTTTGCCACCAAAGGATCAGTGTTCTTCCCGTCAAATGGTTTCACTATTCACTATATTTGAGCTTGCGTATCTCCATCTCCACCAATTCTTACCAATGCAACTATAAACTGTTGTGCCAATTCCTCCATATCTCATATTGCTTAAGGTTAGGTTAAGGCTGTTGTGATAGTTTCTCTCTTTACTCCTTAGATACCTAATTCATTAGTAATCTTCTATGTTCCTTATGAATCATCTTTCTAAACAAAAATCACATAAAATTCTACGCAAAACTACTATAGTCATTTTACTAAATTATGACTCTTTATTACCTAACTACCCAACACATCTCACACGTACCTAAAGGTTACAATCCCTAATTAATGCTTTGATACCACTTAAAGGATGTTATATCTCTGCATACCACAAAATGCATCATCACACAGGAATATTTGTTAAAAACTTAACTTGACCTACTCATTCATCAAAAGATAACTTTATTTATGTGATAATGGGGTTTCTACATTGGAGTTTAGTTGGACATTTAGTTACAACTCATATGTATAGCCTAATATTTATATCAAAACATGAACAATCCTTTTTCTTTTGTCATCTTCAAAATAGTAAGATTCTTGACTTAGTACAAGTTCCATCCAAAAGTCATTGACTCCAACTAACGCTCTTAGTATACATCCCCCTTAGTGTTGAGCCCATCATAATGCTACTAACCTGAGGATAAAATAATTTATTCTCTTAGCTACTGAAGCTGAGTGAGATTAGATAATAAACAATACAATATAGGCAATATCATAGCTAAAGCATTTCAATCATAACCAACAGATTCATCTCCATGTGTACATTAGCCTAACTAGGCATTTATTACTAGTAATGCAGCATAATATGCTCATGCAAGTGGCATGCATCGGTACTGACATACTAGGCCCTTCCAATATCTCATCTAGTTAGTCGACATACTCGTACATCTAGATACAACATTCAGGAACCTAGGACAACAAGGAGCTTCTTGAGAGTAGGACTCTCAACTTTATTCTACCAATTAGACTACACACTGTAGTCTACCAAATCAAAGCAATAAGGAGCTAATTAGGAGTAGGACCCTTAACTTTGTTTTACCAAATTAAACTACACACTGTAGTCTACTAAATTAGATTATCAAAATAGTTAAGATGTTTAGGCAATGAGAATCTATATACTTCCAAAAACTGAATTCATAAAACCATGATTTTTCTTGATCACTTAGAAACCTTATTATGAAAATTTTGACTAGTACGTCCCTTTTTATGCCATGCCACTCCATGATATGTAATAACAACTCAAGTATATCATTAAATATCATCAGTCTTTAAGTTTAATTCAACCTAGTTATTTAATTCTAGTTTACAAACTCTCCCTAGCAGAATTCTAGTATCTCACTTAAGTGAAAACCTATAAGACTAAGTTAGCTATCTCTCAACTCACCAGGTTAGTATAATCATTTATAAGCACCACATCAACACCTAATATAGTAGTATAATAGTTTGACCAAGATATAGTTACTGTAATTCAAAATCACCACATTAGCATCCACTATAATAGCATATAAGTTCACCCAAAATATAGCCATATCCAATTAACACAAGATCAAATAGCACACATTATTATGAGTAGCAATATATCTACTCTAAGCATGGGTTAAATCCACTTACCTAGCCTTAAGAGTTATGCAAAATCCTAAACTTTGTGATGTGATCTTTCCTTACTTATCATACGAATGAAAATATAACACAGTTTTCAAATCAACTATAGGTTAAACCTAAACTCTTATAAGCTTTTATTACCACATTTTTAAACTTCATTTGATCGTATCATACTCATTCCTTATTTGATTTCGGTAAACTTTATATCATTTTGATTGTTATTTCGAGTACTATTAATATGTTTTAAGAAACAAGATTAATCAATATGGTTATAAGCTCACAAATACCTTTTCTTGCTACCAACTCAATCATACGTTACTATAATTTTATAATTAACCCAAATAAGCTTTAGTTTTAAACTAAAAACCCTAAAAATTATACTTTCTAAACTTGAACAACATCTATTTTATACCTAAAATATTGATCTTGCACTATCTTATCAATTATTATAATAGTATTATTTACTATTTTACATATTAGGTCAATATATAAGTTTATATTAGAAAAACATGTGATAAATAGTATATGAGCCCAATTAATTTCACAAAAAATCCTATAGAGTCACAAAAATGTATAGTTTAATTATCGATCATCAATTACACTAAACAAGCTATTATATATTTTTACTAAAATAGCGGTTTTAACTCAAAATTATAAAAAAAAATAGGGAAAATAAACAAATTCATGTGTTAGATAAAAATTAAGTGTTCCAAATATCCTTATAAGCCTCCAGAAGTCAAAACATATAGGGCTCATTCATTAATTTCATCAAAAACTAATTATTTTAACAAATTAACAAAACTAGAATTTTATCCAAAATATTTATAAAAAATAGTAAACATACTTAATTTCGAAAATTCTTGTTACCAATCACCACAATTAAATATATGTATTAGGTGCATTATATACAAAAAATTAAGCTTAAAACAACATCATAATTTTTCTAAAAATCAAATAAAAATTCGCCAAGCAAGGCATTTTCTTAAGGAACCTATATTTTAACTAACTATTTAATTAAAATAAAATTGCTACATTAATCTAAATATAAAATAACCTCAAAAAAAAATTTTTCTAGATTTTTCTAAGTAGATTTGGTATTTTTAGAGTAAGCCAAACCGCCACCTTCCAACCACCCTTTAGCCGCCACACCTTATCAGGTTACCTCCTCAAGTGATTTTTTCTTTGACCCCAAACATCTACTACTATAGAACTCTTACAACCCTTTCAACCGACCTGATTAGATTTTGCCCCTAATTTTCCCCTTTTTTATGATTTTTCCCTACTTTTCCTTATGTGATTTTTCTAGTGTTTCTAAATTTCTAAAATAATGAAATGAAGTGTAAAAGACCTGTTTATAGAGCTAGAGGAGGTTGCATGTCAAAAAAAAAATAATAATTTCCATGTGTCAATTTCCTATTTTTACATATTGTAGCTAGGTGATAAGCATCAATCTCTTATAATTTGGCTTTTGACTTATCATTCCATGTTGATCCCAAGCTACCAAATCATATTTGGTTAAGTTGATGACTCACCAATTCATTTTCTAGAATATTTTCAATTATTTTATATTTATTTACCCATATTTTATAATTTATTAATAATATGTATACATATTTAATACATGTAATGCATATTCTATATAAATTCATATATATTATATATATTTCAACTTCATTTATCATTTTTAAGAGTTAAATAACTTATCTCTAATATCTTACTATATCACAAAGCTCAAATTTCAAATTTTCAATAGTTTATCAACTTTATTGATAAATTTACGCTTTTCTTATATTAATCCTTTTATATAGCTTATTTTAGGAAATTCACTTTACTAGAATACTTCATTTAACTTTTCTAGTCTTGCTTGAAGTTTGAACTAAAATTGATAACATTGCTTGATGCCCTAAATTTAAGGGCTCATATCTTAAGGTTATCTCATTGGCTAGAAAACCCAGGGCAATACTAATGCGTCTCTAAAGTCGGACATACGAGGAAACACCACAATGACGCAAACCAAAACAAACAGGAAAAAGGGTTAGCAAAGTCCGGGCAATTATCGAATGGATATGATGCACCATTCGATCTTAATTAGCCTACAATTTGTCAAATATGACATATAGGTTCGAACTGAAGGGTCACTCGCTACTACTCCTTGCTAAAGGAAATAAATAAGAGTTAGATGATAATGAGAACACTCAAGTTGCTCAGATGAATGATTTCTCTATTGAAGAGATGATTTCTACATACATGAAAGTGGAGGGTTATAAAGTCTACTAGGGTTACCTTATATGTATGAAAAGACAAAAAGATATTCCACAACTAAGTTACATAAGACATACTAAAAAGGGTAAAAGAAACAAAGAATATTAAGTGTGAAAAGAAAGAATCATTCTAAAATACTGTATCAGAAGATACGTGTTGCTTGGTGGCTAAACATTAAGAATATGATATAACATAGGTAAAGGTAAGGATGTGTTGCAATCAAGGGCCAACCTGATTTGGATTAGGTCGGGAATCGATCAGCCTGGTAAAGAGATTAGTTGATTTGAAATCAAATGCCAATGATTGGTTGGGGAGCTCAACTCGACCAGTTCGAGGCTATCTTCTAGACGAGGACTTCGTTGTTGGGCAAGAACATTTCTAACATACATGAAGATCTGATAGACAAGTCGACAGGGGGCCAGCTCAAGATAGGAATCTCCATCTCAACTATGGCTTAGAGCTTGTATTCTCTATGTAAGTCCTTGGAGTCCTCTAGCTTGGCTACGCATAATTGGTCTGAGGGGATGATTCCTATCATCTACCTAGGGGTTAGAAAGATTTGTCCTCAAATTTGGAGCGGTCTCTACTCTTCCTTCTGGGGCACTCACAGGGTCTTTTGTTGGTTACTGAAAGGTCAGATCAGATACATAGAAGAGACTCCATAGTCATCAGGCAACTCGATTTGGTAAGCATTGCGGTTGATTTTCTTCAGGACCTTAAAGGGACCATCAACTCGAGGAGATAGTTTGATTTGTCTCAAGTGTGGGAATCATTCTGGACTAGAATATATCCATACCAGGTCTCCTGGATGGAAAGAAATAGTTCGGCGGCCTCGGCTGCCAATTTCATGCTGCTTCTGATTGAACTTGGCAATCTTCCTAGTTACAAACTAGTGTAGCTCATGCAATTCTTAGGCTCAGTCTAGTCCGGATTAACTCTCTTTAGTAGCTGCTGGGGTACCAATCATATCTAAGGGAATGGTTGGGTTAAGGTAATAGACGACCTCGAATGGGGTCTTCCCAGTAGTGCTATAGATAGTTTGGTTGTATGCGAACTCCACAACTGGTATGCACATATCCCAATCCCTCAAGTTCTTTCCTATGATAGCTCTAAGCAAATTGCTTAGCGTCCTATTTACCACTTCAGTCTAGCCATCAGTCTGAGGGTGCCTACTGGAGCTGAATACAAGTTTGGTTCTAAGTCTTCTTCAAAGAGTCTTTCAAAAATAGCTCAAGAATTTTGTGTCCTAGTCTGAAACAATAGTCTTTGGTACTCCATCTAATTGAACAACCTCTTGCAAAAACAAATCAATAATATATGAGGCATCATTAGTCCAATGGTACGGAATGAAGTGCTCCATCATACTAAAGCGGTTCACTACAAAAAATATAGAATCTTTCTCTCTGGATGTCTAAGGCAACCCTAAGACAAAGTCCATACTGAGGTCATCCCAAGGTAAGGTAGGCGTTAGTAAAGGCATGTACTCTCCATGGAGTTCTCTCTTCCCCTTAGCATGCTTACACACTTACAACTACTAACTACCTTATGAACATCCTTAGCCAAACCTAGCCAGTAGAAATTCTCCTTCAATAAATTAGGTCTTAACCTCCCTAAAGTGACTTGATAATCCTCTGGTATGGGCTTCTTTGATCAGTAGCTCATGCGTTGAGCAATTTAGAATACATAGCTTACGGTCCTTAAATAAATAGTCGTCCTTAAGATACTATCCCCCGATAACCACCTCTTCTCAACATTCTTCAATAACAGGACCAAAGTGAAGGTTAACAGCATACTGCATAGTGATAAGTGGGAATCCCAATAGTTTTGTTTACAAAGTGGTCACTAAAGTTAGCCATAATGATAAAGCGTCAGCGACCACATTTCTGTTTCCCTTCCTGTACCGAATAACGTACGAGAACCCTTCCATAAACTTTAACCACTTAGCCTGCCTCTTTGAGAGTTTGTTCTGACTCCCAAGATGCTTTAAAGATTCATAGTTAATGTAAATAACAAACTCTCGTGGTAGCAGATAGTGTTGCTAAATAGTAAGGGCTTAGAAAAGGGAGTATAACTCCTTCTTATATACAGAATAGTTCAAGGTAGGACCACTAAGTTTTTCACTATGGTAGGCGACAGGCTATCACTCTACATCAGGATAGCACTAATTCTAACTCTCGATGCATTGCATTCTAATTCAAAGGGCTTGTCAAAATTTGGCACTAATAAGATAAGTACCGAGATGAGTTTTTCCTTAATTGCTCTAAAGCTCTATTCAACTCAATCATCCCACTTGAATCCTTCACTCTTCTTAGTTAGCTTGATCAATGGGGTGGCTATTGTACTGAAGTCATTAATAAATCGCCTATAGAAATAACCTAGGCTATGGAAACTTCAAACCTCAGTAACATTCTTCGGCATTGACCATTCTAGAACAACTCGAATCTTTTCCTCATTTGTTCGAATTCCTTCCCATGACACTACAAACCCTAAGAATATCACTTCACTCTGGTAGAACATGCATTTCTTTACGTTCCCATACAACTTCTCAGCTCGCAAAATGTCAAATATTTCGCGAAGATGTTGAGTATGGTCATTTAAGTTAGCACTAAATACCAATATGTTATCAAAATACATGACCACACATCTTCCAATCAAGGACGCATCACCTGGTTCATTAACCTCATAAATGTGTCAACACATTAGTTAGTCCAAACAGCATAACCAACCATTCATACTGCCTATGCCTAATTTTGAAGATAATCTTCCACTCATCGCTCAATCTTATGCGAATTTAGTAATAGCCACTTCATAGATCAATCTTCGAAAATATTTTAGCTCCATGAAGCTCATCTAACATGTCATCAAGCTTTGGTATCAGGTATCTACACTTGACAATAATTCTATTGATTGTTCGACTGTTGATATACATACGCCATGAACCATCCTTCTTTAGGATAAGCAAAGTTAGCATAGCATAAGGGCTCATGCTCTCCTTCACATATCCTCGCTTTATGAACTCGTCCACCTATCTTTTCAACTCAACATCCTGCTCAGGGTTCATCCTATATGCAGGTCGATTCGGTAGAGCGGTGCTAGGCTACAAATCAATACAGTGCTCTATGCCTCAAATTGGTGGTAATCCCTTAGGCAATTCTTCTAAAAATGGGTCAAAAAACTCATTTAGCAAGCTTCGGATTTCTTTTGGGGCATCCTACAATTCCCTCATCTCCATCAATCTTTTAACCAATAGGAACATGGGCTCATTAACCTTCTTAGAAGATCGGATCTCTTTTCTACTCATAACCAAGGTCTTCTTCTTACTAGCTCAGGTGAGCTGTTTATGGGCTTCATTTTCCTAGGATAGGGTTAGGGGTTATAACACTATCCTCCTTCCATCCTTAACAAAGGCATAGGTGTTATTATACCCATCATGTGTAATACATCAGTCAAACAACTAAGGTTGTCCAAATAACATATGTGAAGCTCCTATAGGGGCAAAATTGCACACTACTTCATCTATGTATACACTTTCAACATTAAACAGTATGGTCACTTATTCAGTCATGTGCAAAGCACCCTTATCATGAAGCCAATGCAGTTTGTAAGGTTGGGAATGCTTTGAGGTCGGTAGACCTAACCTCTAAACAAAGGATTGTGCAACTACATTAGTACGGCTTCATCCATCCACCATGACCGTGCATAATTAGCCTTTAACAGTATACTTTGTATAGAATAGATTCTCCCTTTAGTCTTCCTTAGGGTTCGACAAGGAACTTAGTACTCGTCTTAAGACTAGGGACATTATTTCTCTCTGGTCAACATAAACACAGGTCTCCTCTTCCTCTTCAGCCTCAGGTTTTCCAACATCTTTCTTAGGTTCACTCTCATTGGTGTTATCCACTACATCTCCTCGGAGCACCATGATGTGTCAATTTGGACGTTCAATTGCCATACGCTCGAAGCCTAAGCATTTAAAACACTTTACCTCACTGGTCTTCCATTTAGAGGCCTACCCTTTCTCTTATTTCCTCTAGGTCGGCTTACCTTTGGCTCAACCTAGATGATTGGCTTAACTCTGCTGGTTTCCTCAACTATCTTCAAATTAGTCGTTCCTCTCCTTAACCCTGTATGGCCTTCTTCACTCGGCTTGTACAAGTTGGCACAATACTAGGACTCGTGAGAGTGTCGGCTCAAGTTGGCTCAGGACACTTCTCCTCTACCTTTCAACCCTTTGTGCTGTCTTAATGGCCTCTTCCAACACATGAAACCTCTATACTTCCATAACATTGTAAATCTCATACTTGAGCCCAGAAATGAACCTTGACACGCTACGAGCCTCTGGCTTTCCATGTTGGCTCGAATCATTAACATCTAGAACTATCGTACATAGTCATCAATAGATCAACTTCCCTGGTAAAGCTCCCACAACTTTGCAAACATATCTTGTAGGTAAGTCTCAGGTACGAATTTGCCTCTTAACAACCTTTTCATCTCATCTCAAGTCCTAACACCTCGTCTTCTATCTCTTGCTCCAATGGCATTCAGATTCTTCCATCATATGGTGGCATACCTAGTGAACTCCAATGCAGCAAGTTGGACTTTAACCGCATCCTGATACCCACAACATTCAAATACTTTCTTGACCTTCTCTTCCCATTCCAAGTATTCATCTGCATCTCCACTTCCACCAAAGGGTGAGATTTGTACCTTAACATTGTTTAGCCCTCAAAGAACTCAACGTCCCCGTCCCTATGCTTGGTAGTGGTCTATTTCTTCTTCACCAAACCCTTTAACATCCATCTGCTCATCATCTTCCCCATTCTCCTCCAACTCCAATCGTCATCTAGCAACTCTGTCTACTACTCCTCTAGCTCATAGCAATCGAATTGGGTGATTGGTCTAATTACCTTAGCCATAGTATCTCTCAAGGGTGTCTTCTTATGGTTTTGCTATTGCACACCTTCGGATTGTTGTCTGTCAACTTGCATTACAGTGACTAGACTCTCAACAAGGCTTATGAGTTTGTCGAGTTTATCATCAACAAACCTTAGGGTGTTACTACCATTATGACTACGGCTAAGTTAAGCACCACTACTCTGGTTACCAATAACTCCCTGAATACTCAAATATGACATAGTACAATACTTTTGGAACAGATTAACAACTTTAATGCCTAATAGCCACTTAAACAAAATAGGGACAAACTTGCTCTGTTTTCGTAATGAACAACAAAGTAAAAACAGGGTAATAATGAAACTACACTTGTGGCCACACAAACATACTGCAATATCTATGGAAGCAACACAACACCCACTAATAGTAAGCAAACCAAAAACTCCACTACAATTTCACACGTTCCCTCTCAAAACCATGCTCCAATACCAGCGAAGTTAATATGTCTCTAAAGTTGAACACACGGAGAGGCATCATAATAAAGCAAACCAAAACAAATAGGAAAAAGGGTTAGCAAAGTCTGAGTAACTACCGAATAGATATGACGCACCTCTCGATCTTACTCAGCCTACAATTCACTAGATATGACACACCAGTTCGAACTGAAGGTTCACTAATCATTACTCCTTGCCAAAGGGAATAGATAAGAGTTAAATGATAACGAGAACACTCAAGTTGCTCAGATGAATAATTTTCTATATTAAAGAGATGATTTCCGCATACAAGAAAGTGGGGGTTTTTATACCCGTCCACTAAGGTAACTTTACATGTATGAAAAGACAAAAGGGTATTTTACAACTAAGTTACATAAGACATACTAAAAAGGGTAAAAGAGATAAAGAATATTCAATGTGAAAAGAAAGAATCATTCTAAAATACTATGTTAAAAGACACATGTTGCTTTGTGGCTAGACATTAAGAATATGATACAACGTAGGTGGAGGCAAGGATGTATTGCAATCAGGGGTCAACCTGATCTGGATTTGGTCGAGAACCGATCAGGCTAGTAAAGAGATCAGCTAACTTGAAATTAGATGCCAATGATCGATTAGGGAGCTTAGCTCGGTCAATTCGAGGCTATCTTCTGGATGAGGACTTCGCTGTTGGGTAAGAACATATCTAACATACGTAAGGATCTAACAGACAAGTCGGTAGGGGGCCAATTCGATATAGGAATCCTGGTCTCGGCTATGGTTTAGAGCTAGTGTTCTCTATGCGAGTCCTTAGAGTCCTCTAGCTCGACTACGTATGATTGGTTTAAGGGGATGATTCTTATCAATTACAGCTTAGCTCTTATTGCTCTCTTCTAGCTTTATTATTGGAGACTCGATCTTCCTCATTGTGTTGTTCTACTAATCTACTATCCAAAAAAATAAAATGTGAGAGATATTACACTAGCTTACCAATCCTTAACTTCAACAAATCCCTACTTTGCTTATCTAACCTTACATTCGACTAACTATAGATTTACAGAGATCTAACCTAAATCCTCTCACAATCACAAAACTTAAGCACTTTTAATGAAATTTTCAATCAATATGAGAAGTATGATAAAACTCTCTAAGAAATTTACTCAATTGAATAAGAAAAGATAGGTTTGAATTCTTCAGTAAAGTCTTTAATGAAGTCTCTGACAATATGAGATGAAAGCTTTTACATGAGAATAAGTTTTTTTTTTTTTAAATAAGTTGCTAAAGTGTTCTCTTGATTTTGGTGACCTACTTTTATATATTGGAATACTCCAACGGCTAACTTCTAATATTTGTTGACTCGATCTTTATCAAAAATATCTTGTATTTTAAATTGAAAAAACTAATTTAAATCTTTAAAAAACTTGGTTATTGGTAATCTTCTATAAGGTCTAATGCATAAATAATTCTCTCTTCATAATTCCCAAAATGAATTTTTCCTTGAATTTCTAGAACTTCTGGCTAACTTAGATACATCTTACATGTCTTTTGTAATTCCAATATTAAACTGCAACTTATTACAATAATCACTTGATCGTAATATTTTTGTCCTCCTTAATTAAGATTATACCTCATAGATTTAAATCCAACTTATATGGAACAAGATTGAGTATATTACTCAAATATACTTAATAAAGTGGAGCCAGGTCTTCTATCTTGAAATTAAGTTCATCTTGTAAATCTGCTCGAGTTTGCTTTGTTAAATGAATTCTTCCAATTGAACCCTCTAAACTAGTCTCTAACAAAGTACACAACTCATTTTTCCTGGTTGCAAATTAAGTGTCTAAACACCTTCTGAACTCACTTTATTATCTTCAGATGAAGTCTTTGAACAACTCTCTGAACTCAATTTTGTACAATATTTCTAACACTCTAATCAAGATTCTTCTAACTCTCTTATCAAGATTTTGTCCAACTAAACAAAGACAAATTAAACTCTTTGACAAATGCTCTAAATTGGTTTTAAGTCAAAACTATTTTAACTATTCAACTTTACACATCCTACACACTTGATCAAACTCATTAATTAACAAACACTTTTTATTATCATCAAAATTATGAAGAGAAGTCAACACTCTCCCACTTTTTTATGATAACCAAATGCTTTTAAATCCAAAAACATGTGTAGAACCAATTTTTTACCAAATTTATCGGATTATAATTTATGTGATCTAATAAAAAAATTACTCTATGTATGATCAGGGCTCACTTTTGTCAAGCACTTTTATCAATACTTGACAGTTTACATATGTACTCCATTGCATTGTTTGTGAAAAAAAAAACAACATAGAAAAAATGTTTTGGGCTTATCTCTCCCTTTTTGTTACCATCATATAAAAAGTTAAGTTCTCCTGAATTTGATATTAAGGACCGGTTTCAACATATAAACAAATTAGTTGAATAAATGATGAAGAACAATGACAAAATTGAGTTAAAATAGAGAATTCGTTACATTTAAGTACAATTTACAATCAAACTACATAAAAGACAACTTGCATTAAAACATAATTACACAAAACCATGGAAAAACTTAGACTATTAAAGTAACCTAAGCTACTAATCATAGATTGAAAACAAAAACAT
Source organism: Lumnitzera littorea (assembly GCA_024138015.1). Taxonomy (NCBI): domain Eukaryota; kingdom Viridiplantae; phylum Streptophyta; class Magnoliopsida; order Myrtales; family Combretaceae; genus Lumnitzera; species Lumnitzera littorea. Next base: position 95,218,521 of record JAMXBB010000008.1, read on the forward strand.
CAAATTAAATATAAAATCAAACTAATTGTCTAGAAAATCCTAAACACTATGATAGGACCAAACATCACTAAAACTCTATTTATTGACTCTTCAAGTTTTCTTTCAAGCACAAGTCTTGAATCTTCTAGAGTAAGTGATGATGGGTTATCTTAGAGTAGATCCAAAAGGAGGCAAAACTACTATAGTGGTTCTAAGAGTACAGCATGGAACTTCTTGAGTGTCTCCCATATTGGATCCTACTAATACAGTCCCTATAAGAGCTTTTGGGGTTGATTATAGAAAGAGAACAAGGGTATCTCCATGCATTTGAGTAGACTAATTATTGGGATCAACTAAAGAAGATTAAATAGGTGCAGTAGGAATATGCTCATGATCAAAGTGCTATGCTAGTGGTGTAAAGGGTTTGCCTTAGAAGATGAATGAACAGCTTCTTGAATCTACTTCTTAAACACTACTTCCACACCACTAAGTTGTTCTTTCACCATATTTTCAACTACAACCCTATGTCCATCAGTGACTTCCTCAATAAAGTTGGAAATTTCACTAAGTTTAGACCCTCTGACTTATCCTCTACTACCCTCTAATTCACTTTCTAACATCTCCTCTCTAAGTTCTCTAAACTTAACAGCTCCCGATCTTCTCATAATCTTGCTTCTCTTTTTCATAGTTTCATCAACCACATCCTTTCCTTTCTTCTTCTTTCTTCACCCTCTATACTTTCATTCTGTTACTCCCCCTCTCCTTTCTCCTTAAGTACAATCATTTTTCTTGAAGAATGAGATGGATGTAAATAAATTCCTCCATTAATTGAATGCCACAATTTATCCCTTACATAAATTCCCATATGTTGAAAAATTTTCTCTCCTAACTTTGTAAGGTAAAAGAGGCATTGAGATTCATCAGTTAACCTAAATTTCTTAAACTTAAATAATTCCCTCAATAAGTTCCCATATGGTTTAGTTTCCTTGCTTTTCCAAAAATGTTTCATGATCAACCTTACAACATCTAATTTTCTTTTGCCTAACATGCCTAAAATTACATATGCATCTTCTTTAGATACAAAAGCTAAGTTACCTTTCTTTGGAAAAAAAAAAAGTTACGATAAATTCAAGCAAAATTCTAACCAGTAACTCAAATTCTATACTAAAAACATCTTTGGTAACACATACAATAGCTCCATCATTCAATTCGATTGGGCATCTTAATATAGAGTGAAATGAACTACCATCTTCAATATTAAGGAGTCCCATCTAACTTCCTTACTCAAAGACTATTGCACCTGCATTTAGAGCTAATTCTTTCAAGTAGTTACTGAGTTTCCTTCTTTTATGCATAAGCATTTCTTGAGGTTGAGTTCGAAGCCCTTAAAATTTTCTTTGAAGGTATTGCTCTTCAAATTTTCTTTGAAGGAGTTGCTCTTATCTTAAGGCTTTATCTAAGATGAATTCCTATTTCCCGAAGGCCCATGCTTTAAAGGAACCTCTTTGAGGTTGTTAAGAATAGAAATGTTAGGGGAAAATAATTCATTAATGGAGCCGACTTTCTTGATGATAGGAATAGTCATTCGTTCTCTTAGTTCGATCCTGTCTTACCATCTAAGCCTAGCAAAGTTGCTTATATGGGGTATAAAAATTGCCTTTCGATCCCTAGACCTTAAAAATTTCTTCCCTTAACATATTCATCATCTCTTATCATCAACCATCTACTTTATTCCAAAACAAATCAACAATATCTTTCTTAGAAATCTTAATTCTTTAATTTAATACGTAAGATCTCCAAACTTCTTGATGTCTCATGTCCAACATTCTATAAAACTCATCCACTAACTCCCCATGCACTAGATACCTAATATTGCATAAATTTCTTAAACCTAATCCATCTACAAATTCAGACCAGTAAAATCCATTTCTATCAAAGAACTCATAATCCAAAAGAATGTCTCTTTAATAGAGATATTCTTACCTTTCAAATTGTACCTTCTTTTAACTATGTCACTTGACTTAGGAGAAGGTGGTTTGTTTGATTCAACTCCCTGAACCTTTTGAGCTCTCTTAAACCCAATTGTTTTCTAACTTTTTCCTTACATCTTGGGTTCAAAGAACACTTCAGGTTCTACAAAAGATTCCTTTTCTACAGGTTCTTAGGTTTCCTTTGAAGACTAAGGAGTCTTAAAGTCTGTAACCTCTTTCGAAGAAGAAGAAGTAACAATTTTCTACACTTCTTAGGGTTGTTCGAAAGGGTTGTTAAAAGGTAGGGGCTGAGTGTTTTCTTGTCTAAGCTTATCTTGATCCTTAGTTTAGAGATCTAAGGTATGCATATAGGTCTACTCTGAAGGATCTTGCTATGGATTTTCATGAATGGGTTCAAGTAGGTGATCTTGAAGTTGCTATAGATCAACTTTAAGAGGGTTTGATCCTATTGGTTCATCTTAAAGGGTTAGGTCAATATGGTTTTTAGGAGTGTTTACTACAGTCCCTTTCTTCAAAGCTTATGTTGCAATATGTGTAGAGTGACGAGGTTACATGGTGACTAAATAAGAAAGTGCAATGAGAGGAAATTAAGTTTGATGGAAGTAAGAAAAGAAAGAGAGCATAGAAAAGTGACAAAAAGGAAATGAAGAAAGAGGGATATTGAAGGGTCGATAAATACGAATATATCATATTTTTACACTAACCTTAAAGATAACTAGCTGATAGGGTACAATAAGCACTAAACACACTAATAAAATCGCAAAACTAATAAAGTGAACATGTGTGCCACTCATCCAAAATTATGGGGAAATAACTATTTAAATAGTCAAGAAAAAATTTTGCATAAAAATTGGAAATAAGCCCAAAAAAGATTTTTTAAAAGAAAAAAATAAACTAGCAAAATGGATTATACAACCTTATTTCATTTCTAATAAATTCAAATCTTGTTTTATCTAGGAGTTTTGTTAATATATCAACATATAGTTTATAGTAGACACAAAATCAACACACACATCACCATTTGCTACATGATTATGAATAAAATGGTGTCTGATTTCTATGTGTTTTAATTTTGAATGATGAACAAGATTTTTTGTTAAATTAATAGCATTTGTGTAATCACATTTTATTGGAATATTTTTATAATTAAGCCCATAATCACATAATTGTTGTTTCAACTAAAGAATATATGCACAACAGTTGCCAATAGAAACATATCATGATTCTATTGTTGAAAGGGTAACAAAATTTTGTTTCTTAGAAGACTAATAAACTAATTTATCCCCTAAAAATTAGCAAATACCAAAAGTGCTTTTTGGGTTCACCTTATAGCTTGCATAATCAGCATATGAGTATTCTACTAAATCAAAATTTTGATTTTAAGGATACTAGATTCCTAATTTTATAGTACTATTTATATATTTAAATTTTTTTTTTAATAGCAGTGACATGTGTTTTTCTTAGTACACTTTAAAATCTAGTACAAATGCTTATACTAAATAAATTACTAGGGCAAGAAGCAATCAAGTATAAAAGAGGTCCGATCAAACTGTAATAAAGCTTCTTAGTTACCTTTTTACCATTACTTGTTAAATCAAGCCTTGTTAAAGTGCTAATTGGGGTAGAGGATTCTTTAACATTTTGGAAGCTAAACTTCTTCAAAATTTGTTTAGTATATTTTTCTTCATGAATACATATACCATTTTCTTTTTGTTTAGTTTGAAGTCCTCAGAAGAAGTTCAACTCTTTTTCTTCATGAATACATATACCATTTTCTTTTTGTTTAGTTTGAAGTCCTCAGAAGAAGTTCAACTCTCTTATGAGTGACATTTCAAATTTTGTTTGCATTAGCTTGTATCCTTTATCATAAAGCAATTGTTCCTATTGCAATTATTTTGCCTCTTCCATTGTCTCCAAAGTTCACATTACCATCTTCTTTCCTTTCTAGACTTGTGATAACAAAGTATCACTTGTCATATGCTTCAAACAAACACTATTGAGGTGCCATTTTCCTTTCAATTTTGCTTCGTATTCTTGCATACAACATAAACACATCGAGTCTATTTATAAACCTAATGAAGCTTAGATATATAAAAATTCAAGCTCGTGTTTTAATTTTTAGCTTGATTAATACCAAGCTTGGATTTCTTATAAAAATAGCATTTCTCAATATGAACTAGCCTATTATAAAAGAAACAAGAATAGGATTTTTTTTTTTTTTGTTACACCTATACCTTTGATTTTGATTTTGATAATCTCTAACATATCCTCTGTAAAACCCTTTACTGTACCCTCTAACAAAGTACTTCCTATTTTGTTCAAGATACCTTCTAAGATTCTCTCTGATAGGTTCAACTCCCTTCCCTTTATCTATTCTTTCAGCTATTTCCTTCTTATTTCCATCTTGTGATTTAACAAACACTATTTCCATTTTAATATTAGATGATTCTTCACTTTCAAAACCCAATCCAAATTTGGACCGATCTACTCGTTGATTGGAAATAAGCACTCGAAGTTTCTCATCACTCACATCAAACCTTTTAAAAGTGTTATGAATAGACTTTGATAAATCTTTAACATAATTTTTCAAACTTTTGATCTCTTCTTTTAAAATTAGATTTTCTTTTTTGATACATCTCTTGTAACATGTAAACCTTCAAAATTATTTCTTAAAATATCATTTTCATCAACTAAAAGCTTATTTGTTTCAATGAGAGCTTGTTCGATCCTTAAAAACTTTATTTTCATGTTCAACTTTCAAACTTGTCATTAGCTTTTGAAAGTGATTTTAAGCATTTTATTAATTTCTACACATGTCATTAAGAACATTAATATCAAAGTCAAATTTGGATTCAAAGTCTACCTCAAAGAATGCCATATGATACAAATTTGCTTCAACAACTTCTTCCTTTGAACCCATTGCCTCAATCTCTAGCTCATCGAAGTCACTCTATGTAGCCATGAGAGACTTGCACTTCTTATTATACTTTTCCATTTTCTTAGTCAGCATAGGACATTTATACTTTATGTTCTCTAACCTCTTGCATTCATAGCACATTACTTTTTTCTTCTCCTTAGTTTACTTCTCCTCTTTTCTTTTCTTTTTTTTTTATTCTTTTTACATCACTACGGGTTTTATTAAAAGAAAACATTTTAAAGTAAGACTTCTTACCTTTCTTTTTAAGTAATTTATTTAAGCATCTTGCAAGAAGTGCAACATCTTCATCCTCATCATCAGATGAATTATCATCATTTGAATCAGCTTCCACTTCCTTAGCCTTAAATGCTATGACTTTCTTCTTTGTATCCTTTTGACAAACCTCTACCTTGAGAAAATCCATCTCATATGCCATTAGCTTGCTGCATAGTTAGCTAAACTTCAACTTTTTCACATCATGAGTTTCTTCTATAGCTGTTTTCTTGACATTCTAAGCTTTAGGTAAGATCCTTAGCATTTTTAAACCATATCTGCATCACCTATTCTTTTACCAAGAGAAGAAAATTCATTAGTAATTATAGTAAATCTACTGAATTAGTCCTTGATTTCTTCACTAGGAAGAATGTAAAATGTCTCATATTGTTGCATCAATGAATTGATTCTTCTCTACTTAATTATTTCTATGCCTTCATATGTTTACACTAGTGTATCCTAGATATCTTTTGCTATAGCGTAAGATGAGAATAGATGAAATTTTAGAACATATAATTTGGCTTAAAAGTAAATTCTTAGCTTTAGAGTTAAGCTCGGATTTTGTAATACCTTCATTAGAGGAAATGATAATAGGGACTTTGATGTCTCTATTTTCAATAATCTATGAAGTTTCATAATCTACATCTTTCACTTAAGTCTCCATCCTGAATTTCCAATAAGGGAAGTTGAAAGCATAAAAAAATGGGGTTTTATAAGCCTGAACTATTAAACTACTACCACATTCACTTGCGATCTTGAGCTCTAGTTGACATGAGAGTGAGACTTTGATACCACTTATAAGTTTAGTGAAAGATATCAAAAAGGGGATGAATTGATATCTTTAGGAAAATTTGAACTTTCTTTTCTTTTTTTTTTTTTTTTGGGATTTAGAAAATAGGGAGCCCTTTTAATAACCAAAGTGAATAGTGGTAATTTAATAGTTATATGCAATGGGACAAAAAATTATATGTGCAATTGAAAACTAAAAAAAGTAGGAAGAAGAGAATTGAGCAAGAGATTTAAAGCGCTTTAGCTTTATGCCTACTACTCTCTTCTAGTTCCACTGTTGGGACTTGCTCCACTTTACTGGTGCTGTTCCATTAAGTTATAACAGCTTGTCAATCCTTAGCTTCAACAAATACCTGCTATACCTATCTAGCACTACGCACGACTAGCTATAGATTCATAGAGATCTGACCTAACTCCTCTCACAATCACAACACTTAAACACTTTTAATAAAATTTACAGTCAATACTGAGAAATACAATAAAAGACTCTAAGAAATGCACTTAAATGAATAAGAAAAGATAGGTTTGAATTCTTCAACAAAGTCTTTAATGAAGTCTTTAATAGTATGAGATGAAAGCTTTCTACATGGGAATAATTTTTCTGATCAATTGCTAAAGTGTTCTCTTGATTTGGATGGCCACTTTTTATATATTATAATACTCCAACAACTAGTTTCTAATATTTGTTGACCTAATCCTTATTTTCAACATATCAAATCTTTGCTTGATACTAAATTTCTTGAAAATATCTTATATTTTGAATTTAAAAAAAAAAGAAGAAAAAATAATTCAAATATTTAAGGAACTTAGTTGCCAATATTCTTCAACGAATTCAAATGAAGTCTAAAATAATCAAAACATTGTCCTTTTAAAAATCTGCACCAAATCCATATTTTTAACTTTGAACAATAAATCTTTAAACTGATCTTATGCTACACTAAGTCTGATATATTTTATAATTATCTTGAAATCTATTGGCTCATTCTCATCAAATTTGAAAAAAGAAATCATAAGATATTTATTTAACAAACTTTATCCATATTTTCTTTTCAAATTTCAACCGAATCCAAATTTTTTTTAAAACTATAGTACTTGTTTAGATCTTAAATTAATCTAACTCAATCCAATTTTCAAGCCTCATCCAAGATTAAAATAATATGATATTTATTTCCTTTTTGAACACCTCAATTGATATCTTTTGCCATTCTTTAGCAAAGAATATCTTACGCAGTTCGACATCCATTAATCTTTGAATAGCTCATCTAATCTTGTGTAAGGTTTTATGCATTTTCTCTATTTATGATTCTCAAAATGAATTCTCTAAATTTATGAAACTTCTAGTTAACTCAAACACATCTTGCAAGTCTTTTATAATTCCAATGTTAAACTGAACTTATTAAAATAATCTCTTTATTTTGATATATTTATCCTCCTTAACTAACATTGAATCTATGTATTTAAATCCAACTTGTATAGAATAGAATCAAGTGCATTATCATATATACTTAATAAAGTGGAGCTAAGTTTTTAATCTTGAAATTAAGTTCATCTTATAAATCTACTCAAGTTTGCTATGTTAAATGAATTCTTTCATACCAGCCCTCTAAACAAGTCTCTAACAAAGTATAGAACTCATTTTTTTTTTAACTATTAATTAAGTTTCTGAACAACTTTCTAAACTCACTTTATTATCTTCAAGAAGTCTATGAATAACCTTTAAATCCATTTTTCTATAGTATTTCTAACTCTCTTATCAAAATTCTATCCAACTAAACAAAGACAAACTAAACTCTCTAAACTAGCTTTGATCATAACTATTTTAACTGTTCAACTTTACACGTCCATCACACTTGATTAATCTCATTAACCAACAAACACTTTTTGTTATCATCAAAATTTTTTTAAGAGAATTCAATAGTTATATGGATAGATATAAATCCAAAGCCAATTCTGATAATCATAAATAAGACCATATTCATCTTGATTATTTCCTACATTATTAAAGCAATTGTTATACCATTTGCAATGAATTATACTTAATCAATGGATTTGGCTTAAATTTGTCTATACAACTAAGGGATGAATCAAATGTGCATCCATATGAAACTAGTATTGTTGCTGCTATTGCTGCTATTATTGCTACTGCAACGCTTAAGCATGGCATATGCTAAGCTGTAGTAAGACAAGATTAAACTTAGCTTAACAAAGCTTGATTTGATGTTAATATTTTTTTATAATGCAATAACATCCACCAATGACGTCACAAGCTTGGATATCGAATTAGATTATAATCAATTTCATTTGGAATTAGACTCTTAATGATCTCCATGATGTTGCTTACTCCGAACAACTTGTTAGCGTTATTACTGAAGAGGTAATCTAATTTAACTAATCTTAATTAAACATTTCTCTAAAAGTTTTACCTAACTTTCTCTTGTAAAAGTTTCAACTTTTGTAAAATTAGTCAGATTTTGACACAACTAAAGTGACATTGTCATGTCATTGACCATGTTGAGCTATACTTTTTTTGTTATTTTTCTTAACCAAACTTAATCAAACCTCTTCCTAACGTTATTTTTTAATTACACCTTGCCTTTTTTTTTTTTTAAGTTTCAATTTTTAAAGCTTAATTTAGCATTGGGACTAGTTTTAAAAATTTTATACTTCGAATGTCAATAGTACATGTATAGTGGATCATAATATAGTAAAGTAGCAATTTTAACAAAAAAAATAAGTAAGACTATGAGCAACAAAGTATAAAAAGAAAAAGAAAATATAATTGGGGTTAACTCTTCTTGAAACAAACTCTAGTGTCTTCTTTATTCTCTTGTTTCTTAAAGTTTGGCAAGCTCAAATTGTGCCTTATAAGGTTTGGCACTTCACTTTAAAGCTAATCTTAATAGAAGAATAAGAAGAAAGAGAGAGTATGTCTTTGGTCTAGCAATTTAGGTTTAGGAACTCTTCTAACAAATTGCATGATTTTAGCTTATATTCCATGAGCACCACTTGTGAGGTTATCTATATAATACAAAGTAGACTAAATTAGTACATGAGTCATAGGCATTTAGTTTAACTATTATCACACCTTTTGATTACGATGGAGTTTTGTCGATAGCAGTAGTAGCAGTGATGGTAGTAGAAGCAATTTCGGTGTCTAAATTGAAGTTTCTATAGTATAATTTAGAGGGGGAAAGTGAGAATAGGAATTTCAAAAGGTAAGAAAGACAAATCAAGGGGAGGGGATTTTCTACAGTAAGCTTGCAATAAAGAGTTAAAATGGTAAAAAAGTAAACAATCTAGACAATATTACAATTCTGAAAAAAATATGGAAAAATGTCAAAAGACTACACTTTTCGGCTTTTAGATCTTGTAACATATTTCTATCCTAAATTCTATTCAATTGCAAATATATTGATTTTGCTCATTTTTATAGAGATTGAAATTTGTTGCAATTCTTTCCTTTTCTTGTTTATTGTTGCATGGTCAAGTTACTTTATCTTCCCCAAGTTTCTTTTCCATTCGTATACAACTTATTTATATAAAAATTAATTTTCTAAACTTAACCATTTTACCAAAAAGATACTAGATTAATTAGTTATCAATAAAACCAAAAAAAAAGGAAAAAATTATTTATAAGTATAAATTTAAAAGATAATGAAATGTCTTATGCTAACTTCATAACTAAAAAGTTTACGAAAAGTTAGAATAAACATTTAAAAAATTATTGTATAATTATGTCATAATTTAGGCATTTGTATTACAAGTGTGTTACCTCTATTACACATATACACATATTTTGTCTGTCATATGTTTATGTTTATATTTTCGTATATTGAAATCTTTTTTTCTTTCGTTTGTTTGTGTTTTTAAGAACATTCTAATACACTTTATTACTTATATGTAATCACTCTCATTGGACCAAAGGAACATTACAACATTATTAGATTTTGCAATGTTTAACTTAGAGAGTTACAGTATTTGCTAGCATTGTTATAGTTATTGATAGCATAAGTTTATACTGAGATTAAACTTAGCTAGGTTTTTTTATGGGCAGGATTTAAATAATTGAATTTGAGTGTCTAATTTTACTATAACAAATTCGAATAATGGTAATGGAGTATTACTGCAAAATAACTTTTTGAGGCAAATTTATTTTTAATGCAACAAGTTAATTACAGCAAAAAGTTAATTATTTTTTTTTAACTATTACACTAACATTTTGCTGCTATATGCATAAATAAAATTCTATTCATTTTATTGCGTGAATATAAAATTAATTACAATAAAAAGGTACATAATAAACAATCATAAATTACTAAAAAAATGTCGTTATAATAAAAAAAAGAATTAATTTATATACTTTTTTGTATTAACCAACTTATTGCATTAGGAAAACTAAATCGCTTTTAAAAAAGTATATTGTCGCCACATTTCGTCACTAAAATTTGAATTTCTTGTACCATTTCAATAATCAAAGCGATTGCTTTCACAAACAAATATTATTATTTTCATCATCATATTGTGTTTAGTTATATAAAATTTACATATCAAAGTGTGTCGTATAAGTAGAGAGAAGTGGGTTATGATTGTTAGATTTTAAAATAAATGGTAACTTGCTTTTATTAGAGAGAAACTAACTATGGTCAAGTCAAATTTAATCTAGGCTAGGTTTACAATTGTACCATCTCCACTTCCATTTCAACTTAAACATGTAGACATGCATAATGATGCATGAATAAAAAATAAATTTAGCAACATAATAAAATTTAAATTATAAAATAACTATTATATCAAAATTTACACCAAATACATAATTTATAAAAAAAATTTCATTAATGTATAGTAGTATATTGTAAATATATTTATTAAGACAAACTAACATTATGCTAATTACATGTATTTTGTTTCATCAAAAAAGTTACCATATGCTTACAAAAATAACAAATGATATATTAATTGGTCAATTTCATTCCTTATATAATAATTCTATAAACTTTTTAATATTTGAGAAAATCACAAAAATATATGAAAAGTGAAAACAATATGTTTATGTTAATTTGTAATAAAACAAACAATAATTGACTTGGTCTTATCATAACTAATCAATTTAAGTCGTAACTAGCTTATCTTCCTTATTAGATTAAACTTCTTCAACAAATCCTAGTACTTGATAAATAAACACATCCATCTCTAATGATAGTTAAGAATATAACAATTGATAAATCATAACTAAAATCAAGTAATATTATAAAAATAATTATAAGATAAAGGATAATGCAATAGTTTTTATATTAACAAATTTTACATATATTTTTTAATCATTTTAAAATTTGGTATAATCATTTGATATCTCAAACTCATCGAGTGAATTTAAATATGAATAACTAGCTAACTCTTTGTTGGCTAGATAATAAAAAATATAAAATCATAGTTACTATTTTTACCTATAAAACAATTTATGACATAATAAGATATTAGATTAAAAAAATGTATTTCATTCATTACTTCGTTTGTTGCACTATGCCTCATTATTAAGTTTGAAAGCTCTCAAATCTTTTTTAATTAAATGATTAAAATAAATCTTTCTTAGATGAAATCATAAGTTTGAGTAAACACTAATAAAAATTATGTACATGACCCATATATTCACATATAAGTTATACACAAAAGAAAAAGGTTACCTATACTTACAACTATTCATATATGTAGAAGTGGACAGTATTGTATAATATTATATTTTATACATATACACACACATACACATACAAAACTAACTACATATGTACAGAATAAACTTTAAATGAAAAGAAAAATGTTATTGACATGTCAAAACTAGTTATAAACATACAAGTATATATATATATATGCATTTATGTATGTACATAGTTACACATATAGACATATACATAAATATGTACTAAATCTTTACATATAGAAGAACATTATCACATTTATACATAATATGCATATATTCAAATAAAGCATAAATAAAACAAAAAGAAAAGGATATTGAAATTTTTTTGAAAATACTTACACATACATAAACATCCCCTACTTAAGTAAGTCATGAACAAATTCTTACAATGACAAAAGCTTTCAATACAAAAAGCCCTTTTGCTAGGACTTATACCTAGATCTCCTAAATAAAAAGTTATGCTACCTAACCATTGAATTGACCATATAATCTTGCTAATGGTACGGTATGATTAAATAAAAGTGGGTTTTGAAAAAGCAATTTCTTTGCAAAAGACCAAAAGCATATTTCAATACATTTCAAAATCACAAGTTAAATTAGAGTTAAATTCATTTTTTGTATTTGTAAGGTTTAACTATCAATGTCATCTATCAATAATGGTATGTCAATGAATGTTTCTTTGTCATAGTTAGTAGCTCCTAGAGCTCAAACTTTTTGTAATTATACTATCTTTTTCTTTCGATGAACTTCATATTTTCTTTAATGAAAATATATACAAGATAATCAAACACAAAAGAGCTCTTGCCAATAACATGTAACTAGACTAGGTTGCTTTGATTAATATCAAAACATTGAGCTCGCATGTCACAAGCAAACCCTGTATTTACAAGATCCTTTGACAAAAGATTAAGCAAGTTAGTAGTTAAAATATTCAAAAAGATCTCTTTTGCATCTTGCCCCTGCACTTTTGCAACTAACCGATTAGCAACTAAGTTTATTGCTCAAAGAACTAACTTAATTTCCACCTCCTGTAAGTAGCATAGTATTCCTCTGCAAGCAGCAAGTGCATTGGAATACCTCAACTTCAGTTTATAATTATTGGAAAGTAATAGAGCAACAAGTTTAAAATCAATGCTAATTAAGAGTTGGTGTACATTCTTTTGCAACGCTAAATAAACCCCTTAATGCACTACCTAAAGTTCTGCAGCTAAGATATCTATGTACCTACTTTCCTACCAAAATCACACATCCAATGTAATTTTCATTCCACAAGACACCACCAACTGAGCATCTATCATCAATTAAGACTGACCTATCTGTATGCAAAACAATCCAATCTTCGAAAATTATGTATGTTGCAAACTGACTATTTCCAATACACGAATTTACATTTTTTGCTGCACATAAAGCCCACTACTGATGTACTATGAGGTGTGTGAGAGAACTTAACAAAAAAGATAGAATTCCATTATGAAAAAGCTTTCGATTACAATACTCACAAATTTTCTAAAGAACCATAGCAAAGAAAAAAAGAAATAGGAAGAGAAGTATTGATAAGCTCCTCCTTTTTCTTCATACGGTTCAATTTGAGCCAAAGGTTAAAACTTTCTTAAATAATAGGACTTGTGTACGATACAATATTCCACTACTCCAGTAGACCACAAATAGTAGGATAGGTTAAGAATACATGCTGAAGAGTTTCATCCATAACACCACAATGGGGACATGAGGCATTAGCTACAATTCCATACATTTGTAAGTTAATTGTCGTAGAAAGGCCATTAAATGATAATCTCCATAAAAATAACTTGATTTTTTGTGAGAAGCCTAAAGTGCATATCCACCAAAGATTAATAGTATTCTTTAGCTGTTCAATCATGAGGAAGCTATAAATATTAGCCAATCTTAGTTCACATCGTGCATTTGGAAGTCTTAGTACTAAGCAAATCATCTTGTAGTACTACCAAGCCATTGTTATATAAAGAAAATATAACAATTCAAAACCCAACAAATAATCGTTTAAGTAGTTACCGAGCTCCAACTTTCTCGCATTGATAAGGATTCAGCTTACAAAGGCAAAGGGCCTGAGATTAATTACTTAACGGTAAAATTGCCAACCCATTAAGCAAACCAAAGCTAGTATCCTTTTCCATCCCTAAATTAACTATAGCATTCTGAGACATGAACATATGAGCCTAAAACAACTCTTTACTAATGAGATACATACTAGTTGAGGGGGATAGGTCTACATGCATGAAATTGCTTATAATATTTAGCTTTTAATAGAGAAACTTAGAGTACCTTGTGATTATTTAACTCCTAATATCCCTTGAGAGAACAAGCCTCATTCTGCTTACCTACGTTGAGAAGACCATAGGTACCCCGGCCCTTCAGCTGAATAATTTGATCCCAAGAAATACAATGTGTTTTCTTATCATCACTCATTCCATTCCAAATAATGTTCCAATTAACCAAGGAAAGCCTATTAGTAATTCTTTGAAGGAGCTTGGCCACTTGTACATAGTAAGTAGGCAAAGCTAGCAAAACATATGGAGCCAAGATAAGCCTTCTAGTCATACTTATCTGTCTAGCGTTCCAATCATACTTATCTGTTTAGCCTTCCATCCACTCAATCTAGCTTGAGCATTTCAACAAGAAAGTTAAATTGAGAGCATATGGGTTTGGGTCCCTTGCCAAGAGGAAAGCTTAAGTACTTTCCAAAGGTCCTAGTGTCCTATAATTTAAAACAGCTGCAACCCTATGTCGTACATCTTGGGGAACATTATGAGAGAAGAGAATGGAAGAATTCTCATGATTGACCCTTAATCCCAACAAATCTCCAAAATGATCTAATATCTCTCGAATTACAATAGCATTTTCCACAAATGCTTAGGCAATTAAAGTAATATCAACAGCAAACATCAAGTTAAAGAGTTGAAGATCTTCTCCTCTGGTTTTAAAAGGAGCCCATTTCTTATATTGGACTTCTTGCTCAATGAAGCAACTCAAGACTTCCATAACTAATACAAAAATGTAGTGTGAGAGAAGATCTCCTTATCTTATCCCTCGACTAGGCCTAAAGGTTGGTATAGGATGACCATTAACCATAATTTCTACGAATGAAGTTGTAACACAAGACATAATAAAATTGATTTAGAGATTAGGAAAATTTAAGTATTTCAATGTCCAATGGATAAAATCTAATTCCAAGCTATCAAAAGCTTTCTCAATATCTAGCTTAAGAATCATCTATCCCTTAACACCCTTCTTTTGATTGCATAAATGCAAGATTTCATTAAGCACAATAATATTATTAGAAGCCTTGCATCCAGGGAAAAAACTAACTTGACAAGGGTGTATTAAAGCATCCAAAAAGGCCTTAACCTTCTCACCAAGATTTTTGTAATCAGCTTATAAAGTGTAGTATATAGGCTAATAGGCTGAAAGTACTTGACATGACTTGCATTTTCCTGTTTAGGGATTACACAATGTTGAGTACAATTTATTGATTTGGGAATAGCCTTGAGGGAAATAAACTTGTTGGATAAACTAAACTAATTGATACATTCTAGAGTTCACAATCAGTAGAAATCAACAAATTTTAGTAGTCTTACTTATGTAGAAGTAGGATCTTGCAAAGGAAAACATCTCAGTAGGTCTTCGCAAGCCACACTACTGCAATTCCTCAAGAATAGATCCTTACAGACAATGTTTCTGACTTTCAAGCCAAGATTCCAACCAACTACTTAACTAACTCCCAAGAATTCCCCCTCAACCACTATTTATAGTATTCTTATCTTGTACAATTACTATTCTTATCTTGTAATTCTCTAAAGCTATCGAGACATTAAAAGCTATTTTCTTGCGCTTACCTAATTCTTCAATCTTCTTAGTCTTCCCATAGTACTCAAAAACCAATGGCTTAAGCCCATCTCCAATCATACCAACCATCTCAAATGTTTTCTTAGCTTCCACAATAAGCTTATCTTCTTAGTCAAACTCGGGACCCCACCCAATAGGTAGTTCATCAGCATATACTGTAGGTGAACTAACGTAATCGACCAAATACTCAAATTTTCCTGATGGCTTTGCTATGGTGTCATCCATCGAATCTCTAGCTTCATACATTTCTCTAAGCTCCTTCTGAGTACATCTCTTTTGTGGTCTTCCCATCTTTCAACAATTGATATATTGCTAGTCTAGTCCGGACTCTATCTCTGAGATTCATATTCTACAAGTGTTTAGCCTGTCTTAAATTCTAAGCTACCTCTTTAATAGTAACGGGGAGACTATTTAAATCAATCTCTAGTTCAGACTTTTCAACAATGATCATGTTAATTGAGCATCCATGATTTGGCAGAGGATTGTTACCCACATTAAGAGTAAAAATTGGAATGAAATCTAATTGAACCAATTTTGCATCAATAAGATCGTGGATCTAATGTCTAAGTCTCTAACATTGGTCCATAGAATGCCCCAATTGCCCTAAATGAAAATCGTAATGGAGGTCCAGGTTGTAGTCCCTCAGTCTTTGTGCTTCTTTCAATATTTCAAATGTTAAGAGACTCCCTTTCCTTAATCGGGCAAGAACCTAGCTTAGAGGAATAGGATTATGGGTCAACTGTCTCCTTTATTGGTGGTTATTCTAACTTGGATTCAATAGGGGATTAGATCCTCCTAACATGGTTACTAGAGCTACTGGTCTAATAAGATTGCCGATGTTGACAACACTTACAGTAGCTTCTTTGCCCTTATTGGAAAATCTCGCAAGAGGTGTCTTCTTCTCACCTGCTTTAGGATTGGGAAGCCTTCCAGTAGCAATAGCTTCCTCAATTCGACACCCTAAGACTATAACCTTTGTAAAGTTAGAGGTAAGGTATCTTACCAGATGTTAATAGTATAAGCTTTTGAGAGTGTTGATAAAGGCAAAAGTCATATCCTTCTCTATTAAGGGTAGAGTCACCCTGGTTGCCATGGCCCTCTATCTCTAGGTATACTCCTTAAAATTTTCATCGACCTTCTTTCGTAGATTACTCAACTCTTGCATGAATGGGGTTACCTCAATATTGAACTTGTACTAATTGTAGAAGGCTTAGGTAAACTTATCCCATGTATTGATCTCATTCAAATCCAATTGGGCATACTAAGTTAAGACAAGCCCAATTAAGCTATCTTAAAAGGTTTAGACCATCACTGTAAACCCCACAAATTTAGCTATTTAAGAGTAGAATTAAACCCTAATACTGTAGATGACTTGATAAGTCATTAAAGCCGAGCAAGATAAAAATTTAATAAATTATAAATTTGAATATATTATAAGTAATAAAAACTATAGAAAAATTGATCAAAACCCTAAATCGCATACTAAAATTGTAAATCTGATTTACGCACCATTAACCAAAATTGAACCTGAATTTGATCGAAACCCTAAAATTATAACTTTAAGCCTATAAAATAGTTAAATATTACTCAGTAGTGATATAATTATAGTCGATTACAATTTTTGACTAAATCACTTATTCACGTGAAATTTTAATGAAATCGCTATAATAATTTATAAAAATTATAATTATAATAGATACTAATTAAATTGATAAATTTTCATAAAAATTCCAAAATTAATTTATGATGATTATTTTTATGATTTTTAACTTTAGAAAAATTATATATAATTATTTTTAATTTCCATTTTCTTGCTTTTTCTTTCCTTCTTTTTCTCTTTTCCTTTCTTTTCTTCTATTTTTTTCTCCTACGCGTGAATTTCAGCAGCCCATGTGCTTAAAATAAATGGACATGTGTCAACTAATTAAGGGGGAAAGGATAAAGTAATAATATACTATCTAATCCTAATTAATGAAGGGGATAAGCTTCTTTATTTTTATATTATTTATCTCAAAAAAATCAAAAACATATCACGCCCAAATCCTGGAAATTTCAAAACTGAAAATACAAAAGAAAAAAAAGAAAGAAAGAAGAGCAAAAGAAACCCAAAACAAAACCATGAAGAATGAGAAGAAGAAGAAGAAGAAAGGAAGAAAAGAAGAAGAAAAATCAAATATAATAGGTAAGTAAAATTATTTTAGTAGTATATATGTATATTATATGGTATGTACATGTATATATGTAGTATTTGTATTGTATTTTAGTAAATATTACATTCCTAATAGATGTACGTATGCATAAGTAATTAAATTAAGATATATATGTATGTATAAAGATATGTATGTAGACATGTATGTATATAAGTATAATATACGGTATATGAGGATACATAAGTGTATAAATAAAAATATATGAATATATGTATGTGTACATAAGAATATATCAAGTAAGTATTTACTATTTTTACAAAATAAATAAATAAATATATATGTATATATATAGTTGTACACGTGAAAGAGGAATTCGGTATGTATTTATGTTTTTCATTTTCATATGTATATGTATATGTATATATATATATATGAATATGTATAAGTATTTTGTAGATATATATATACATGTAAGTTATATTTTATATACATATAGGTATACATGTATGTGGCGTGAATGTATAGATAATATATAGTACATGTATAACATATAGTATATATGTAGTATACTGAATATTAAGTAAGTAGTATATATAATATAATAATATTTACTAAATAAAATAAATTCATAAATATGTAAAGAGTAG
>JAMXBB010000008.1:95249361-95450684 GCA_024138015.1 Lumnitzera littorea
AAAAAAAAAAAAGAAGGAAAAAGTAGAAAATTTAGAAAAAATCACAAAAATAGAAAAATTGGAAAAGTAAAAGAAGGAGAAGAAGAGAGTATTACCAAAACAAAGGAGTTTAAGGGATTTTTTTTTATTTTTCATTTTTGTTTTTATTATTATTATTTTTATTTTATTAAAATAGAAAAAAAAGAAAGGAGAGTAGATTGAATGAGGTTTTAAAACCTAATTTATTTAATTGTTGAACAAGGCCCAAGGCCTTGTGCATTTTGGCATGCAATAGCACCCTAAATTTTTTTTTTCTCTCACACTCGTGCAATGCACATAGGCATGGGGGTGCATAGCATATGCCTCACATCTGACTTATGCCTTCAACTTCTTCTTCATCGTAGATTTCATGCCATTTTTTTAGTTTTCTTCCTTCTTGGTCAGGCTAATTTAGGTCATTTTTTGACTGCTTTTACTACATGATTTCATCGAATTAATGGTGAAATTGTATAGTATGCATGACTCACTTTTGAATTTACCAAAAAATCAGTGTATATCCAATTGATTCCACATTTAGAATCGAGCATGAAAATTGGAAAAAATTCATCTTTTGGGTCAAAACTCATTAATGAAAATCATTGTTTTAATTCGATTTTCCCAACCTTCCAAGCTTAATCCTTATGCCTACAGTATAAATAGGGGTTTGTTCTTCGTTTCTAACACACACAATCATAAAAAATCCATTCAAGGTGCACACATACACACATATACTCTCTCTAATATGAATTTTCTTTTTCTTTCTCTAGAAATATCATCTTTCACAATGGTTTTCGATGAAAACTACTGCCATCATTAAATTCCTCGCATCTGAGAACCCTTAATCTAACATTCCAATTGTGCTCATCGTCCATTATGCCACTTAACCAACTTGGATCTAATTGACCCAAAGCTAACCTGCGCTCCTGCCCCATTGGTCTAGTCCTTTTTCTTTTGATTTCGATTTGTATATTTTTTTGAATTGTAAAAAAAAAAAAAAAGAAAGGCCCAAAAAAAAAACAAAAAAATGGGAAATAAAGGAAAAGCTTAGTTATTTTTATCCTTTAAATAATAATAAAATAAATAAATAAGTAAATAGATAAATAAAAAGGGATTTATCACCTAGAAAAAAAATTTCCTAATTAAATAAAAATAAATTAATCCTTTTCGAAAATTAGGACATATTTAATTTTCTAAAAGTAAACAAACCAATTAGGAACCTTCTAGGAAATTTTTTCAAAATAAAATAAGAATCTAAGAAACGTAAACCTAACTATTTCTTTAAATTAAAATCAACTAACACATTAGAATATTTTCCAAAAGAACTATGTATGTTTGATTCCGAATAGTGGATACGTAAGCACCTTTGAGGGCGATGTAAAAAACGAATTTTTCCATTTTAATTTAACTTATTTGATCTAACCTAATTTACTAATCTTTGATTGAATTTTTGAAATGTGATTTTCAAAGATTAAGTCTAAAATTGGAAAACTGATGGTACCCGTAAAGGTTTTAAGCTTAACCCTTAGACTTAATTTTTAGTTCTTAAAAATCATTTATAAAATTAGTTTTATTGAAAAGACTATTAGCTAAATTATAATATATCCACCCAATTAGATATAATTTAACTATTTTTCTTGACTTCGATAAAGTGGCGACTCCAAAATGTTTTTAAAGATAAAAAGAATCATTTTTTTTTAAACCTTAGTTAAGGGTTAATATTAAATGGATAGAGTTTAATATTGATTGGTTTAAAGAAGACTAATTAACTGAGAAAAAATCAAGCTTAACATAACTATTAAGCTATTCTTAGCCTTTCATAGTATTGGTCAGCAGTTTGGTAGCTTAGAAGCTTGGTAACCTAACCTCCCGACTAAACAGCTCGGTGAACTTGACTTCACCTCAGCCTTCGATTGCTCAACACCTGACCCCTAAGCACTAGTTGCTTGTGCACCCAAGCTCCTCAGATGAGGTCACACTTCTGCTCTTGTCCAATGTTGGCCTTTTGAAGCCTAAGCTAATCATGCTTGTGGTACACATCAGCTTAGAACTCTACATTCATGACTACATAGCTTTGTCTTTTTCTCCTCAAAACCTAGCCAACAAATGCCGATCATGTGTTCCTCCTAGCATGTGAAGAAGGATTCCATTGCAAAAGCTTTTCTTTTTAGCATAATTCCTTTTGTACCCTTATTTATCCTTTCTACCTTACTTATTTTAAGATTGTACCCTTTTGTCTTTTCCATGTATAGTAAGTAGCTTAGATTTATGGGTATAAATACCCTTATTTATGTAAGCTGCATCATCATCTTCACTTGAATATACTAGAATTTTCCATCATAAGCTCCTTGCTTGCTCTCTCTCCTCACTCTGATCTTATCCCTTAAGTAAGGTTAGCTGGTAAGTGACCTTAGTTGCTACTCATGCATCATATCAAGTTAGCTCTTGAGTCCATGGAGGCTCCTTGGTACGTTACATCCTTGGAGTTGTTCGTAGGTTATTTAATTTCCTTGTTCAACTTTTCATTCTCGAATTTCAAGCTCATAGTTGGTTCGAACTTGCCTTCGATACGCTACCTCCGTATGTTCTTAGGATTGGCATATTGACTTAGTATCAAAGTGAAGGTTCGTGTAGGTAAGTAGCTGTATTATGGTTTAGGTTTTGTAGTTGTGTAATTGGTGTAGGAGTAGTACTCTATTTTCCCTTATTTTCTAGTGGAAGAACAAAGTAAGTGTGTATTGGTAGTTCTCGCTGTAGTAGTTGGTTTTGTATATGTCATTTGGTTGTTGGTATTGGTGTGCTTCGTTGCTGGGTAGTGAACATAGACATGTACAACTGTCATTAATCGAGTGGTAGAGATTATATTTGAAGAAGATGACTAATTTGAGTGTAAATGTTGATGTTAGAGATAGTGACAGTGGTATTACCCACCATGGTAGGCAATCTCAAGCTAACCCAAGAAGTACTGATGTGAAGTTTGATAAGATGTTTAACATGACGGTAGATTTAACATAAGCAATCCATACCTTAGCTTCTTGACTTGTAGAAGTCATTTATAATACTCCTCGAGCTATTCCTAAAGTTAAGGGTATTACTCATGATGCCTGACCTACCTGAAGGCAATTCCTAACTCAGCAAGACTGAGGTTAAAGAGTACGAGGACCAGCTCGAGGGAGGATAAACTTAGGAGAGGTAGATGATGAGGAGTATTTCGAGGTAGAGGAATGAGTTTGTGCACCATGAGCTCTTGACCATGTAAAACTCCAAATCCCAAGCTTCAATGGTATTAGTGATGTTGATAAGTACCTCGGTTGGGAGGAGGTGGAGAGAATATTTGACTGTTATCAGTACTAGGACCAAGATAAGGAGAAGATGACCACACTCTAGTTTTTAGGATATGCTACCATGCGGTGGAGAAACTACCAGGCTGTGCAGAGGAGAGAAGAATATAGGGAGGTCAGTATTTGTCCTAAGATGAAGAGGACCCTAAGAGTAAGGTTTGTATTGAGCACTTACTTGTAAGATTCATTTGCTCAACTTCAAGAACTGAAGTAAGGAAGCCAAACTATTAATGAGTATGTACGAGAATTTCAAATGCTTATGATTCGATATGATGTCAATGAGCCATCTACCCGAAGAACAACATCCAAATTCTTCATTAGGTTGAGATATGAAATCTGAGATGTAGTGGAACTTCAACAATTCACTACTCTTAGCTAAGCCATAAGAATTACTTAGTGAGTGGAGTGGAACTTCAACTTCAACTATCAGGCTATGCATAGGAGAGAGATATAAGGAGGTCATTATTTGGCCCGAGATGAAGAGGACCCTGAGAGCAAGTTTTGTGCTATACACTTACTTGTAGGACACATTTGCTTAGCTTCAAGAGCCTAACTGTTGATGAATATGTATGAGAATTTCAAATGGTTATGATTTATTGTGATGTCAATGAGCCATTCACCTAAAGAACAACATTTAGATTCCTTACTAGGTTGAGCTATGAAATTTGAGATGTAGTAGAGCTTCAACAATTCATCACTTTCGACTAGGCCATAATAATTACTTAGCAAGTAGAGAGGCAAAAGAGGAATAGGCTAACCTGACCTCATTTAAGCCAACCTATCTTAGCCAACTAACCAGTACAAAGTAGTCATTGAGTTCAATATAATACCAAGTCAAGTAGATAAGCTGAGGTTATACCAGAGCAGAAGAGTTGATCAATTAGCAAGGAGGTTCTAAGTAAGGCCAAACATCAGGGAGGAAGATTAGTTAGATTAAGTACTTTTAGTGTCAAGGTTTCGAGCATATGGCCGCCTAGTTTCCCAACCACCATACTATGATCAGTAAGGGAGAAGTCTTGACCATTGAAGTGGATAGTACTGATGAAGAGCTCGAAGAGAAGATTGGAGTGGAGGATAGCATCAAGCAGTATAATGGTGAGCTTATCGTAGAAGATGTGTTTGCTGACGACTTCGATACATTGACCTTAGTTACTTGACGTGCTATGAGCCTCGAGCCATCTGCTGATGAAGAGTAACGAGAAAACTTGTTTCACATTACTTGTAAGGTAAACGACAAAATGTATGTACTCATTGTGGATAGGAGCTGCAACAACGTCGTATCTACAGGCTTAGTAAAGAGGTTAAAGTTGTCAACCTGGTCACACCTAAGGCCATATAAGTTGCAATGGTTAAATTCCATGTTACTTAGCAGGTACTTCTACCAATCTTTATTGGGAATTACTCTGATGAGATTCTCCATGATGTAATATTTATGTATGCATCACACGTATTGTTGGGTTGACCTTGGTTATTTGATTGGAGAGTCATACATGATAGGAATAGAAATAAATATGCATTTGAGAAAGATGGAAGAAATATCACTTTGAACACAATGATCCTGAGATAAGTCAACAAAATACATGCTAAGCTAGCTAAGATATGAAGAAGGCATTGGTTCATAGTTGTTTTGAGCTTTGAGAAGCCATACAATCTAATAAGTTGACGTACTTATTGATTAGAAGGTTACTAAACTTGAAGGAACAGGTAGATATACCCAAAGAGGTCAAGAAGTTACTTAAAGAATATGCTAACTTATTTCTTGAGTAGTTGCCCAAAGGACTACCCCCCTTTTGAGGGATAGAACATTGTGTTGATGTGGTGCTCGGTGCTACCCTACCAAACAAGCTGGCTTATTGGATGAACCCCCAATAAGCCATCGAGCTACAAAGATAAGTCAATGAGCTACTAGAGAAAGGGTATATACGAGAGAGTCTTAGCCTATATGTTGTTCTAGCTTTACTTGTACTAAAGAAGGATGGTACTTAGCATATGTGTATGGATAGTTGAGCTATCAATAAGATAACAAATCAAGTATAGGTACCCATCCCAAGCTTGGATGACATGTTAGACGAACTACACGACGTTCGAATTTTTAGCAAGATCGACTTGAAGTTTGGTTACCATTAGATCTGAATAAGGCTAGGGAACGAATGGAAGATAACGTTCAGGACCTGATATAGTTTATATGAGTGGTTAGTCATGCCTTTTGGCTTGTCTAATGCCTCGAGTACCTTCATGAGGATGAAGGATTTGATTGGGAGTCTATTGTAGTTTACTTTGATGATATCTTTGTGTATAGTGCCAACTTATCTTGCCATATTTCTCACCTCCTAGTTGTTTTTGATGTTTTATGAGCCAAAAAGCTGTTTAGCAATCTTAATAAATGTTGTTTTTGCTAGTAAGAAGTAGTCTTCCTTAGGTATGTGGTTAGTGGAGAAGGCTTGCAAACAGATAGCAAGAAAATCCGAGCTATTATTGAATAGCTGATTCTGACCTCTCGTACTGAAGTAAGAAGTTTTCGTAGATTGGATTCCTTCTACTAATGTTTTATTCAGGGCTTTAGCATGATTGTTGCACCTCTTACTGAATTGACGAAGAAGAATATGAAGTTTAAATGGGGAGAGAAGGGAGAAAGGAGTTTTGCTGAGGTGAAGAAGAGATTAACCTCTGCCCTAGTATTGGCTCTCCTAGACTTTAAGAAGATGTTTGAGCTAGAATGCAACACATTAGTTATAGGCATTAGAGCTGTACTAATGTAAGAAGGACAACTTGTTGCATACCATAGCGAGAAGCTTAAAGGAGCAGAATTAAACTATACGGTATATAACAAAGAACTTTCGATATTAATCTGAGCTCTTCATGTATGGCAATATTATCTTCTGCTAGAGGAGTTCTTCATATACACTAATAACCAGTCTTTGAGGTATCTAAAAAGCTAATCTAAACTTTCAAAGAGGCAAGCTTGATAGGTGGAGTTCTTGGAAGGATTCAACTTTGTGATTTAGTATAAGTAAGGCAAAGTAAGCTGACACCTTGTTTAGGAGGCATACCCTCTTTACCGAGCTACAGACCCAACTTTTGGGGTCTGGAAGCATTAAAGAGCAATACCTTCGAGCTCCCCATTTTGGTTTAGTATATGAATGATGCAGAGAAGGAAGGGTAGTAGATGTTATCATGTAGAGAATGAATATTTATTCTAAAGTGACAAGCTGTATGTGTTGACCTATTCTCTTAAGGAGTTGTCAATGAGAGAAGCTCATAATAGAGGATTCTTTAGACACTTTGGAGAAAAGAGAACTTTCAAACTATTGAGTACCCAATTCTTTTAGTTTTAGATGAGAAGGGATGTTTACTATATAGTAGAAAGTGGTGTGATTTGCTAGAGGGCCAAAAGTATAGCTAAGCAAAGGAGGGGCAACACTTTGCCATCTCCGACTAGACCATAGGTTGATCTGAGTAGCGATTTTGTCCTTGGTCTACCCTAAATTACTTGAGTAAAATGCTCTTTAATGGTCATAGTAGATAGATTTAGCAAGATGGTACACTTTATGCGCTATATTAAGACTAATGACACTTTATTGCATTTCTCTTTTTGTAAAAAATCATATGCTTGCATAGCATGTCAAAGAGTGTGGTATCAGATAGGGACCTAAAGTTTCTAAGCCATTTGTGGAGAACCCTTTAGTGTTGACTCGGATCAAGTTACTCTTTAGTATGTCCTGTCACCACCAAATTGATGGCTAGATGGAGATCGTCAATTGTACTTTAAGTTCACTACTTTGAGTTATAGTAGGAAGAAACTTGGTTAATTATGATGTTTGCCTACTTGTGGTAGAATTCACATACAATAGATGCTAGACATCTATTAAAGTCAACTATGGTTTCAACTTAAGTTGTCCCTCGACCACACTTCGATATTCGCATTCGACCAAGAAGACCCTGGGGCCAAGGATCGAGCTCAATCACTTTAGATGACATATTAGAAGGTTACTCAATAGATCGATAGAGATACGAGGAAGTTGGAGTAGAAGGTATAAGGGAGAAGAAGGAGGCAATTTTAGTGCAGAGACCTAGTCTAGTTGCACTTAAGCCAAGAGAGATTCACCAACAAGAGGAACAACAACCTATCTACCCATGTTGAGGGACCATTCAAAATACTCCATAAGGTCAATGACAATACCTACTGGCAAAAACTACTTAAAGACTATGGGGTCTTAGTATGTTTAACATTGTCGACTTGAGTGCATAATGACCAGATGAATATAAGCTATTGGAAGACCATTCGGATTTGATCCAAAATCTAACTAACCTAGAGGGGATGATAGGAATCACCCATGTGGACCTATAACCTAAGCTTGAGCTTGAAGACTAAAAAGCATGGCTTGGAGAATTCTCCCTTCTTGTCATGTTACTGAAGAGTTGGTATTCCTATCTACTTCTAACCATAAACAACTATTGAGTTGTTCTTAGCCTTTAATAGTATTGGTTAGTAGCTTGGAAGCTCGGTAACCCAACCTCCCTACTGGATAGCTCGGTGAACTTAACCATCGACTGGACCTTTAAGCACCCGACATCCAACCTCAAGCATTAGTTGCTTGAGCACTTGATCTCCTTTGACGAGGTCATACTTTAGCTCTTGTCTAACGCTAACCTTTTGAAGCTTGAGCTAGTCATTCTTGCAGCACACATCGACTTGGTACTCTACATTCCCAACCGTACAGCTTTGTGTTTTTGTGAAACCCTAGTCTTCGACTTGCTACCATGGACCTAAGATGGTAGGTTACTTTTATTATATGTGAGACCTAGAGGATATAGTTAGAGAAATAACGAAATAAACTTATTAAGGGAAGTTTAAGGAATGAGTTTAGTTGTGTGATAAGACCCTAACCGCTCGATATCGATATGATTAGGGCATTTGGTATGATTTATGGCTTCCAAAAAATGTTGTCCGAATCAAATAAAATTTTAATATGAGATCATAAAAGTTAGAAAAAGAGCCATTATAAGATTTATTTCATGAAATAAAGCTTATAGAATATTTTATTTAATAAACTATAATTTTAATAGTATTGTCCATTATATATTGAAAACTTAAATTTTGAATTTTGAGATATGATGACACCTTAGAGATAAATTATTTAGTATACAAAATATATAATATGATATAAAATGATGTTCAAAAGTCATGTATGTTCATTAAATATACAAGCAACTTAATGTATATATACGTATAAAAACACGTACCATTGGTATACAGAAAATATACCTTTAAACAACTATTATAATTATTGATGTAAACAAAGTAAAATATTGAAACGCAATATAGTAGTAATTGATGGCCACTTACGGATGAATCATCCGGTGGAAATTTCTCATGCAAGACACCAACGTGATACTATATATTACTGGATTGATTTTCATTGGACCAAGAGGAGGAAAATAAAATTATAGTAACAAAATGATGAGGAGACAACAAGAGAGTAGTCGTGGCAACAGATGCAATGACAAATGGTGATTCATGAAGCAAAACAATTGACACTTGATATGCCATTTATCTACACATGATTAGATGACCTACCCTTCAATTTCCTACATATTAAATCTACCACATGCAATAATTAGTGGAACAATTTTAGGAAAATTGTTGGAACCTCTATTTAGTTGCTTTTACCATACTTAGTCCCATCGTAAGATTGACGATGATCAGGTCGCTCCGTAGAAAGATCAATAATTTGATTTTCAGAAAGTATCGAAATAAGTTTCGTAATTCTCAAGAACTATAGGCAAGTATTATTTTACTTCTAGTCATGAAATTACTTCATGATGTATGATATTTATCATATAATAATATCGTGTTAAATAATTAATTCTTTATAAATGCATAATAATGGATATTTTTATAGCAATTATAGAAAGTATACCTTCACGTTGATTTCTCCACTTGATCTACACAACACCGATATTATCAAATATATGACAATATAATTAAATATATACATTTTCCACCCCATTCATTAATGTAATACATAAATGGTCATATGTTGGGAATACATAGTATAGTAACGACTCCATGAGATATAAGTTATGTGTATATGATATATATATATATATATAGTTGCCCAAATATTATCTTTTACTAAAGTCTCATTTAGAGAAATGTACTAAATGAAAACAAGTGAAAATGCAATTTTTATAAACTAGAGTTTATCGAGTTAAATCTATTACTCTCAAAATAAAACTGTTCTATTATTTCTTATGTATGTCATGGAACCTTTACATATGTTAAACAAGTGAATATACCCTGAAGTAAGTAAACAAATTCGATAAGTAAACATAAATAAAAATTATAAGAAAAAAAGGAAAACTGCAAATTCAAGATCCTTTACAGCTAAGGATCATTCACCGCCTCAACCTACAAATAAAGTATTGAGATGAGGGTCTGGAATCGGCAAAAAAAAAAAAAAAGTGACATATATATACTATATATTTTATTATTATTTTTCACTATAAATGGTACTAAACTCCAAAACTAGTGAACTTGTGAAACAAGAATTCTCCACTGCCCCAAATTTCATGTGTTTCAAGCCAGTTTCCACCGCCATCCACACCGTATATAAAGGAGCAACCCATTTGCAATTTATGATATAAGTTCCAGAGGGTTTGGGGTCACGTTGGATAAAGGGAAATAATTAGAGTTTAAATTGAAAAGTCATCCTTAGCAAATATATGTTCTAGGACTTCGACCAATGGTCACCTAATGTGAGGATATAAGTGGGGTTTGCAACATGGTAGTGGAGCATCTGAGCACTACGAAATCAAATTCGTTGCTGCAAGATAATAAGGCCGAGCAAGATCACACAGAATTATGTGAAGATAGAAGCAAAACTTATTCTGCGATCATGGAGATCACTAAGAAAGGAATATGGTGAGAGGAAGCAACTTGTGTTATCAAGTTAGTGGTTCTCCTTTCATTGAATAGCTATTTTCTTTGAATGTCACTTTTTTTTTTTTTCTTGGTTCCAGTAACATGATAGCTTTATAGAGACTGAGTCGATTATTGTGTTGATCGAAATAAAAGGTTATAGATTGTACATAGCAAGATTAGTTATATGTTGGAATATCCGAGATTAATTCATAATGTGAACTTGAGAATATTGTTGAGGAGAGTTACTATGAGATCGACTGGTAACTTTATGTGGGACTTGGGAAATTTATGCATGAGAAGTAAGATAGTATAATGTTGTGGACTTGTAGAAACTTCCCTAGAACTATTCAGATTCGTACGAAGATTATTGCATAAAAATCTAATATTCAACTACATATTAGCTTAACTGACACGTAAAAATCAACTCGAGAACAATTATGATATTATTATGGATTGAATGGAAGTTGTGATGAATATGATAATCTGGCCAGTTTCATATCTTGACATATTAAAAAGTAGCTATCGAAATAGTGCTTGCAATGACATAAATTTTTTAATTATAGATAAAAAAAGTT
This sequence comes from Lumnitzera littorea, assembly GCA_024138015.1. NCBI lineage: Eukaryota > Viridiplantae > Streptophyta > Magnoliopsida > Myrtales > Combretaceae > Lumnitzera > Lumnitzera littorea. The sequence goes on from JAMXBB010000008.1 coordinate 95,260,218, forward strand.
AAGAAATTATAACCAATAAAGTTAGCTATATAGTCCATTAATGACGTACAATAGGTATTGTTACTGTTAGAATTAGAATATCACTATAGATACTTTATGGATGTTTCTAGGTGAAGATAGAAGTATCAAAAAATAGAATAAGCATCGACTTAGGTAAGTACCTCTTGCTTGGTTAATTTATATTACTTGGTGGTAGAAAACGTAAATTACTTACCTACTTGTTGTGTATTATGTTAAGATACACTTAAGTATATCTCATAACTTAGAGTATTTATACTCCAAATTGATATGGTTTATGATAAACCTTTACTTAGTATATTATAGTTCTAGTGTTTCGTGTTTCTAATAACAGATTGAGATTCATTAGAATGATTGATTGTGACAAATACACTTGTATTTGGCTAATGAGAGCATTTGCCCCCATATGATGATTGATCATAATATGTTTGTGACTTGATAAATTTTGGATGATATTGAGTAAATGTTGAAATGACTTGGTTTTGTGCAAAAGTGTGATTTTAATATCGTGCGATGCATGCAATTGTGAGAATTCATTGTTAGGTTGAAACCTAGGCTTAGTTGCCATTTTCTTAGTTCTCGATATCAGGTCGAAATTAATACTTAGCTTGATTAACCTGGACACTATGCTTGGTGAAAATTGTACTTGCTTAGGTTGGTTTAGAACCCATACATAGCATGGCTAAATATGTTATTTAAATGCATTTATGGCATAGCACAAAATGAACCTATAGGTTGAGCTTTCTTAACTTTGAGATATGGTTAGGTTGGGTTTTAAGTAGATAGAGATGCATTGATAAATTAGTTTTGGCTACTTCATGTGGTTTTAGCTAAGTCAGGTGTAGGCGCTCCTTATTGCCTTAGGTTCCTAGACTTTGTATTCAAATGCTCAGGAGTGTTGACTAACTAGATGAGATTTAGGTTGGGTTACTGATGCATGTCACGTGCATTAGCATGGTATGCGTATGATGCATGAATCACTACGCATGTGCTTGATATTAATGTGATGATTTGTATGCATTGAGTTATTGATGATGTTAAGATTATCAAATATATGATACATACTGCTTGTCATGATTTAGAATACTTGGTTTCCATGCTTTCTATGATTAGTTTTGTACTCACTTGGCTCAAAACCTAAGCTAAGGGGTTAGCTTATCTAACCTTAGGTACTAAAGACAAAGTAAGCTAAGACTTGGAAGTTAGATGGGGAAAGAGAGAGCAATTAGCTATAGAGTTTTATATCAAGTTCTTGGAAGTAAGTTTGTAGGAAGATCGCTATGGTATTTTTAGGTTTATAATATTAAGGATTTAAATGTAAAAATTTATTATCCTAATTAGATTATAAGTTGAATAGTGAAGTGAAATGTGATACTTTGAATGAGGTTCTTATTTTATAAAGTTCCGCTGTGTTATTTTATATTAATTGAAAGAAGTTTTATTGGAAATTTGTATTATGGAGTTTAAGTTAACAAATTAGTTACAGTTTTAGCCTTATCCTTAACTTAGGGATAGCAGTAATAAACTATCTTGAGACACCATGAATTGAAAAAAAAAAATTTAAGTGGACACCTAGGAGGTAGAGCATTACACTTTTTCTCCATAAAACCTAGCCTACAAATGACGACCACGTGTTCCTCCTAACACGTGAAGGACTCTACTATAGAAGCTTCTTTTAGCATAATTTCTTTCGTGCCCTTATTTATCCTTTGTACCTAACTTATTTTAGGATTGTACCCTTTTGTCTTTTCTATGTATAGTAAGTAGCTTTAGATTTGCAGGTATAAATACCTTTATTTAAGTCACATCAGCATCTTCACTTGAGTATATTGGAATTTTCCTTTGTGAGCTCCTTTTTGCTTTCTCTCTATACTCTTATCTTATCCTTAGAGCAAGGTTAGGTGGTGAGTGACTTTACTAGTTATCTAATGTGAACTGTGACTAAAAACAGATAAGGTTGGTCATTGGGATAGGTCTAAGCTTGCCAAAAGCTTGAAAAGAGTGATGGGGAAACTTGCGAAGGGATGAATAACGAATGAAAGAGTAAGTAAAGCTCATAAATAGCTCCAAAGGATGTGATGTACGAGTTAGTTTGGTGAGGTTACTCATTACCTAGCCTTACTTAAGAGTTAGGATAAAAGTGAAATGAGAGCAGACCATCAATGTTTATGAGAGGAAGAATATTCAATGCATTAATGGTAATTTGCTGCTCACGGCTACAAGTAAAAGGAGTATTTATACCCGATAAGTTAGGGCAACTTACCTAAAAGGGGAAAAGAAAAAAAAAAGGTATTTTCTAAAGAAGTAATGTATAAAAGGTAAAAATGAATATTCAAGAAAAATAATAATTAGTGTAATAGATTCTATATGTGGTCCCGTACACGTGGTGGAGATGTATTGGAGATATGCCATTGGAAGATGTAGACAAAAGAGTACGATTAGATTACTTGTCTGAGTAGGGGTGATTGAGGATTAGTTCGGGGTCTCTCTCTTGACCTTTTGGCAAGGGTAAGGCTAATCAATTAGTTGACTCAGACATGAGTGAGTAAGCATGCATAGTTTGGCTATCATCTTGGTAATCTACAACTCGGCACAAAACTTTTGAGAAGTAGGCAGTCATATGGCTTGTCATGTAGAGTTGATTGGCAAAGATATATTTGGCTTCAGTAAGAGTCAGTTGGAGTACGGGGATTCGCCTTGCCATTCCCTCTAGCCTTTGAGCTTAGCTAGAGGTTAAAGGCTCAGTAGCTTAATTCCTATCATTCTTTTTAGGTTGATTTAGATTTAGGATAAAATTTGAGTGTTCTTCTCTCAGTTCTTTGTCAGGGTAATACGGATTGAGGTTGGTAATGTTGAAGGTGTTAGAAATCCTATAATCTTTGAGGAGCTTTAACCTGTAGGCATTTTTATTGATCTTCTGAAGGATTCTGAAAGGTTCTTTAGCTCTTGCAGATAGCTTGTTCCTCCTCTTTAGCTCTTGTAGATAGCTTGTTCCTCCTCTTACTCAGAAACCTTTCCTTGCTTAGGTACAACTACACCAAGTCTCTTACTTAGAATTGTTTAGCTGTTTTATCCTTGGCTTTTTCTCACATTCTTCTAATGGCTTAGTCGATGTACCGAGTGACTTTGTTGTAGATGTATTGAAAGGTTTGTGCTTGGGCTCTCATGTTAAGGTCTTCTTGCTTGGATTTAGGTATAAGGATATGATCAAGAGGTAACTTGGGATTGAAACCATAGACAACCTCAAAGGGAGTCTACTTGGTGGTGTTATGTACTGTTCATTTGTAAGTGAATTCAACTATTGATAAGCAGACATCCCAATCAGCCAAATTCTTGCCCACTATAACTTGAAGCAATGATTCTAAAGTATGATTGACTACCTTTGTTCAGCCATCCATTTGGGGATGACAAGAAGTGTTGAATAGTAGTTTACTCCCCATCTATCATTACAGAGTTCTCTAGAAATGACTCAAGAACTTTGGATCTCTATCTGATACTATGCTTCTTAGTATGCCATGTAACTTAATAATTTTTTACAAGAAAAGAGAAGTAATAGCTGAAGCATCATTAGTCTTGGAGTAGGGCATAAAGTGTGCTATCTTGTTACACCTAGCCATGATGACCATTACAGAATCTTTGCTTCGGGCAGCTTATGGTAATCTAAGAACAAAGTCCATGCTCGACTCAATCTATGGTTTCATCAAAACAGGCAAAGGCATTGCTTTCCCTTGCTTGGCTCGACATTTAGCCCTCTTGCATACAACATAGCCTTCAACAATTCGATGTCCATCTTGCTTCATCCTTGGCTAGAAGAAACGTCCATTCAACAACTCATACATTCTTCTTTCTCTAAGATGTCCAAAGAGTCCTCCATTGTAGGCTTCCCCAATAAGTAATTCCCGTAGTGAATAAGTCAGCACGCATAACTTCCCTCTTCGGAATAAGTATCCATCTTCCATATGATACTCGCCCATTATCCTTCCATCGGCACAATACCCAAGTATGGGTCCAAAGTGTGGATCCTCGAAGTATTGTTCCTTAATGCTTACAAACCTAAACAATCTTGTCTGCAGTTTAGTAAGGAGGGCATGTCTCCCCGAAAGAGTGTTTGCAACTATGTTATTCTTCCTTTGCTTATATTTTATTGCAAAATTAAATCCTTCAAGGAATTCAACCCATCTTGCTTGTCGCTTCGACAACTTCGTTTGACTTCGAAGATACCTCAGAGATTCATGGTCAGTATAGATGACAAATTCTCTCGGTAGTAGATAATGCCGCCATACTTGTAGTGCTTGGATTAGCACCAAGAGTTTTTTGTCATGTACATAGTAGTTCAATTGAGGTCCTCTAAGCTTCTCACTATGGTAGGCAATTGGTCGACCTTCTTATATTAGGACCCTACCTAACCCAATGCCTAATGCATCAGATTCCAATTCAAATACCTTCTTGAAGTCAGGTAAAACTAATATAGGGGTAAAGGTCAATTTTTCCTTCACCTCATCAAAGCTTCTTTCCTCCTTTTCTCTCCATCTAAAGTCTACATTCTTCTTCATTAGCTTAGTAAGGGGTAAGCAAGGGTGCTAAAATTCCTTATGAATCTCCTATAGAAGGAAGCCAATCCATGGAAACTTCTCACCTTAGTACCGGTAATAGGAGTCAGCCACTTGATGATTGCTTGGATCTTCTCATTGTCCACTTGTAAGCTTTCTTTACTTATTATATAGCCTAAGAATACCACTTTGTCTTAGCGAAAGTAACATTTCTTAAGATTGTCGAATAATCTCTCGGTATGGAAGACATTTAATACGACATGGAGATGTTTATAGTGACTTGGCATATTCGCATTGTACACAAGGATGTCATCAAAGTACACCACAATACACTTTCCCATTAGATTTCTTAGTACGTAGTTCATTAGTTGCATGAAAGTGCTTGAGGCATTTAATAAGACAAATAACACGACCATCCACTCATAGAGTCTATGCCCAGTTTTAAACGTAGTCTTCCACTCATCTCCCGGCCTCATGCAAGTTTGATGGTAGCCAGACTTCAGATCAATCTTGCGAAAGATCTTAGCTCCACTCAATTCATTTAACATGTCTTCTAATCTCAAGATAGGATACCTGTATTTGATTGTGATATTGTTCATGCTTGGCTATCAATACACATTCATCGAGTTCTATCCTTTTTTGGCACTAAAAGCGTTGGAATAGCATAAGAGTTGATACTTTCCTTAACATAACCTCTCCTTAGTAACTCGTTAGCTTGTCATTAGAGCTCAGAAGCTTGTTCGGGACTCATCTTATAGGTTGGCTTACTTGGCAGGGCAGTGTTGAGTGTTAAGTCAATGCAATGTTCTATGCCTCAAATAGGGGGTAGCTTCTCAGGTAACTATTCAGGAAACAGGTTGGCATATTTGTTTAGCAACTCTTTTACTTCTAGGGGTAGTTTACCCTGTTCCTTCAACTCTAATAGAAGCTTGACCAACATGAGGTTGGTATGTCGTCTTTAATGGCTTTTCAGAGCTTGGCTCTACTCATCATCAGAGTCTTCTTCAATCTATGAGCAAGTTTTTGCTTGCAGTTTGTTAACATTACTTGGCAACATCGGGTTTAATGTGATTTTCCTACCATCCTACTCGAACACATATGTATTCCTATACTTGTTAGGGATAACTCCCTTATCAAATAGCCATGGTTAGCTAAGCAATATGTGTAAAGCATACATGGATAGTATGTCACATAGAATCTTGTTAGAGTAATTTCTGACAATGATTGATAGTAATACTTACCGGGTGATACGCAGTGCTCCCTTCTCACTCAGCCAATGCAACTTATATGGCCTTGGGTATGCAATAGTCAGCAAATTCAACTTTGCGATTAGATCGGCTAATGCTACATTAGTGCAACTTCCGCTGTCTACAATTAATGCGCACACCTAATCATTCACCCTATAGGTGATATGAAATAAGTTCTACCTTTGCTCCTCTTCGCATAAGGGTTCTAAATTCATTGCATATTAGACAACCAAGATCAATTGATCCAAGTCTTCAACAAATACATCCTCTTCAATCAATTCATTCTCTTGAGAAGCTTCTTTCTCAGCATTACTCTTCTCCTTAGGTTCCTCATCAGTACTTTCCACTTTTAGCTTAGGGATGTCTGCTTTGATGATCATAGTCTTTCGATTTGGGCACTAAGTAGCCATTTGTCCAAACCCTTGGCACTTGAAGTACTTGATCTGGTTCGTCTTCCTACCAAATCCTTACCCTTTCTCATAAGTTCAAGCCGACACATCATTGTTAGGTCAGCCCTTTTGTTTGGCTTAGACATCTACCTTTCAGATTGGCTTGGTACTTAACTGAGCTCGATGACTTCCCTGTCTAGGTCATCTAGTCGGTACTTAGCTTCTTCTTTGCCTTTCCACTCATTGAGTTATTCATATGGCCTTACCCATAGTGGTAAATTGTTAGAGTTTGACAATGTCCTGAATGTCACTCCTCAATCCAGTAAAGAACCTATAGACTGTTCATGCTGGTGATTCCTTTACTTTACAGTGGATCATAAGCATTTAGAATTCTTAAACATACTCATCAACATTTTAGCCTCCTTGTCTTAGCTCTTGAAGCTTAGTGAAAGTATCTTGCAAATAAGTATCTAGCACAAATTTGTTTCTAAGTATCCTTTTCATCTCAAGCTAAGTATTAATCTCTCTACATCCTTTATGTCTCCTTATACCCTGGAAATTCTTCCACCACATGGCGGCATATCTAGAGAACTTGACGACAGCAGTTCTCACTTTTTTATAATCTTCATATTGGTAATAAAAAAAAATATGTTCCACCTTCTCCTTCCAATCTAAGTATTCATCTGCACTTCTAAACCCATTGAAGCTCGGAATCCGAAGCTTCACATGGTTAGAAGCTTTGGGTGCTCTCGCTCTTCTTCTCTATACTACTCTTCCTCATCCTTTTCTCCCAAATCTCCTAAGCCAATCCTTCTTCTCACTTGTTTGCCTACTCTTCTACCTCAAACTTGTTGAGTTTGGTTCTAACCTCTCATAGGTCAGGTAACTTATGGAGTGTTGTGCATGGTTTGAGTAGGTTGATAAGCAAATGCATGGACAACACGGGTTAAATCTACTAGGAGGTTAGCTATCTTAGTAAGTCTCTCATCAATGATTCTAGGGATAGCCTAAGACTATTAGCCGTGGTAGACAACACCATTGTTGTCATCAGCAACACCAACATTAATACTCAGGTTTGACATTTTCTCTAAAAGATTCAAATTTCAAACTCCTCAATTCAGTGTTATCGTTGACATAATCTCTCTAATTTACACAATACACTTCCTTCAAACCAAAAGATTAACAACTAGTAAACATGGCAGCTAAGCTAATATGGAAACTTGTTTTGTTTCACACGCCTAAAATATAGTATAGACAGAACTTCGAAACAAAATTTTGTAATCCCAATGAAACATTTGCTTTGATATTAAGATGATGCGAATTGTGACCAAGAATAGATAAGACTGGTCGCTAGGATGGGTTTGGGCTTACCAAAAGCTTGAAAAGGGTGAAGGGGAAACCTACAAAAGGACAAACAATGAATGAAAGAGTAAGCAAAACCCATGAATAGCTCTAAAGGATATGATGCACCAATGGAACTTCTGAAGACTCATAGTACAGCTTGATATGACGTATCACTTGGTTCTGTAAGGTTACTCACCACTTAGCCTTACTTAAGGGTTAGGATAAGAGTGAAATGAGAGTAAATAATCAATGTTTACGAGAGAAAGAATATTCAGTTTATTAATGGTAATCTACTGCTCTCGGCTATAAGTATAAGGGTTATTTATACTCGATAAGTTAGGGCAACTTACCTAAAAGGAGAAAAGACAAAAAAGGTATTTCCCAAAGAAGTAATGTACAAAGAATATAAAAGGTAAAAATGAATATTTAAGAAAAACAATAATTAGTGTGACAAATTCTACATGTGGTCCTATACACGTGGCAAAGATGCATTGGTGATGCCATTGGAGGATGTAGACAAAACAGTACGATTAGATTACTTATCTAAGCATGGGTGACCGAAGATTAGTCCAAGGTCTCTCTCTTGGCCTCTTGGTAAGGGTAAAGCCAATTAGTCGGCTTAAATGTGAGTGAGTAAGCGTGTATGATTTGGCTATCATCTTGACAATCTACAACTTAGCACAAAACTTTCGAGAAGTCGGCATTCATATGGCTCGGCATGCAGAGTTGATCGGTAAGGAGATAAGGATTCACTTTGTCATTCTCTTTAGTCTTCGAGCTTGACTACCAGTTAAAGGCTCAGTGGCCTAATTCCTATCATGATCCGTGCATTACATCAAGCTAACTCTCTAGTCATCGAGGCTCTTTGGTGCATCACATCTTTGAAGTTATTTGTAGGTTACTTAATTTCCTCATTCACCTTTTCATTCTCAAATTTTGAGCATCGGTTCAAACCCATCCTCAATACACTACCCTTGTTTGTTCTTGGGCTTAACATATCAATGCCCTTCCTTAATTGTGTTTAAGTTCAACCTAATAGATTTGATGCAATCTTTTGGATTTAGATCATTCTCGCCATTGACTAGGATTAATTATAATTAAAGTTTGTAAAAAATAAGTATAAGAAAATGATGGAGTACATGAAACCTAAGAATGCTAGAAATAGATCAAGAGATTTGGACATGCTAGTTATCTAAACTAAGAAATGCAAATATTATATGCTTGCCTATTTATGGACACAAAATTAGGATGTAAATATTCTAAGAAACATCTTAAGAAAGGAAACATAGTAAAATCTTAAAAACTAAGATATAGTTTAAAATGGAAACATTAGATAAGAACTAATCTTATGTATAAGGAAATGACAAAAAATGACATATAAAAGAAAACTAACAAAACTAAGAAAACAACTAAAAATTGAGCCATCATAAGGAATTGGTTGTTGAACCAATTGCATAACCTCAGTCATGAGTCGACCAGTCAATTACCCTTAGGTCAACCTTACCATCAAATCTTCTTCAAATCAACTTCTTCATTAGCCCTTCTGTAGTCATCCTTGCTTGTTTGGATTTTTGAACTTCCATATATGCATCATTCCTTCTTTCTTTTTCTAGATTCATACTCAAATATTGCTTAGACCTCTTAGATCATATATTAATCTACAAAAACAAATGTTTATGCTTACCTCTAATCAAAACGAATATCAATTTGCACAAATAATTAGGAATCTTTAGATGTCATCCCAATAATGTCAATAGCAATCGGATATCCTACAAAAAAAAAAAAAACAAAACAAAAAAAAAACATAAAAGTGATAAAATTTGTTTGCTTGCTTTTAATTTCTAACTTGATATTGCCTTTTTTTTCATCTATCACAAAAGCTAAAATCTTTAATTTGGTCAACTTTTGTAAGCCTTTGGGAATTTCTTATAACACCCCAAAACTAAGAAGCCACAACCTTACCACATATCAACCTTAAAAATGAACATGTTAAGGCATTTAAGAACCTGTCATATGGTTATAATCTTTAAAATACAACTTCTAAACTCAAATAAATAACACCACATTTATTCAATAAGAGTAGGAAGAGTTACTACTCATATAGTCACTTGTTTATCCTATTCAAAATCAAGAATTAACTAATCCTATTTAGTTGTAAAAATAAGTTAACAACAATTATTTAAGTAGTTTTACATTCCAACTAATCCATAAAACAAATAAGGGAGTCGCTAGTGTCGAACGAGGAGTTAGAATTTTGGACTCAACGGACTAAACCAATTTGCACAAAAGATATAAAGCTGATACCAAATGATGTTGCAGGGGCAAAGAAAATTCAAGAAAGAAAAAGGAACAAAATGTTCTTGAGGGATGCCAAGAGAATTATTAGGTGTTATGAAATTGGGGAGCTAATCTTTTTTGAGAAGGAAGGTATGCTAATGTGTTACTATCATGCTGAGTATAGCTATAAGAGGAAAGCCGTTCTCGTGACTTAGGGGGAGAATTGTTGCCTTTGAGCATAGCTTGGTATGGAGAATGTGAGTTCATTCTTTTCCCTTGCGTTAATATTAACCTGTTTGCTCATATTGTAGACATAGGTGCTGGTGAGGAAAATCGTACCAAGCTATTGGCCCAAGCCAAGGCTAAAAAATCAAAAGCTGATAAGCAAGTGGCCACTGTAGCTACTACCACTTGGCTTGCTGCTGTGAAGAAAACAGTAAAGGAGGATACAATAAAGTAGGTGACAGTGTAGAAGAAAGTCTCCTGACTGGGCGAGAATTAGAAAGTGGGCGAGTAGACTATGTTAGCTGAGGTTACTCATTCTAGGGAGCCTTCGATTGAGAATATTCAACCTATTACTGAGCTGAGAAAGGGTGGTTGAGAGACCCAACCCTGTAGTAAGGCCGAAGATACTATTGTCGTTGAAGAGTCATCATTGATGGTGGAGGCAGTGCTTGGTGCTAATAAGAGACTGGGGAAGGAACTTACCAGCCAACCATCTGCTAAAAGGTCCAAAGATTTAGATGAGAGGATGAAGAAGACAGCAATTACTTTATCTTGTGTTGGAGCCATACTGTTTTGCATACTAACTCGGCCTTAGGAGATAGGACAAAATCTCTAGCCTTAATGGAAGGAATTATTCTTTCAAAGGACAAAGAGATTGCCAAGAAGAACGTTGATAGGGTAAGTGGATGCAATATGACCCATATCGCAGCTAAGTTGTATGATGTGAGTATCCATAACATCCTTTTGATTGTTGAGTTTGTTTAGTCACTAACACCCTTGTTCATTTCCAAATAAGCAACCATTTTTTGATAGCTTTGGATGAGGCTGACAAAAAGATAAAGAAGGTATTAACAATAGTAATCTTCTCGTATTTTGCCGAGTCACTTCTAACACTCATCATATTAAATGAAATTGTTGCAAAAAATTGAGGATGCTTATAATGCTTCTAAAGCCTAGACTGTTGCTACTAAGAATGCAAGGATAAGGGTTGAGATGGAGGCAAGAAAGCTCCAAGAAGACCTGGTTGCCAGAAAGTTGGCATATACCTTGGTTGCCGATGAAGTCTTAAGCTTAAAGGCTAAGGTTGAAGAGTAATACAAGGAGTTTGAAGGCTTAAAGGAAGAGCTATAGAAAAAGAAAGAAGAGTACTGAGGGCTAGGCTGAACTCTTTGTACGATGAGCAACAAGGAGGATAAGCTCAGACTGCAAATAAAAGGGTTAGAAACTAACAATGCAAGGTGACAAAGCCATATGGTTGAGTTGGAGGAGGCTATGAAAAGAAGACCTTTTGTCGAAGAGGCACTCAACATAGTTTCTCCCAGTCAACAATACGAGAGACTTTTACGAAAGAAGTTGTTGGAAGGGGTCCAGGTAGCGAGAGAGGAGATCCGAAAGCCTCACCTCAATTATGATCTTTCCTACCTTGATTTCACCAATGTTGACGACAAAGTCAGTAGTTGTAACGAGGTTAACGACAATGAATCAGGTGTCGAGATGGTTGTGAAGGGTAATAACGAAGCTCATATCGAGGATCGAGGGGAAGATGAAGAATGTCTATCAAAAGAAATCCCCTATAAGTGCAAAGAGAAATCAACTTACTTTGAGACCTTAAACATTGAGAAAGAAGTTTGTTTGAAAAAAGCCCCAGCCTCAGATCCAAAGATTGCTTCTACTCACTTTGAGAATAAGCCATAGGATTATCTTTGTACTTTCATTCCTTGCACTTTGTGTTCTAAAAATAAGCCAGATATGTGCAATATTACATTAATGAATGAAAAGTACCTTTCATATAACTTTGTGTTTCCAATATGTTTTATTTTACACAATACGTTTTCTTGGCATGTATATTGATCTAATAATATGCATTTTATTTCATGTGATCTTAGTCCTTGGGATGTTTTATTTCACATACTTAATTATTTCTTAGTAAGTTTTATTTTACACACTTAATTATTTCTCAGTATGTTTTATTTTATACATCTAATTATTTTGGCATGTTTTATTTCATATGCCCAATTTGTGCATCTTTATAGACATTGTTTGCTAGCCATTTGAGACATGGACTAGCCGTATTACTCGATTATGGAATTAATTTTTGAAGTTTGTTAACCATGATAGGTTGGAACTTACATCAGTTCATTCGTCGTGCAGTTTGAACTTACTAACTTGGTAGCCATGAATAGATTAAAAAGAACAAAATATAACTTCAAATATAATTCTCATAAACAAATAAGCTGTCATCTTATGAGTAAGTAGGCTATCGCCTTACAAATGGAGATGAACATCATCTAAGCTATCAATTGAAATCGAGTTTCAAATTTTTGACATTCCATGCTTGAGGGATGATTGATCCATCTAACCTTTCTAATCAATAGGCCCCCTTACCAACGAATTCTTAGACCCTTACAAGATCCTCCCAATTTAGGTCGAGTTTTCCTTGACTTTCTTGTATGCCAGTTGCTTCCATCTTTTAGTACATCAAATCTCTAGGTTGAAAAACCTTATACTTTACTTTTTTATTGTAATACTTTACCACTCTATGTTAGTATGCCGCAACCCTAGCTCTTGTAATATCTCTGATTTCATCAATGGTGTCCAAATTTGTCGTTAATCTAACTCGATTAACCATTACATCAAAATTCTGCGTCTATAGATTTGATAGATCCAACTCAATTAGCAAAACTGCTTCCATGCTGTATGCTAACGTGAAGGGATTTTCTCCCGTCGTCGTTCTATAGGTAGTTTGGTACCCCCATAAGACATTTGACAGTTCATTAGGTTACTTCCCTTTACCTCGATCTACCTTCCTCCTTAGGCTGTGCAAGATAATCTTGTTCACAGCTTCAACTTGTCCATTCATCTGAAGGTGTATTGTAGACATATAGTTTAGGTGAATGCCATACTTCTTGCAAAATGCTTAGAACTTGTTGTCAAATTGCAGGGCATTATTCGAGATTATTATGTAAGGAACTCTAAATCCTGATATTATGGAATTGAAAACAAACGCTTCTATTTTCTACTTTGTGATCTTCACCGTCGCCTTGGCCTCTACCCATTTGGTAAAGTAATCTATGGCAACAATGATGAATTGTCGTTGGGTAGTAGATTTTGGAAAAGGTCCGAGAATATCTAACCCCCATTAGGCGAAAGGCTAAGGACTGGATAGGCTGCATAATTCGGTTGCAGGAGCATATCTTGGTGCCTCGTGCTTCCGCCATTGTAGACAATGCTGAACAACTTCCTTTACATCTTCTCTCATGGTTGGCTAATAATAGCTGAGTTAAAGTGCTCGAACATACAGTGTCTGTGTTTTTATGTGGTTACTGCATATGCCACCATGCAATTCAAGTAACACCCTTTAGGCATCTCTTGGAGGAAGGCATCGAAGATAAGGTTGTGATATGCCGCATTTGTACAGCTGACCATCAATTAGCGTGTAATTTGCAGCTTGGTAAATTAATCTTCGTACTCCTTTATTGTCATCAGGGAAAGTGCTATTTCTTAAATAATCTATAAGAGGGTCCATCTAAGATTCTTCTTTCGAGCAAGGACTAATTCACAACTCTGTGAAAAAATGGATAAACTTTTCTGTGGAAGAAATTCGGCAAATAGTTTGTTGCTCAAGTTAGGGAAAGCCATGCTAGCTAATTTTGATAACTTATCAGTAGCATTGTTCTTACTTCTTGGAACCTTATGGATTGAAAAAGATTGAAATTCTTTCGTGAGTGTTCGTACCATCAGTAGGTACTTGCTCATTTCTTCTTCCCTTACTGCATAACTTCCTGTGACTTGATTCACCACCAATTGTGAATTAAAGAACAAGTTTCTCTACACCAATCTCTTTTGCTAGTTTTAGTCCAATAATTAAAGCTTTATACTCTATTACATTGTTACTAGTCGGGAATCTGAATTTTAAAGCGTAATTAACTTTGATGTTTTAGAGGCCTTGTAGGATAAGGCCTATACCACTTCATTCTCTCGTGGAAGAGCCATCTACATAAAGGTACTATATGGGTTTCTCGGTGACCTCTAAACTATCTTCTTCATTAGTGAACTTGGCCACAAAATTTGCCTACATTTGAGCTTTTAGTGTTGGTTTGGGTTTGTATTGTATACTATAGGTACTTAGCTCTAGGGCATACTTCATCATCCTGCCGAAAGAGTCTAGTCGTTGCAATGCTTGCTACAAATAGCTGATCGATGAGTGCTATGATATGGTGAACTTCAAAATACGGCTTTAACTTCCTTATTGAGAGGATCATTGCTAGAACTAATTTCTCAATTTTTGTGTATCGAAGCTCTAGCCCTTACAAAACATAACTTACGTAATAAATGAGTTGATGCTCTTTACCGTCAATTCGGACCAATATAGAAGAAAGAGCTCAGTAGCTGACTAATATGTATAAATATAAATTCTCTTTAGAGATGAGTGTTAAGAGTATTGGGGGTGACACAAAGAATTCTTTGAGATCATTAAAAACTCTTTCGCAATTGTCAAACCATTTGAATTCTTTTAGATTCTTTAAGATTTTAAAGAATTTTACGCACTTATCCACGCTTTTCAACATAAACCTACTGAGGGTGGCTATTCGCCTGATGAGTTCTTGCATTTCCTTGACCATACGAGGAGATTTCATGTTTATTATCACCTCATTCTTTCTCGGGTTGGCCTCAATACCACGCCGAGTGACCATTTATTCTAAAAACCTTTCTTGAAGTTGCTCCAAAGATGCACTTCTATAGATTAAGCTTCATGTTATATTTCCTTACTATAGCAAATGTCTCCTTATGATCAGTAAGATGCCGATCTTCTGTCACACTTTTCATAATTATGTCGTTGACATATGCTTCAACGTTTCGGTGGATTTGTGGTTTGAATATCTTGGTAACAAGTCTCTGGTATGTTGTACTAGCATTTTTTAGCCCAAAGGGCATCATTGTATAACAACACGTTCCAAAATTAGTAACAAATGACGTATAGACTTTGTCATCCTTGTCCATCTTGATTTGGTCATAACCTGAGAAAGCATCCATAAAAAAAAGTAACGTGTATCCAGTGGTTAAATCTTCCATCTTATCAATTTTTGGCAATGGGAAACAATCCTTGGGATAGACTTTGTTGAGATCTGCGAAGTCTATGTACCTTGGCCATTTGCCATTAGACTTCTTGACTAGCACA
The DNA here is from genome assembly GCA_024138015.1 of Lumnitzera littorea. NCBI lineage: Eukaryota > Viridiplantae > Streptophyta > Magnoliopsida > Myrtales > Combretaceae > Lumnitzera > Lumnitzera littorea. The sequence goes on from JAMXBB010000008.1 coordinate 95,275,447, forward strand.
TAATTGGCCAACCAGGTTGGATAAGGCTTTTCCTGAATGAATCCTACCTTCAATAGCTTCTAAACTTCTTCTTCTATGGTTGCTTGTCTCTCGGGTGCAAAATGCCGTTACTTTTGTTGGATTACCTTGGTACTTTGATCAATCTAGAGCTTATATACCATAACGTCTCTCGGGATACTTGGCATGTTTGAAGGGGACCATGCGAACACGTCGGAATTGACTCGTAAGAAGTCGATCAAACTTTGCCAAATATCTGCCGGCAAGGGTTTCCCTATCTTGGTTATTTTCTCAGGGTCATCCCCTAAAGGAATTTCCTCGATATCATTCTTAGCACTTTCTATGCCAACTGACTTGCCTTCTAAGCAGCTTTCTACTTGAAATATCTCTTCTCGTCTCAAAGCTCTCATTTACGAGGACCTTGCCAACTGTTGGTCTCCTTTGTACACGTTGACTCTCGTAGAAATAGGGAATTTGGCTTTGAGATGTGCAATTGAAGGGATGATACCGAATAAGTGTTAGTATGATCATCCTATGATCATGTTATATGGGAACTAACATTTGATGATGAGGAAATCCACTTTATCCTCTATAACATGCTCGTCATCGTCGATCTGTATCAATAAAGAAATTGCTCTGGCTACTTGGACAGGTTGATTGTTAAAGGAATACAGATCATATTTATAAGATCTTAGTTATGTTTTGATCTTAGGTCTCATCTGGTTGAAAGCATACCGAAAAATGATATTTGTCAAACTTCTTATGTCAACAAGGATTTTCTTGACTTCAAAGTTGGTGACTCTTGTACTAATAAGGAATGCATCATCATGTGACCTTTGGATGCCCTAAAAGTCTTCCTTTGAGAAAGAGATTATGTTGTTGATTTTGACTTTCTTGCCTTAGATGTTGCAAGTGTAATTTTTGGTGTTAGTTAGGCTCAAAGAGCTTGATTGACCTATAGTAGGTTCACCGAAAATAGTATTACTCACTCTGTTGGGTACTTTGTTGGAATTCGTATCTCTTGCATCTCTCTCAACAAAAGCTAGTCGAGTGTCATTCTCCTGTTCTTTACCTCTCCTCTGAGATGGTCTCTCAATATTCTCAGCATCATACATTAAGAACTTTTGCAAATGCCTACGTTGAATCGCATCCTCAATCGCATTCTTAAGTTGGATTCACTCATTTGTATTGTGACTTTTGTCACGATAGAAATCACAATATTTATGGGAATTTCTCCTTAAGGGATTTTCTCTCATTCTTTTTGGCTACTGCAGAATGCCTCTCTACTCACGTACTTTCATCAATATGTCTAAAATTGGATGATTGACGATTTAGGATGAATATGTTGGTGGTGTTAGTGAATTTTAGGATGAAAAAAAATCCTACAAAGGAAAGTAAAATACTTGGTACCGGGGTCAGTCCGGTACGGCCACTCCGATGCTTAATTCAATAAGGTAACTTAGTGGGGTAAGTATGTGAATAAGAAGTGTTAGGACCCCTTACTGAGTTTCTTTCTGGTATTTATAGATGGTTTTAGTATCCAAGGTAGTTGTCGGGATAACTGTTAAGACATGTGGAAGCTTTTTAACTTGACTTCTCCCCTCATATATAGGAGTAGCAGGCAGTTGTATAATATAACCGTACTTATGATAATTGTTCGCGCTAGGCTTAAATTCAAACCAGGAGCGCTTCTTATACTTGGCATAAATGTCATGTATCATCTATTCGGTCCGAATGCCGAAAGATTTGGTTACGCGGCTTCTTGGCAGAAGAAAGGCTAAGTGTCAAATGAACGAAAATTGACTATCAACATTTGCCTTCCCCCCCCCCCCCCCCCCCTAACTCTCGTGTTCGAGCAATCGACAAAAGGAGTTACACATATATTGCATTAGAGGCTAAGTGGGGAGAGATTCTTTAGATATTTGCCAAGTAATACGGGAAGTAGGACAAATTACATTCTAGTCGAAAGGTTGTCATTTCTAAACTCCTACTCGTTTGAGAAACCAAGAAATTGAAGGCATGACATTTGTTGCCTGGGTCATTATTTTATGGCAGGCCTAATAACTATCAGAGAGTTTTTAGTCGTCAGATTTCTCTCATGAAATACGCGTTAGCGATCTGCGGGATTACCATTTCAGTACATCATTACTGTCAGAAACAAATTTGCAGTTACGATGATGAATCGTCCTTATTTAAGGTAATATTCACAGTCAAAATTAGCCTCTCTAGTTGCATCTTAAACTTTCATTTGTTTCCTTATCTTCAATTCGAATTTTTCGATTTATGTTGTATCATTTCACATAACCATTCAGGTATGGTTCACAAAGTTACTCGTCGACTTGTGCTTTTTGATTCTGAGGCAATTGAGACTGAGGCCACTTTTCTCCCCCCAAATAAGGAGTGTTTTTCGAGCAGTTCAGCCGATAGCATGGAGAAAAGGTGGGATAAACTTACTTGGATCAATGAGGTCTTTGTAGATAATTATCTTGAGGATAAGGAAGGGAGGTCCTTGGGTAGATATCTGTTCAACACGATAACTTATTTTTGTGATTCTCCAGATGGAATTGCTAGTTCCGTCGACAGGGTTCTTGTTACAAAATGTTATTAGTACTGGCAAGATCTTCTTAGGACATGGAACTTGAGGAGGCTGAGAGATAGGGAGAAGGTATACTTCCATATATACTTGAAATATTTGGATTTTGGGTTGCGCTTCCCTTTTTTTGCTTTTGTCAAGGGTTTTTTCAACTATTTTAGAGTTGTGCCGAATATGTTCTCACCCAACACATATCGGCTTCTAGTAGCCTTTGAGATAATTTGCAAAGAAGTCGAAGTCAGGGCTACGCTTCAATTGTTTCGATATTTCTTCACTATTCAGAGGTAGCCTGATGGGTGGTACTTTGCTGCTACAAGACATGGGCGTAAGTTCATAGACGGGTTAGAATCTAAGATTTACAAGTGGCATGACAAGTTCGTGTTAATGGTATCTGATGAGGACTTGGACTTCTAAACCTAATGGATTGAGTCAATACATACAAAAGATATAGATTTGATGCTAAATGATGTAGCAATAACGAAGAAAATTCAAGAGAGAAGGAGAAAGAAAATGTTTTTCTGGGATGCCAAGAGAATTATATGGTGTTACGAAAATGGAGATCTAATATTTTCTGAAAAAGAAGGTATGCTAATGTTTTCTTATCATATCGAGTATAGCCACGAGGAAAGCCGTTCTCGAGACTTAGGGAGAGAATAGTAAACTTTGAGCCTTGCTCGGCATAGAAAATGTAAGTTCATATTTTTTCCATGTTTATATTAATTAGTGTACTTATGTTGCAAATATGGGTGTTAAAGAGGTGAATCCAGCAAAACTACTAGCTTAGGCTAAGGCAAAAAAATCCAAGGCTAATAAGAGGGGGACCACCTCAGTAGTTACCACTTTGCCTACTATCACAAAGAAACCAGCAAAAGAAGATGCAGCGAAGTAGATAGCTGCGCAAAAGATCTCTTATCCTGCTGAAAGGCTGAAGGAGAATGAGAAAACATAGCTAATTGGGGTTGTCCGTTCTGAGGAACCTTTGGTCGTGATTATTTAAACTTTTGTTGAGCTGAGGGATGGCGAGCATCGAGAGACACATTCTGGTAAGAAAGATGAAAATCCCATTGCCTCAGAAGGCTCATCATTGGTGATTGTGGAGGCTTCGAGTGGTGACAAAAGACCAGGGAAGGAGCTTGCTTCCAAAGGCATGGACGAAAGGGCGAAGGAGGCTATGCGTTCTAAGTCTCTTGGCATTAGTAGCACCGAAATTGTTCCTAATAAAGAGGTCGATGAGTACTTTGTCCCTTGTTGGAGCCACCAAATTTTGGACACCAACTCGGCCTTAGGAGACAGGATGAAATCTTTAGCTTTAATGGAAGGGATCATTCTTCTGAAAGACAAAGATATCACCAAGAATGATGTCGACAGGGTTGGTGGTTGCAATAAGTCCCATATCGTGGCCAAATTGTATGATGCGAGTTTCCATGACCATTGCTTTTGATTATCGAATTTGTTCAGGCAACTAACACATTTCTTTTTCCAGATGAGCAACCACATTTTGATAGTATTGGACGAGGCTGGTAAAGTAGCAAATAAGGTAATATCTTCAGTTGTATATGTAATACCCAACCACTTTTGATTATAATAAATGAATTTGCTGTAGAAAGTTGAAGATGTATACAATGCATAAAAGGCACAAACTGTTGCTGCTGAGAATGCGGGGTTTAAGGTTAAAATGGAGGTGAGAAAGCTTAAGGAGGAACTTGCTACCAAGAAATTGGCACATGACCTCGCCACTGATGTAATCTCTAACTTGAAGGCTAAAATAAAAGAACAGTACAAAGAGTCCAAAAGCATAAAAGAGGAGTTCTAGAAGAAAAAGGAAGAGTGTTGGGGCTTAGGCCAAACTATTTACACGATGAGCAACAATGAAGATAAGCTTAGGATGTAGATAAAAAAGTTGAAGACTAATAACTCAAACTTATAGAGCCATGTTGTCGAGTTGGAGGAGACTTTGAGGGGTCCATCTGTTGAAGAGACTCTTGATATAGTCACTCCTAGTCGGCAATATGAGAAGCTTCTACGCAAAAAGTTGTTGGAGGGAGTTCAAGTGGCAAGAGAAGACGTCTTGAAGCTTTATCTTGATTATGATCTCTTGTGTCTTAACTTTACTGACATCGGCGACAAAGTTAGTAGTGCTGACCAAGATGAAGGCGACAAGATAGGTATCGAGAGTATGGATCAAAGTGATAATGAAGCTCATATCGAAGGAGTTACCCACTCTAAGAACCCAGCTGTCGAGGAAGCCCCAACTAATGATTTGAAAATCACTTCTACTGAATCTGAAGATAGGCCAAAGGACTTACTGTATTGGCACATTGCATTCTTGTGTAAATTATTAATTGGAATATAATCAAGGCAATGCTGAGTTCTTGTGACATGTAATTTTACGTACTGCACTTTCTCGATTTATATGGTATATGTATGTTGCTTCGCGATCTCATTCACCAACATGTTTTATTTTTCATGCTATTGTTTTCTTAGCATGTTTTATTTCACATGCCTAACTATCTTTCAACATGTTTTATTTCACACACCATTTGTTTCTTGGCATATTTTATTTCACATGCCATTTTTCCTCAGCATGTTTTATTTTACACACTATTTGTTTCTTGTCATGTTTTATTTCACACACCATTTTTCCTTGGCATGTGTGTCAAGAGTATTAAGGGTGACGTAAGACATTCCTTAAGCTCATTAAAAGCTCTTTTGTAATCGTCGGTCTAATTGAATTCCTTTGGATTCTTCAAAATTTTAAAGAATTCTACACACCTATCTGTACTTCTTGATACAAATCTGTTGAGGGTAGCAATTTACCGGGTGAGTTTCTACACCTCCTTGACCATATGAGGTGATTTCATATTCCTTATGGCTTCAATCTTTCTTATAGTGGACTCGATGCCAGATCTTGTGACCATATATCCAAGGAATTTCCTTAATGTTGCACCAAAGATGCACGTTTGTAGGTTGAGTTTCATGCTATAACTCCTCAATGTGGCAAACGTTTCTTCTAGATTAGCGAGATGCTGATCTTCCTTCATGCTCTTCATAATCATGTCATCCACATATGCTTCAACATTCCTATGAATATAAGATTTGAACATCTTCATTACTAATCTCTGGTATGTGGCACTAGCATTCTTTAGCTCAAAGGGCATCACAGTATAACAGTATGTTCCAAAATTGATAACTAAAGATGTGTGGACTTCATCTACCTTGTCCATCTTAATTTGATTGTAACCAGAGAAAGTGTTCATAAAAGAAAGCAACGCATGTCTTGCGGTTGTATCTACCATCTAATTGATTTTTGGCAGTAGGAAACAATCCTTGGGACATGCCTTGTTGAGATCTATGAAGTCTATGCACATTTGCCACTTGCCGTTAGACTTCTTAACTAACACACAATTTGCTAACCAAGTTAGATGAGGCTCTTCTTGGATGAATTCTACCCTTAATAATTTTTGGACCTCTTCTACTATTACCGCTTGTCTCTTTCATGAAAAATGTTTCTTTTTCTATTAGACCACTCTTGCATTTGGGTCAATTTGGAGCTTATGCACCATAATGTCTCTCGAAATACCCAGCATGTCCGAAGGTGACCATGTAAATAGGTCAGCTTTGGCTTTCAGGAAGTCAATTAGACCTTGCTGGACATCTGCTGACATGGGTTTTCCTATCCTTGTTGTCTTCTTAGGATCATTTCCCAGAGGAGTTTCCTTTGTATCATTCTCGGCATTCTCTATGCCGGTTGTCTTGCCATCTAGACTAGTTTCAACTTGAAAAACTTTCTCTTATCTTAAGGCCCTTATATATAAAGACTGTGCCAATTGTTGATTCCCTCTGCACACACCAACTTCCATAGGAGTAGAAAAATTGGCCTTTAGATGTGTTGTTGATGGGACAATGCCAAATAAATGTTGGCATGGCCGTCCCATTATTATGTTGTAAGGGGACTAACATTTGACAATAAGAAAATCTACTTTGTCATCCCCTATCTGTATCGGCAAAGAGCTAACTCCAGCTACTTGGACAGGTTAATTATTGAAGGTATAGAGGTCATACTTATAAGACCACAGCTACGCTTTGATCTTGGGCCTCATTGATCAAAGGCATGTTGAAAAATGATATCGGCTGAACTTCCCATGTCAATAAGAATTTTCTTGACTTCAAAGTTGGCGAATCTCACACTGATGACAAGTGCATCATTATGCGGCCTCTAGATACCCTCAAAATCCTCTTCTTTAAAAGATATTGTATTGTTAATCCTAACCTTTTTTCTGTAAATATTGCAAACGTAATTCTTGGCGTTAATCAAGTTATTCGAACTCGATTAGCCTATATTAAGTCCATTGACAATGGTATTAATTACTTCGTTGGGTACTCTGGTGGGATTAACATCCCTTGCATCTCTCACGGCCATTGCTGGTCTAGTGTCATCTTCTTATTCCTCTCTTCTCCTTTGAGATGGTCTTTTGATTCTTTCGGCATCATGCGTTAAAAATTTTCGCAGGTGCCTGTGTTGTATTGTATCTTCAATTGCATTCTTGAGTTGAATGCACTCATCTGTATTGTGACCCTTGTCATAATGGAAATCATAATACTCGTTTGAATTTCTTCTTAAAGGATTCCTTCGCATTCTTTCCTACTACTGGAGGATATCTCTCTCCCTATGAACTTCTATTAAAATGTCTGAGATTGGGCAGTTGACAGGTGTATGGGATGTGAATGTCGGTATCTTTAGTCCTTTTCTCTCGGCATCTGAACTGTTGTCGTTGTCCATGCCAAGTCTATCTTTCGCATTTTTTTGTTCGTCACTCTTTCTATCTCCTTTGCTTTAATCAACCTCTCGTCATGCTTTTATCTTATCTTCCTGTTGGATGTATGAGGTGGCTTTAGCCTTAAACTTAGCAAAAGTTTTCGGCTTATTCTTTGCGAGAGACTTAAAAAAGTCTTCGTGAGGTTTAACTCCATCGATTACGACGTTGAGGGCCATACTTATATCTAGTTTTGGGATTTAAACTGTCTTGGCCATAAAATCTAGCCAAATAGTCCTTGATTGACTCATCGAACTTTTGTTTGATGGCGTTAAGGATTGAAGAGTCCTTAACAAGAAGTTTGGTAGCAAGAAAGTGTTGAAGGAACACCTCTACTAGTTCATCGAAACATGAAATGGTATTTGGTTTCAAGTGTTTGAATCATGTGTTGGCTATATTCCTCAAGGTCGAGGGAAAGGCTTGACAGGCTACTACGTCACTTAAACCATGCAACTTGGCAAGTGTACGATAGTGCTCCAAGTAGTCTTCAAGGTCTTTTATCCCATCATATGTTTTGAACTGGGGCAGCTTAACGTGCCTAGGTATTACTTCTTCCAAAATCTCTAGGACAAAAGGATTTTTCTTGATTTGGAACTGTTTGGTCGTTGCAACAGGGGTGCTGACATGTGAGAGTCTCGCATGATGCACATACTGCGGTTGCTTACCCTATCAATCTTCTTGAAAGTAGGAATTGAAGGTCTCGTTAGAACCTTAGCTTGCTCTTTTGGCAATTTAGGTGAATAAATGGAATCGTTGGCACTGTTGGCATTATGATTGTCATGCTCTTTGTCTTGATTTAGGTGAAAACTTTTATGAAGAAGGTTAAGGATTGTTCATGTTTTTTATTGAACTCAGAATTTTCTTTAGCTAAATCGAGACAAAGTTGCTCAAGTTGAGCCAATTGTTGTTCATCAGCATGCCGACTCCCCCCTTTAAGGTGGTAGGAGGAAGTATTAGCACCTGTACTTCTGGTTATTCTAGTTTTAACCATATAGTTGTGTTTAGAGAAAAACAGACGGTGCCAAATGTCGTTAGTGAATTTTGGGATAAGGAAAAATTCTGCAAAAGAAAGTAAAATACTTAGTATCGAGGCCAATTCGGTGCAGCTACTCCGATGCCTAAGTTAGCAAGTTAACTTAATGGAGTAAGTATGTGAATAAGAAGTGTTAGGACCCCTTACTGAGTTTCTTTCCGGTATTTATAGATGGTTGTAGTGTCTAAGGCAGTTGTCAGGATAACTGTTAAGACACATGGAAGCTTCTTGACTTGACATCTCCCCTCATATGTAAGAGTAGCAGGCGATTGTATAATATAACCATGTTTATGATAATTGTTCATGCTAGACTTAAATTCAAACTAAGAGTGCTTCTCATACTCGGCATAAATGCCGTGTATCATCTATGCGATGTGAATGCCAAGAGAGTTGGTTACATAGCTTTTCAACAAACGAAAGGCTGAGTGTTAGATGAACGAAAATTGACTATCAACAATTGGAATCCTTAGTCTCTCTCTCTTGATATTCGAACTTTGATCATCATCTATGCCAAGTCTATCCTTTGCACTTTTCTTCTTGTCATTTTTCATATCTCCTTTATTCTGATCAGCGTCTCACCAGGCCTTTATGTTATCCTCCTGATGAATAAATGAGGTGGCTTTGGCCTTGAACTCAACGAAAGTTTTTGGCTTATTCTTTGCAAGAGACTTGAAAAGGCCTCTATGGGGCTTAACTCCATTGATTATGGTATCAAGGGCCACACTCATATCCAATTCTGGGATTTGAACCATCTCAGCCATAAACTTGGCCAAGTAGTCTCTAATTGACTCATCCGATCTTTGTTTAATTGTGTTTAGGATCAAGGAATCCTTAATAGGAAGCTTACTTGCAAGGAAGTGTTGAAGAAACACTTTTACTAGTTCATCAAAATAAGAAATGGTGTTTGGTTTTAAGTTTTTGAGCCATGTACTAGCTGCATTCCTCAAAGTTGAGGGAAAAGCTTGACAGGCTACTACATTACTCAAACCATGCAACTTGGCCAATGTATGGTAGTACTCTAAATGGTCTTCGAGGTCTTTTGTCTCGTCATAAGTATTAAACTATGGTAGGTTAATGTGCTAAGGTATTACTTCCTCTAAAATCTCAGGAACAGAGGAACTCTTCTTGATTTGGAATTACTTACTCATTGCAGCAAGGGTGCTGACATGCGAAGGTCAGCACCCTTCCTGTCGTTGCTAAGATTCAAACCTAAGACCTTACACTCAATACCCAAACCAAATCCATGTACTTAACCATTAGGCCGTTACACATATGGACTCGGTTAGCCTGGGCTAGATTTAAATCTAAGCCTAGGATTAATGACTTAACTTATAAACCGAAATTAAAATTAAAAATCTATCATAATAACATGTTATTTTCTAAAATCTTTTATTTTTTTCAACTTTTCTAATTTTTTTTTAATTTTTCAATTTTATAAATTTAAAAAAAAAAAGTTATTTTCTAAACATTTTATCTTTTAGGGTTTCTTTTGAAAATTTCTTATTTTTTTGTTTTCTCTTAATTTTGAATTTTTTTTATTTTTCTATAATTCTTTTTTTTTTTTTTCTAAATTTCTTAATTTTTTGGGTTTTCTTTAATTTCCTATTTTTTGTGTTTTTTCTAATTTAAGATCCTATAACCTAATCTGAAAAATGAAAAGGGAGGCAAAAATTATGTATCTATAGTTATAACTTAACTCTTTTTCCTTATTCCAGTCGGGTAGTGATGCTAAAGCGTTTTCAAAATATATAAAAAAAAAATGGCTTTCTTTAAACCTTAGTAGAAGGTTATTATTAAATGGGTAGGGTTTAATATTGATTGGTTTAAAAAAGACTAATTTATAAAAACCAAAAGAAAAAAACCAAGCTCGACATATACTCACTAGACTTGATTATTTTGGTGAAGGCAGACAATCCTTTCTCATATTTAACTGGTTTGTTGTTTGGCCTTTCCAATACATTTTTCTTTTTCAGGTCTTCATTTAGGTATAAATTCTACTAGAACGGGTAATTCCCCCCATGAGTACACTCAATTACCGTTAATTTACTGCCTAGTAATTAAGAGAGACAGTTTTATAACTTTTAGGGGCTAAGGGCACATGAAAGGTGTACCTTTTAGTCTTTGGAGTTTGCTTCTCCTCCTGTTTGTAGAATTTATAGACCTTAAGCTCTCGATTGGAACCAATCATATTGATGGTGGAATCTGAGTCATCAAATATCATATTGATGATAGGTAAGGGGTTGTTGACGCTTGGAACTAAAACCTCCATAAAGTCTAGTTGGACAACGCCTTCATCGATTAAGTCTTGAATCTTGTTTTTTAATCTCCAATATGAGTCGATTGAATGGTCCACTTGCCTCATATGATATTGACACCTTACATTGGGATCAAAAACTCTTAGCTTGTACCTTTCATTGGGAGGCTCAAAATGGAGTAGATTATCCTTTCTTAGTTTTAAAGGATCTAACTGAGAGGAACAGGTATCTTAGTGAACTACCTTGGGGCCTTATTAACTTGCAGTTGGCTTTTAAACTGTTGCTGAGTTGATAAAGGATTTGCCTTGAAAGAGACTCGAGCATTGGGCCTGGTGTTTGAATTGACCATACTGATAGTAGCTTTTCTAGGCTTGTTAGTGGTAAGTTTAGTAGAAGGTGGTCTTCTATCTAATGGTTCCTGTAATTTACTGGAGGCAACGTTACTTTCAATCTGACACCCTGCTGCTACTTCTTCTACAAAACTAGAGGAGACATGTCCGATCAGGTGAGAGAAGTAGGTCTCTCAAGAGTGTTGATAAAAGCTGAAGTTAACTCTTTCTCGATCATAGGGTAGATACCCTTACATCTAGGGACCTCTACCTTTGGGCATATTTTTTAAAAAATTCATTGTGCCTCTTCCTCAAGGCAACCAAGTCCATCACGGTTGGTGCCAATTCAACATTGAATTTATATTGCTTATAAAATGCCCTAGCCAGCTTCTCCCATGTGTTTACCCGATTCAAATTTAATTAGGCATACCAGCTTAAAGTAGGGCCTATTAGGCTATCCTGAAAAGTCTATATCATGAGCTAATAATATTGTACGTATTTGCCCATCTTTCATGCATACAGTCTGGTTTGTAATTGGAAGTAGATAGGAACACTATCTCATCTATAGCTGGACAAGAAGAGAGAATTCTCAAAGTCGTGCTTTCTAGTCCTTAAGCTGAGCTTGAGTCATAAGTCCAGATAGGTAATTCCTATCAAAGATAAAGCTCAAGGTCAATTTAAGTTTCATCATAGCTGATTTGAGCCTTATCTTTCAATACAACATCATTACTATAAATAGGACACTCCATTGAACTTAAAACATACATCATATATACTCAAGCTCACTCAAAATTGACCAAAATTTAAATATTAATACACGAACCTTCTTAGGAACCCACTGACTTCTTTCTAAGAATACCCTTAATCTAAGCAAACTCAAAGCAGAATTATGGTTTCAATCAATTCTAGAAATTGAAATCTCAAAGGGAAGGCCATCCTTTTATTTTAATCAATCAAAATCACTCTAACACCTTCGATAGGATAAACCTAAAAATGGTGGAGAAGAGGTCCCAATCTCCCATTTCTATAAAAAAAAATTTATTAAAATTTATCAAAATGGTGAAATGTGTATTAAGTATATATTTTAAAGAGCACAATTTAACATGAAGTTACATATAATTAAGTGATTAAGTGAATGTCTTTATAAACATAAAACTAGTTGTCTACGTAGCCGCGATGTACATACAAAAATTAATTATAGTTTATAATATTGTAAAAACATAAGATAGTTACTTTATCCAATTATATAATTAACCAATGATCTATGTACTAAAATAATGTTTAAGTAGTTTAAAAAAGTAAGGAAAATAGAAGAAACGTAAAACTATAAAAACACATTATAAATATAGCCATTAATAATGCTAATCATATTTTGTGTGCTTTGTTGAATAAATTGTTAACCCTCCAATTTTATAATCATGTTCCATCCTTACCAGTTGCCATTAGTAAGAGCAACCTAATGCCTTTTTGAGCACCAACAACAACTAGAGTATATGATGTGTCTCCAAGGTCGTACGCAAAGAGAAGCACTGTCAAGCCTGATTTTTCACTCTCCCGGTTCTTTTTATAAAATTAAGTCTTTTCTAAACTGATTAATATTAAACCTTACCTGTTTAATATTGACCCTCAACTAAGGTTTAAAGAAGACCATTTTTTATAACTTGAAAAGATTTAGAGTCGCCACCCAACTAGAGTTAGGAAAAGGGGTTAAGTTATAATCAATTGAGTGGATTGGTTATAACTTAACTACCAGTCTATCGATTAAAAAACCAAGTTATAAATACAGTTTTTTTTTTTTTTAAATTAGAGATCTGGATCCGGGAGCTAATTTATTAAACCTTAAACGAGTACCACTTTTAATTTTCAGAATTTAACTTTGCTTTTCAAATATACCATTTTTAATTTCTAAAAAACATCTAATTATGATACATACGACTAAATTGATTAATTTACATAAATATCTAAAAATGAAAAAAACAAAACTTTCAATATTTTAAGTAGCCCTGTACTTGCGTACAGGTGCCTACGTACCCGCTATTTGGGATTAGACTTCTGTAGTTTGTTTTTGAAAAACTTTAGTAGGTGGTTTGATTTTAATTTTTGAAAAAGGGTCGCATTTACATTTTTACTCAATTCAATTTATTTAAGGAAATTCTTTTAAACGATCCTAATTGGTGTTTTATTTTTAGAAACTCTAAAATAGTCCTAATTTGGAAAAAGGTCTGTTTATTTTCATTTATTTTTAGAAAACTTAATTTTTCTAAGTGTGAGAAAAGAAATCATAATTTTATATTTACCTATTTATTATTTATTTCATTTTATTTACTTCATATTTTTTCTTAATTTATTTTTCACTTATTACTTATTTAATAAAATAAAACAAAATTACCTTCTTCTTTTTTTTCTCTTTTTTTTTCTTTTTTTTTTCTTCTTTTTTCTTCCTTTTTATTTTCTATTACATTTAAACAAAACAAATAAATAAAATGAATAAATAAATAAATAAAACAACAATAAATAAAAGAAAAAGCTTCAGACGAATTCGGATGTGTGAGTCGGGTCTAGGCAAGTCGAGCGAGTCAGGTCGGGTCGCTCCACTGGTTTCGGGTTGGGCTTCAATGCCTTTAACAGCAACGGCGGCAGAGGGCTATTTAGGCAGTTCTAGTGACCAAAGTGAGGGGGTGAGGAGTTTTTTGTGAGTTTTGGATTGGGAATAGGGGGGGTAAGCCGAGTGCCGTGGCTTAGGGTACTTATTTGGCGGTTGTCAGAGGTGGCGATCAACAGTGGTGCTTGGGTGGCGTTGCTAAGAGGTACGGTGGAGGTCGAGGAAAGTTGTATCGAGAAGCTTGAGTCGCGGGGAGTCTTCCTTAAGCGGTGGCTCAGCTTGGGTCGGAGCAAAGAAAGGGAATCGAAGAGAGAGAAAGAGAATCATCGAAGAGAAAGGGAGCTTGAGAGTTGATTCTAATGCTCAGGGATCCCTCTTCTGCTCATTGATGTCCCTATTTATACTTGAATTTCAACCCAGCAGCAAAGGAAGCTCGGATTGAAGTTAATGGAAATGGCCGAATTCTTAGTTTTTTTCCAATCTTTGAAGCTCGATTTGAATGTGTAATTGACCGAACTTGGACATGTTTTCTGTACTGATTCATAGTAGGCTATGTTTAGTACGAGATTGATGCAAGAAACCATGAGCCTATGTGTGGAATTTGTGTAGAAATTGAAGCTAAAGTGGAGGGAGTAAGCTATTCTTGATAAGGAAAGCTGAGGAAAATCGAGAGAAAATGGAGGAAAACCGAGGGAAAGAAAGGGAAAGTGCTAACGTGACACTGATATGGTGCCACGTCAGCCGACTTGACAAACCCCAACTTGCCACGTGTCACACTTGATACATGGCGGCTGACGTGGTATGCCACTTGGTTGACACGTAGCGCCACGTCAGCAAAGGTCATCCAATCTGATTATACCACGTGTTAGGATACGTGGCACAATCAGATCCTGACACGTGGCAGTCTCTAATTGTGCGAAAAACAAAATGTAAGAAAAAGGCCTCCCTACTTTTGCTAAGTTTCAAACCCAAGACCTTATACTTAATGCTAGTATTATGTCCATATGCTTAACCGTTAAGCCGTTGGCCTGTACCTTATCTATATATGCAATTAAATTGCACATATGGACTCGGTCAACTTAGGCCATATCTAAATCTAAGCTTAGGTTCAATGGCCCAACTTCTAAAACCTAAATTTAATCTAACGAAATGTTTTTTTTTTAAATCTTTTATTTATTGATTTTTTTTTATAATTTTTTTTCTTTTTTTTTTCTATTTTCCTATTTTCTTATGTTTTTCTAGAACTCCTATTTTCCTAAATTTCTTCATTTTTTGGGGCTTTCTTTAATTTTCTTTTTTTTTGAACTTTTTTTAATTTAGGACCCTATAACCTAATTTGAAAAATAAAAGGGGGTAAAAATTAAGTATCTACAGCTGTCCCTCTTTGTAGTAAAGTTTGAACAAAACTTTGCCACAAAAATAAAACAGACACTATTTTTGCCCTAAGAATGGGTTTTATGCTAGGAAGTGCTACAGCTTACTATCTTAAGTCCAATCCATTGGGGATTTTGAGAAGAGAAGGGTAGCGCTCTAAGAGATGGTCGAAAGATGAAAAGAAGAATTAGAGTTTAGTTATGCTCATATGAACTGACAAAGTGAAGTAAAACGGGCTAAGCGCTCCTTGAGCTAACTAAGACCCTAAACTAAGTTGAGAAAACTTGGTCGTGTCCTAATGAGCTGACTAACTAAGGTGGGCAAAGCGCTCCTAGAGCTGGTTAAGATCCTAAGAAGAATAAGGAAACTTGGTTGTGCCTTGATGAGCTGACTAACCAAGGTGGGCAAAGCGCTCCTAGAGTTGACTAAGACCTTAAGAAGAATGAGGAAACTTGGTCATACCTTGATGAGCTGACTAACCAAAGTAGGCAAAACGCTCCTAGAGCTGGCTAAGACTCTAAAAAGGATGAGGAAACTTAGTCGTACCCTGATGAGCTGACTAACCAAGGTGAGCAAAGTGCTCCTAGAGCTGGCGAAGACCCTAAGAGCAAACTTGGTAAGAAGATGATGAAGGTAATTGCTTTAAGAGCCGGTTAACAGAAACTTGGCGAAAGAAAGTGCCCTACAGACCTTGGTGAAGAAAAGGGCTTGTTTGTAAGAAATTTCGAAAGATGAACTAAGCTAAGATCATGTCTTCATAGGTTGGCCAAATACTAAATGTAGAAAGTAAACGCCTCTGGGTTGGTTAAAAAAAAGATTGTTGGGAGTAAAAATGGTCTAAATGCAAGAAAAAATTGGTGTACTAACATTGTGTAGAAATACTTACTCAGTCTCTATCAATAGCACCCAATCCGTCAAACCTTTTTCGAAAAGCCCCCATTGGAAAATTACTGACTCTTGTTTTAGTCCCTTGTTATCAACCCAGATGTTCTTGACATACAACATTCGAGACTTTACTAGTTCTTTTTGGAGAAACCATGGAGATTAGCCCGATGCATAAAAAACCACCCACTATTTTTGTTTCTTTAGGACTTTTATGAACCCAAAAGCCTCATTCCCACCTACCGTGATTGCTTACTTAAGTTTTACCTTCCTCTGAAAAAAATAGACAATAAAACTCCCCATTGAGGGGGATTAATCCATAATAAAGTATTTAAAGAATTTTGTTAATTACCAATGTTCTAGATCTCATTCCTTAACTCCTCTCCTATTTTCAGTGTATAGGTTTGGTCAATCGAGGTCAAGGGAATTAGACCTATCCATGGAGAGGGTGATTATTCCAACAATGACAACAGCCAAGGATACCAAATTTACTTGTAGATAATGAAAATTGGACCACAATGACATTCAAAATGACTGGCATTTTCATGTTTTGAGCAAAATTCCCATTGATTTCTTATGGATAGTACAATTTTATAGTGTCGGTATTTATAGAATCTCTCAAATCTAGACCATCTATTTAGGACAAAATCAAAGTCTATCCTAATAATACTCGCTTCACGACATAAGGACCCCTGTAATTGGGGGCGAATTTTCTTCTGGAGTCTTGTGCATTGGGGAGAGCTTTTCTTAACACCAAATCTCCTTCTTTGAGGTTACAAGGTCGCACCCTTTTGTTAAATGCTCGAGCCATTCTTTGCTGATAACATTGATTATGACACAGGACTGTCAATCTCCTTTCATTAATCAAATTTAGCTGTTCGATGCATTTCTTTACCTAATCAGCTTCGTCCAAATGAATTTCTAATAGTACCCTGAGTGATAGGATTTCAACCTCTATTGGTAACACTGCTTCAGTGCCGTATACTAAAGAGTATGGTGTTGCCTCAATCGACATTCTAATGGAGGTCCGATAGGCCATGAGTGCGAAGGGTAACATCTCATGCCAATCCTTATATGTAACAGCCATTTTTTCAATGATTCTTTTGAGGTTTTTGTTTGCTGCTTCAACAGCTCCATTCATTTGGGTTCAATAAGGAGTAAAATTCCTGTTAATGATTTGGAATTACCGGCATAATTCTATCATAAGCTTGTTGTTGAGATTGGTACCATTATCGGTAATGATTGTTTCAGGAGTCCCATACCAAGCCAAGATGTCCCTCTTGATGAACTTAACAATGACCCCTTTAGTAACATTTGAGTATGATGAAGCCTCTACCCATTTGTTGAAGTAATCAATGGCGACTAATATGAAGTGATGCCCATTAGACGCTGTTGGAGTGATAAGGCCGATGATATTTATGCCCTACATTGAGAAAGGCCATGGTACTGAGAGGACATGCAATTCCTGAGGCAGGGCATTTATCTTATTTGCATAAACTTGGCATAAATGACAGTGCCTAACATGTTTGATGCAATCACTTTCCATTGTTGACCAATAATACCCTAGCCTCATGATTTTCTTTGCTAACATGTACCCATTCATGTGAGGGCCACAGACTCCTTCATGTACCTCTTTCATTAAATTCTCAGCCTTTTCATCAGTTACATACCTTAAGAGTGTACAGTCAAATGAGTGTCAGTATAAGGTGGACTCGCTTACTAAGAATTGGGTGGCTAGTCTCCTAATCATCTTTCTATCTTTTTTCTCGACCTTTTCAAGGTATGCACCTTATTGTAAGAACACCTTAATATCATGATACCATGGCTTTTGGTTGTTTATACCCTCAATCATTAGGCAGAAGGCAGGCTTGTCCTCAATTTCAATAGTAAGGGGCTGAATCTCAACTCCACCAGATATCTGGATCATAGATGCTAGCATAGCTAAAGCATCAGTAAATTGATTATGAGTCCTTAGTATGTGATTAAACGTGACTTCTGTAAAACTTTCCATTAAATGCTGGTGATAAGGCACTAGCTTAGGATCTTTAATTTTGTACTCTCCCTGTGCTTAGCCAATAATGAACAAAGAGTCTCCATACACTTCTAATTCTTGAATGTCTTTCCCTAAGGCTATCTTGAGTCCCAAGATGCATGCTTCATATTCAGCAATATTATTAGTGTATAGGAAAATGAGCCTTATGGCCACAGGATATTGAGTACCTTTAAGGGTTATTAGTATTACCCCAATTCCACATCCAGACACATTGGCTACACCATCGAAGAACATTTTCCATTTTGGAGGCTCGTCATCCTTTCCATTATCAAAGTTTCCTTCGACCAGTAAAATACCCTCATCAGGAAAATTGATTTGTACTTCTTGGGGGGTACTATCAGAGGGTTTTTCTGCTAATTGATCTGCCAAAGCTTGCCCTTTGACTGAATTTCGGTTCACATATGTAATGTTGAACTTTGATAGCAGCATTTTCCACTTTGAGATTTTGCTAATTAGGGCCGGTTTGTCTGCCAAGTACTTCAAGGGATCATGTTGAGTCAATAATTCTACCTAATAGTAGAGTGTGTATTGTCTGAGCCGATGCATTACCTAGACCAACGCACAACAGGTTCTTTCAATTTCTGAATATCTATGCTCCCCTTCGGTAAATTTTTTGCTTAAGTAATATATAGCCCATTCCTTTCCTTCCTCATCTTTCTGGCCAAGCATGCACCCCATGGACTCTAGTAATATTGTCAAGTGTAGGAATAAAGGCTTCCCAGGTTTCGGAGCTACTAGAATTAGAGGGTTCATGAGGTATTCTTTGATTGTTGTAAAGGCCTACTCACACTCTTCGTCCCAGTTGATCTTAGCATTCTTTTTTAACAACTTAAATAAAGGATGACACTTGTTAGCACCCCATAGACTCTGGTAATATTGTCAAGTGTAGGAATAAAGGCTTCCCAGGTTTTGGAGCTACTAGAATTAGAGGGTTCATGAGGTATTCTTTGATTGTTGTAAAGGCCTACTCACACTCTTCGTCCCAGTTGATCTTGGCATTCTTTTTTAACAACTTAAATAAAGGATGACACTTGTCAGTGAGTTAAGATATGAACCGGGCTATATAGTTTAAACGGCTCAACAAACCTCTGATTTCTTTAAGTATGCATGGTGGGGGGCAAGTCAATTATCACTTTAACTTTATTAAGGTCCACTTTAATGCCCCTTTGGCTGATTATGAAACCTAACAACTTCCTTGAAGTTGCCCCCGAAAGTATACTTTTCTGGGTTGAGTTTCAATTGGAATTTTCTCAACCTACCAAACAATCTCCTTAGATTTTCCATATGATTTTCTCCTTCTTTAGACTTGGCAATCATATCATCGACATATACCTCAACTTCTTTGTGCATCATGTCATGAAAAATTGCTATAATGGCCCTTTGGTAAGTTTCCCTAGCATTTTTAAGTCCAAAAAGCATCACTTTATAGCAAAACATGCCCCATGTCATGATGAACATAGTCTTAGATTTATCTTCTTCAGCCATTCGAATCTGGTTATACCCGGAAAATCTATCCATGAAAGAGAAGATATGGCTTCTGGCTGTGTTATCAACCGATACATCAATATGGGGCAAAAAAAAAATTATCTTTAGGGGTTGCTTGATTGAGGTCTTGAAAATCTACGCATACCCTGACTTTCTCATTCTTCTTTATAACTGGTACTATGTTGGCTACCCACTCAGGATAATCAGATACCTCAATGAAGCCGACTTCCAATAATTTTTTGACTTCTTCCTTAATTTTCAACAAGATATCTGGTCGGAACCTTCTCAACTTTTATTTTTTAAGCTTGATATCCTGTTGAGTGGGTAAGTAATGGACCACGATCGATGGGTCTAATTAAGGCATATCATCATAAGACCATGCAAACACGTCTTAGTATTCAGATAGCAATGTAGTCATCTCTATCTTTTGATTTTCTTCCAAATTTCCCCCAACCTTCAATACCTTAAGGTTTTTGTTGTTACCGACATTAATCATCTCTGTCGGCTCATCAATGGAAATTTTACTCATTTCATGTTTTTGCCAACTTTCTTATACGTCATTATGGTCATCAACATCACCCCCGACAACTAACCTAGTAAAGCCAAAAGTGATATCAATATTCTCATTACTTATTTGCACGAGGTATCTATAGCCTTTATTCGAGTCATTGGATCTAGAAAAAAAAAAAAAAAAAAGTGTGCAAAAGGAAGAGTGTAAGTAAGGTAGGAATAAAGAGAAAAGAAGTTGATTTTATTTTGGGGAACTCTCTATTGAGTACAAGCATTTAGAGAACAGAGGTAATTTATTACAAAATACTGGATCATGATTCATCCTTTACCTTAGGGAAGACTTATTATTATTCATAAGAATGGAGAACCAATTATTCAAGTGATGGGCTTTGTTGATTAGGCCAGCCCCTTCATTCTTGTTGGAACTACCTTCTTTAGCGGGCTGTAAGTTTTAGGTTTCGATCTTGATGAAAGTTTCTGACAATGGTGGGAAGTTCATTAGAGCATGATACAACCTGTTACCCTTTTTGCCCCTAGTTTGCATCCTTTGCAATTCTTCTGTTGGGGTTGGAATGTACCCTAGCCCATAAGACCCAAACTGGCCTTCTTTGTATTTCAGCCTCTCTTCTTTCTAATGATTAGTAATCATGCATACCTCATTAAACATCTGGAGTCCAAAATCCTCTTGTTCTTCTATACCGATATAGGGTATAGCTGTCTCTTTATAAATTTCATAATCTTGGTCACCCAGAATTGTGATGACCTGGCCATTGGAGATGAACTTAACTTTCTGGTGAAGAGTTGACGATATGGCCCCTGTTGAATGTATCCATAGCCTTCCCAATAATAGATTGAAGGTCCTCAGAATGTCCAAAACCTAGAATGGGATGTTGAATGTCTGCAAGCCTGATATCAACTGATAAGTCCACCTCCCCTATTTTCTCTCTCCTAAACCCATCAAAAGCTCTTACAATTGTTGAACTAAGTTTGATAACAGTTGTATTGACGCCCAATAGAACCAGGGTGGCTAAAGGACAAACATTTAGAGATAACCCATTATCAATGAGGACTCTTGTCGCAATTATGTTATTTATCCTTACTATTATGAATAGAGGCTTTATGTGTTAGGTACCTTCTTCACTTAATTCCTCAGTGGAGAAGAAAATTTGATCTATGGTGAAGATGGAATTGGTGACAAAGCCAATCCTTTTAGCCGAGATTTCACTAGGGACCTTGATATCCCTTAGTGTTCTGAATAAGGCCTCTCAATGTAGGTCTGTTGCCATCAATAAACTCATGAGAGATATTTGTGCTAGAGTCTTAGCAAGCTGGTCCATTATTTTGTACTCACTAGACTTGATCATTTTGGTGAAGGTAGTTAATCCTTCTTCATGTTCAGCTTGTTCGGTGTTTAGCATTTCCCGTATACCCTTCTTTTTTAAGTCTTCCTTTGGATTGTAGATTTTTCCGAAGCAAGTGATCCCCCCTACAAGCAAGCTTGATTGCCCTTGGTTTATTACCTAGTAATTGAAGGGGGCAACTTTATAATTTTGGGGGGCCATAGGTACGTGGAATGTGTACCTTTTAGTTTATGGGACTTCTTTTTTATAGAACCTATAAACCTTTGGTTCTTGGTTTTGACCAATCATGTTGATGGCAAATTCTGGGTAGTCAGATATCATATTGATGATAGGTTCATGGCTTGGCAGTGGGTTGTTGTTGACGTTTAGGGTAGGAGCCTCCATAAAATCCAGTTATACTATACCTTCATCGATCAAATCTTAGATTTTGTTTTTCAACCTCTAGCATGAATCAGTTGAATGGCCTACTTGCCCTAGATGATATTGACATCTTGCATTAGGTTCAAAAAACTTCGGCTTGTACCTTTCACTGGGAACCTTAGAATGTAGCAGATTATCTCTTCTTAACTTCTCGAGCACCTGACTAAGTGGAACAAGTATTCTGGTAAACTATCTTAGGGCCTTGTTAACCTGTAGTTGGTTTCTATACTGTGGTTGAGCTGGCGGGGGATTCGTCCTAAAAGAAACTTAGGAGTTGGGTCTTGCATTCGAGTTGACCATGCTGATAGTAGCTTCTCTAGGCTTGCTAGTGGTGGGTTTAGCAAAGGGTAGTCGTCTATCTGCTATTTCTTGCAGCTTGTTAGAGGAAATGGCATTCTCAATTCGGCACCCTACTACCACTATTTCTACAAAGCTAAAAGAGGCTTATCCAATCGAGTGAGCAAAGTAGAGCCTCTCAAGAGTGTTAATGAAAGTTGCCATCAACACTTTTTCAATCACAAGGTTAGATACCCTTGTAACTAAGGATCTCCACCTTTGAGCATATTCTTTGAAGGACTCATTGTGCCTTTTCCTTAGCGCAACCAAATCCATCATCGTTGGTGCTACTTCAACATTAAATCTATATTGCTCATAGAATGCTTTAGCTAGCTTCTCCCATGTATTCACCTAATTTAAGTTCAATTGGGCATACCAAGTTATGGTAGGGCCTATCAGGCTGTCCTGAAAGGTTTAGACCATGAGTTGATCATACTGTGTATACTTGCCCATTTTACATACATACAGCCGGGTGTGTAGCTTGGGGCATCTAGTCCCATTGTATTTTTCAAAGTTAGGTACTATGAATTTTTCCGGGAAGCTTCCATAACCGTATGCAGAGAAGTTTATTATTCCAACGTACTCAAATCCATCATACCCTTCGAGTGTTTTCATCTTTTCGGTGATCTATCAAGTTAGCCGCTCTTCGAGCTCCTTCAATCTATCCTGGTCAACTTCAGGCTTTGGGTTGATTGGGAATGAGTAAGTATTTAGCTCAAAGGTTGGGTTAGCCTTTGGAAATACCCCTTCAGTTTCAAAGGATTCAAAGCCCTGATTGCTTTTAGGGAAAGCTTCTTCTGTTTCAAGGGGTGGGGCCTCAGTATTCCTTCTATATTGGGCTTTGGAGTACTCTTCATTTGATGGGGCCATAGACCTGAGCAGAGAGATGTTGTTAGCAAGGAAGCTTAGTTGATTTATCATCTTTCCCATCGTTTGTTCCAAAGATTGGAATCTCAACTTTGTGGAATCAATAACCTTGGTGTTGTTGTTGCCATTATTGTTGTTGTTTCCTTGGTTGGCTATTCTGGTTTGAGAATGAGTTTTCGTGGGGCTTCTTTGGAAGGTTTGAAGTTTGGGAGCTATCTTAGCGACCTGGGCAAAAACCACTTCTCAACAAGTTAGCATAGGGATATTTTAGAAAAAGGAATGCAAATGAATGAAATGCAAGTGAATCACACGGATGAAAAGGAGAGGATCAACAAATGATTAACAAAACGGCAAGTTATTCATTATTTTTGAATTCCCAGAGTTTTGTTACATGAAAGAAAGAAAAAGGTACAAATTCATTTATGCTAATTTCCTTCTTTTCTGTAGGCCAGATGACATTTTCTTCTTCTTTTGGTTATGCTTAGCTGCTTCTTCAAACTCTTGAATTTTCTTATGAGCCATCTTCAACTAGTGTTCTAGGGCGTGTGACCTTTGTCTAGATTCTCGGCATAAGTTCACCCATTTATCTTTCTCATCATGGAGGATCTCCATATGCACTTTCATTTGGTCTATATAGGTCACTATTTCAAAGTTAGGGCACATAGGGGAGGTTTGAAGGACTTCTGGTGCCTGATATCGTATTGCGCCTACCTTATGAAGTTGATTGTATAGATACTCTTTGGTAACCCAGTATTTATCCACTTCTCCTATGAACTCACTCAAATCGATGTTTGGGCTTATGGTCTAGGTGTCCCACCAAGCTTTGATCTTATGAAGTTTGGATACCTTTTCTGTGGAGTGAGGCTCTTTGAGATTAAGAGTAAATGGTTCTAATGAAGGTTTATGAACTATATCCTAAATCCCACCGAATTGTCTTACCATGTTGCTTAGATAGTAACCTATACACTAGCTCATCTCGATCAGTGGTATAGCATGGTAATTCTTGCAAATCGGTATGACCTGTAAACCCCACGAATTTAGCTGTTTAAGTATAGAATCAAACGCCCAAATTGTAGATGATTTCTTGAAGTCAATAAAGCCAGTGAGATTTAAAACCGATTAAAATCTCAATTCAAAACCTAAAGTGAATATAAAAAACCTTAAATTATCAATTGAACCTTTAATCACATACGAAACCCTAAAATCTCAAGTATATGTAACTGCAAAAGTTAATCTCGAACCTCACCAAAACCTTAAAATTAATAATCGAAGACTTAATCGCGTATGAATATATTAAACCCTAAATGTGTAAAAACATTAGAGATTGTACCCAGACATAACAGAAACCTTAAAACTATAACTTTAAGGATATAAAAGCACTAATTCACCATAATTTACCCTAAAACCCTAAGTGATAATATATCCTCCATATTATGCCATTTCATCGGTAAATGATTAAAGATAACTTTCAATCATACATAAATATTTAGAATACTTAAGTGGTCCCTTAGAAACTAAGATATTGCATTCTAGATCACATTCATCTTCTAAGTATATAATTAGGATAGTATTACATAGAGTTAGAGATATAGTTGAAGCTTAGGTTAAATGTAGTAAACCCTAACACTCTAATTGGTACTTTTCATACTAGTTATACTAAGTAGCTTACCAAATGATGTATATAGAATATAAATACCTAAAGTAAGATCTCATCATCTATTTTTACTAATCAATTCACAAATACCTCATTTCCTTTCATATCCTTAATTTTTCTCCTAATTTTCCTTAATTACTACATTATGTATGGAAAGTTGACCAAGTCAACACTTGTTGACCAAAGTCAAAAGGTTGACTAAATCAACATTTAGAAAAGTCAACAAAAATGTCCCTTTCATTTGAAAAAAATATCTTCCTTCTCATGATTTCTTTTCTTTTCTTTTGGCTTTTCCCTTCTTTTTCTTTGTTTTGCCATCCACTTCTTTTTTTTTTTTTACTAGACCCCACTTATTTACCTTTTCAAAACAAAGAAAATAAAAATAATTCCTTTCTTCTTCCCCTTTCTCACCGTATCTTCCCTTCCCCTTTCACTCTTCTTTCCTTTTCAACTTTTCATTCATTTTCAAGAGTAAAATTAAGGTATGTACTTATGATACTATGTCTTGTTTCATCCTCTTTACTAGTTAGAAGGAGAGTGGGATAAGTTAAGTGGTTATGTGTTGTGTATATATATATTGCTTTAAGCCTAAAGTTTCAATCTTTACATGTAGAAGTGTAGAAATCTTTAAGCAATGGAAGAAGATGTATGTGTACATATTTTTTAGTATGTGTACATAAGGTTATGCTAGAGATATACATGTATAAATACCTTTGTATATGAGTATTCAATATGTACATAACCTAAATTAAGACATCTACTAACTATACATACATATACTATGTTAAACATACCCTTAAAATACAAAAAGGTGAAATTTAAGAAGCTTTTTTAAGGGAGTAGATAAGGCATACGAAAATACGTATAAGAATACGTATGTCACTGTATACATATATGGGTATATGTATTAGTATGTGTATAAGTACATAAGTATACATATTAGTATGTTATAAGTGTAGGTAGATATATAACATATGTATATATATGAGTACATAAGGATATATATATTTATATGTAATGAATGAATTACATAAGCCATGACATCATCAAATGATTGCATAAGCCATGACATCATCAAATGATTACATAAGCTATGACATAAGCAAATGATTACATAAGCAATGACACAATCGATTGATGACCTAAGCAATGACATAAGCATAAGCTTATAAAATAATAAATTATAAGATTACATAAGAATATAACCTATATATGTATATATGTACTTAAGAGTTGAAAATCCTTTAAACCCTAATACACTTCCTAAATTGAACTAAACTTAATTAGGTACATAAATTAGTAATACTAATGTAAAATTTCCTAAGTGTAAGAATCAAATAGCTAATTTAATCATTAAGTCCTAAACTAGGATATAAACATAAGCAATAAGAATAATTAAACTTCAATAAGATGAAATTTCAATAAATTTAACCCATATTGTAAAACACGGGTCTTAACGTCCAAAATAGATATCATCGTGTGAACATGCATCCGAAAACAATAAAAAACGACTATAAGTTCGCAAATATCGGAATTAGAATGAAAAAGTTACAAAATATATAAAGAAAATCTCATAACTTACAAATATAAGAAAATAGTTACTATTAACCCCATTGAGTATGATAAACCCTATACACATTATACTTGGGTTATATTGAGGGAAATTAGATAAACTACAATAGACTTTTAGTTAACTAAGGAGTCTGACTTCTCAGAATACTTATAAGTTTTACTATTTTGATTTAGGCGTTCAATATCAAGTTCTGGAAACCCTAAAGGCTTGGAGAATGAGCAATAATTCGAGTGAGGGAGTTCTAATAACCTACTATTTGCTTATGTATGTTACTTATACGAGGTTTTACTGCTTGTTGTTGCTTGTATGTCTGAATGACTACTTTGCTTATTTGCTATCATATAGGTGATCACTTTTTTTAAATTGATAAATATAAATATCTGACCCAAATAACTGGTTCTATTCGTCGCATGTCTATGACTCAGTAAATGTATGGATGGAGAGTGCTAGCTTTGCAAAATGTTGAAAAGGGTATTTTTAGAAAAAGATTTCCTAATCTTAAACGTATTTTGTACAATTTTAATAAAGGCCGCAATGCCAGAAATGATATTATCATTAAGGCAAAGCTAGTATAGGTTCTCTACTTGATAGCGAGAGGACTCGCAAGTTTATGCCTGAGAAGCCTTAGAGGGTGGATAGTCCTAGTTTGGAATCCCTCTATTTGGATTGAAACTCTTTTCTCGACTAGGGTAATAGTCGAATATTGCCTAGAGGGGTGGTGTCCCTAGGTAGCCTCATGCGGGTAAGCTGAGGTGCCCTATGCAAGTAAGTACAGGGGATAACCGAAGTGTAGACAACGTAATTCTACACCTTCCATAGTTCTGGACTCCTATGGAAGTGTTGCTTGCATTCATCGTGCATGCATTCATGTTGTATGTAGATAACTTGCCTACATATGTGATAATAATGTGTGAAAACTTGCTTGATCGATAGTGGTGAGGAACGAACTCACTGAGCTGTTATATGCTCACTCCCTCATAGTGTCTCTTATAGGTTTACTTACATTGGGATTGGGATAAGTCTCGAGTGCCGAGTGTGAGATGAAGATATGTATCTTAGTATTAGAAATAGTTAAGTACCCTTTAGATGATACATAAACATCCTTTGTAGATAATTTAATTTTTCTTGTATTTCTTTTGTAATGTTGGTATATCCTATCTTATTATTTGGTAAGGGATACCGATTATCTACGGTTCTAAGGAACTGTAGGATATTGGATATCTCTAGTTATTTATATTTATATGTTATGTTATGTTACAATAAATTAATTACTTAAAAATCAGTAACTTTAGTGATTAATCATTTAGAATCTTACAATCTCTAACTTATAAGGCAGTTTTCATATCATGGGTGCACACATGTTATGAAAATTTTAGGTAATCCTACTAGGCCCCCTATAGAGTCCTGTCAGTGTAATTGCTCCACCTGGCAGTTCACAATATGTCTTCTACTCGAAAATCTTATAGAACCTCTATCTAGAGAAGGGTAAGAATATCTTCTGGTAATTTGATCTTATCGACAAAAGAATCAATAAGGTCAACCTTATTCGCGAATGCTCCCCTTATTAAATCTAACCCAAGGCACTTTATGTGACTAACTAACCAAACCATTAATAATGCCATGCTTGACTTGAGATCTCCGTAGCCCCTTTCCTTAAGGAAATTAAGATCCCTTATTTGCTCAACAAGTAGGGTAGGAATGTAAGATTTACCTTCCCAAAACTAAGCCACTAACTCTGTTATCTTAAAATGTATAAGAAGAGACCCACTTCGGAACAAGATAATGGCGAATATAGCTAGTACATAGGCCTTGATTCGGTTTTCTCTCCAATTCCCATAAAATAGTGCTTGATTGTTGGAGCTAGGCTCATTCTGAAACCAATGGACTAGATCCCATATCTTGATGGCATATTTGTTGCAGTCGTTTATAGCCTCATTTATCTCAATCTTACGAATCCCTAAGAATCTTGAGAAGATATATGTTGGGTTGAAGCTAAGTTCTGGGACATATATTTCATCCAAAGGAGGAGCTTAGAGCAATTGGGTGTACTCCTTTAAAGTTGAGCTGATTAGATGTGGTCTAAATTAGAAAGCCATTTCTTTGGGCTCCTAGAAATGGACTAAGGCCCTTACTAGAGTGATGTTAACTTTCACTTTGGCTAGTGAGAGTATGGGTCTAATTTTGTTAGTAATGAACTGTTGCTCTCTCGAATTAAAGGTTTGAAACCATTGGTTGAGTATAGGATTTGGGTCTGTAGGTCTGTGGACATGAATCTCTTTGGCGAGAACCCTGGTGCTAGATGAGCTAGCTATTTCTGGAACATTACAAAGAAAGCATAAATTACATGGAAAAGACTAATATACAAGATCTCCTATGTACATCAATTCTAGGAAGAATACAGGAAAACTAAAAACTCCAAAATTTTCGTCATTTTTTCTTTCTTTTTTTTTTTTTCTATGCAACATTGCCGTTTTGCCGATTATTTGTTGACCCTATGAAGTGTAATGCAAGACAGGTGGGTTCTAACGGTTCTTAAACTCTGTGACCTTACACGTTTATAAATAAACGATTCTTTAGTCATATCGAAGTTTAAGTAGAGTAGCCTAATCAGCCCCGAACGGTGGTTGCCCTACTACGTTTAAGACTTTACACAATAGCTCCTCGTCTTAAGGTCCTATGACGGCCTAAGTTCGATTGCATCTACCATGCATTCAAGATGCAGTAAAATAAATCTCATACTTACTAAAATAAATATGCTAATTAAAACAAATAAGTACACAAAGTAATCAAATAAACAAATCAATATATAAAAGAATAAATAAATGAATAAATAACTAAACAATGCGGGTAATTTGAAAAGCAATTTTAATTTCGAAATGTTTTTAAGTGGTTAGCCCTCTTAACGGTCTCCAGTGGAGTCGCCAAGCTGTCGAGCTCGATTTTTCACCTTTCTGGTTCTTTTTATAAAATTAGGTCTTCTTTAAACCGATCAATACTAAACCTTACCCATTTAATATTGACTTTTGACTAAGGTTTAAAGAAGATCATTTTTTACAACTTGAAAAGATTTAGAATCGCCACCCGACCAGAGTCCGGAAAAGGGTTAAGTTATAACCAATTAGGTGAATTGGTTATAACTTAGCTACCAGTCTATCGATTAAAAAACCAAGTTATAAATACAGTTTTTTTTTTTAAACTAGAGATCTAGATCCGGGGGCTAATTTATTAAACCCTAAATAGGTACCACTTTTAACTTTCCGAATTTAACTTCGCTTTTCAAATATACCATTTTTAATTTCTAAAAAACATCTTATTATGATACATGCGACTAAATTGATTAATTTACATAAATATCTAAAAATGGAAAAAATAAAAATTTCAATATTTTAATTGGCCTAGTACTTGCGTACGGGTGCTTACGTACCCGCTATTTTGGATCAGACTTCCGTAGTTCGTTTATAAAAAACTTTAGTGAGTGGTTTGATTTTAATTTTTAAAAAAAGGTCGCATTTACGTTTTTACTTAGTCCAATTTATTTAAGGAAATTCTTTTAAGGGGTCATAATTGGTATTTTATTTTTGGAAACTCTAAAATAGTCCTAATTTGGAAAAAGGTTTATTTATTTTCATTTATTTTTAGAAAACTTAATTTTTCTACGTGTGAGAAAAGAAATCATAATTTTATATTTACCTATTTATTATTTATTTCATTTTATTTACTACATATTTTTTATTAATTTATTCATCACTTATCACTTATTACTTATTTAATAAAATAAAACAAAATTACTTTCTTCTTCTTTTCTCTTTTTTTTTTCTTTTTTCCTTCTTTTTTCTTTCTTTTTATTTTTTATTACATTTAAACAAAACAAATAAATAAAATAAAATAAATAAATAAATAAAACAATAACAACAACAATAAATAAAAGAAAAAGCTTCGGACGAATTCAGATACGTGGGTTGGACTTAGGTAGGTCGGGCAGGTCGAATCGAGTCGAGTCGGGTCGCTCCACTGGTTTCGGATTGGGCTTTAATGCCTTCAACAGCAATGGCGGCAGAGGGCTATTCGAGCAGTTCTAGTAGCCAAAGTGAGAGGGTAAGGAGTTTTTTGTAAGTTTTGGATTGGGAATAGGGGGGTAGGTCGAGTGCTGTGGCTTGGGGTGGTTGTTCAGCGGTTATCGGAGGTGGCGATCGGCGGTGGTACTTGGGCGGCACTGCTAGGGGGCACAGCAAAGGTCGAGGAAAGTTGTATCGAAGAGCTTAAGTCGCAGAGAATCTTCCGTGAGCGGTAGCTCAGCTTAGGTCGGAGCGAAGAGAGGGAATCGAAGAGAGAAATAGTGAGCTAGAGAGAGAAAGAGAATCACCGGAGAGAAAGGGAGCTTGAGAGTTGATTCTGAAGCTCGAGGATCCCTCTTCTGCTCATTGACATCCCTATTTATACTTGAATTTCAACCCAGCAACAAAGGAAAGCTCGAATCAAAGTTAATGGAAATGGCCGGATTCTCAGTTTTTTTCCAATCTTTGAAGCTCGATTTGAATGCGTAATTGACAAAACTTGGATGTGTTTTCTGTATCGATTCATAGTAGGCTATGTCTAGTACGAGATTGATGCAAGAAACCATGAGCCTGTGTGTGGAATTTGTGCAGAAATTGAAGCTAAAGTGGAAGGAGTGAGCTATTCTTGAGAAGGAAAGCTGAGGAAAATCGGGAGAAAATAAAGGAAAACTGAGGGAAAGTACTGACGTAGCGCCACGTCAGCCAACTCAACAAACCCCGACCTACCACATGTTACACTTGACACGTAGCGGCTAACGTGGTATGCCACTTGGCTAACATATGGTGCTACATCAACAAAGGTCGTCCAATCCTGACACATGGCACAATCAGATCCTGATATGTGGTAGTCTTTGATTATGCGAAAAACAAAAAGTAGGAAAAAGGCATCCCTGCCTTTGCTAAGTTTCGAACCCAAGACGTCTTGCTTAATGCTAATATTATGTTCAAATGCTTAACCGTCAGGCCGTTAGCCTGTGCTTTGTCGATATGTGCAATGGACTTGGTCAGCTTAAGCTATATCTAAATCTAAGCCCAGGTTCGATGGCCCAACTTCTAAAACCTAAATTTAATCTAACGAAATGTTATTTTTTTTAAATCTTTTATTTATTTATTTATTTTTAATAATTTTTTTCTTTTTTTTTTCTATTTTCCTATTTTCTTATGTTTTTCTAGAACTCCTATTTTCCTAAATTTCTTTATTTTTTGGGGGTTTCTTTAATTTTCTTTTTTTTGAACTTTTTCTAATTTAAGACCCTATAACCTATTTTGAAAAATAAAAGGGGGCAAAAATTAAGTGTCTACAAGCACTACAATAGATAAGAATGAAAAGTAAATAAAAGGAGGTCGGCAAATCCAGGCAGCTACCAATCAAATATGATACACCAATTAATCATACTTAATCTACAATTCGTCGAATGTGACTTACTGGTCCGAACTCTAAGGTCACTCGCTACTACTCTTTACTAATGGTAATAGATAAGAGTTAAGGGTAGGTGAGAACATTAGGGTTGCTCAAGAAAGGAAACTTGTAATAATCAATAATGTAATGTGTTGTTGTCTACGTATAAGTAAATGGGGTTTATATACTAACCCCACTAGAGTTATAAGGCATACATGAAAAAGACAAAAGTATAATCTATGAATAGAATACATGAAACATACTAAAAAGGATAAAAGAGATAAAGAATATTCTGTACAGAAAAAGTAATGAATCCTTTTGGAATGTTGTGTTAGAAGATACGTGTCAAGAGGTGATTAGGGGCTTGTAGTGCAACTAACTCTACTTAAATGAATTTTGAGGTTGCTTAGAAATGGTAGGATCATATTCTAATGAGGTTAAAAGGAAGTCAATAGTTAGAGTTAACTTAGTCTAGTTTGGGTTAAAGTTAAAGTATTGGAGGACATTCCGATTGCCTTTAAGTCGAATGTCTTGACAACTCGACATGGTTAGAGATCTGATGTTGGTTGGC
The DNA here is from genome assembly GCA_024138015.1 of Lumnitzera littorea. NCBI lineage: Eukaryota > Viridiplantae > Streptophyta > Magnoliopsida > Myrtales > Combretaceae > Lumnitzera > Lumnitzera littorea. The sequence continues at coordinate 95,307,610 of JAMXBB010000008.1, forward strand.
TTGGGAGCTGCTAGGATTATGGTATGAGCTTGGTAATAGGTATGGTTGCTTAAATAGTCGGTGTGCATGCTTGGCGAGTCGACATGGTTGCTTAGCCACTTAAAAATTATATAGGTACTTATGAGAGCTTAACATTCAAGTTGGCAGTAATGTAAAAGATGGAGATTGGAATAGGAATCCTCATCTTGAATGGGGTTTTGAGCTAATATTCTTTATGAGAGACCTTATAGTCCTCTAACTCAACTGTGTGTATGTGTAGTCCCTAGAGTTAATTCCCATCGTTTACTAGGGGGTCAAAAGGATTTTTCTTCAAATCTAAAGAAGTTTCTTGTACTTCCTCTATTCTAACATTTGCTAGGTTACCTCTTAGTTAGTGAGGAATCAGGTTGGATACATTGAAGGTAAAGAAAACATTATAGTTCTTGGGCAATTCAATTTGGTAGGAGTTGCAGTTGGTCTTCTTCAAGACCTTAAATTAACCATCGACTCGTAAAGATAGCTTATTCTATTTAAGGTGCAAAAATTGTTCTCAATTAAGGTGAATCCATACTAAGTCTCTTAGTTTGAAAGAAACAATTTGGCAGCCACGACTACCAATCTCTTGTTATCTCTTATTAAACTTAGCTATCTTCCTTACTACGAACTAATGCAGTTCTTATAATTTTTAGGCTTAAGCAACTCCAAATTGACTCTCTTCAACAACTGTAAGGGTACTAATGATATCTAGGGGAATATTGGGATTGAGGTTGTAGATGACCTCAAAAAGAGTCTTCCCAATAGTACTGTGGATAGTTTAATTGTATGCGAACTCCACAACTAATAGACATAGATCCCAATCTTTTAAATTCTTTCCCACGACAACTCGAAGTAAATTTCCTAGCATCTTGTTCACCACTTTAGTTTAGCTATTAATTTGAAGGTGGCTAATAAAGTTGAATACAAGTTTAGTTACAAGCCTCCTCTAAAGTGTCTTCCAAAAATAACTGAAGAATTTTGTGTCCCGATTTAAGAAAATGGTCTTCAACACTCCGTGCAGTCAAACAACTTCCTACAAAAACAAATCAGCAATATATAAAGCATCAGTAATACGATGGCATATAATAAAGTATGTCATTTTGTTGAAGCAATCTACTATAACAAAGATAGAATCTTTTTTGCTTGGATGTTCGAGGTAACCCTAAGACAAAATCCATGTTGAGGTTGATCCAAGGTAAGGTCGATGTAAGTAAGGGCATATATTTTCCATGTAGCTTTCTCTTCCCTTTAGCCCTCTTGTATACTTTGCAATTACCAACTACCTAATGGATATCCTTAGCCAAACTAAGCTAGTAAAAATTTTCTTTCAACAGTTCGGTTATTTTGGTCTCTCTAAAATGACTAGATAATCCACCATTATGAGCTTCCCTAACCAACAGCTCACATGTGGAATAACTAGGTATATACAATCTTCTTTCCTTGAATGGATAACCATCCTTAAGGTAATATCCTCCAACAACAACTCCTTCTTTGCATTATTCAAGAATAAAACAAAAATGGGGGTTGTGAGCATACTGCTCGGTGATAAGTGAAAATCTTAATAATTTCACCTATAGGGTGGTTAGCAAGGTTTGTTAACATGATAAGGTATTTGCGACCACATTAGCACAACTTTTCTTGTGTTGGGTCACATAGGAAAAACCTTCCATAAATTATAGCCACTTTTGCTTACCTTTTCGAAAGTTTTTTCTAACTTCCAAGATGCTTCAAGGACTCATGGTTCGTATAAATTACAAACTCTCGTGGTAATAAATAATGTTACCAAACAGTAAGAGCTCAAAAAAGAGAGTACAACTCTTTTTCATACACATAATAGTTCAGTGTGGCACCATTGAGCTTCTTACTATAGTAAGCAACTAATCGATGTTCCTGTATAAGGACAACACCAATACCAATACATGATACATAGCATTTGAATTCAAACGACTTGTCAAAATCTAGTAAAGCCAAGACTAGGGTAGTAGTGAGCTTCTCCTTGATCTCTCTAAAGCTTTGCTTAGCTCTGTCATTCTATTGGAACCCTTCACTCTTCTTTGTCAGCTTGATCAAAAGGGCTACAATTATATTAAACTTTTTAATGAATCGCCTATAGAAAAAAGTAAGGCTATGAAAACTTCATACTTTAGTGACACGACAAAACATATACTTCTTCAGGTTCCCATACAACTTTTCGGCTCATAAAATGTTAAAAACAACTCAAAGATGTTGAACATGGTTATTCAAGTCGACATTATCTACTAGTATGTTGTCAAAGTACAAGACTACACATCTTCCAATTAGTGGACGCATCATATGGTTCATTAGTAACATAAATATGCTCAGTGCATTTGTAAGTCCAAATGGTATAACCATCCATTCATAGAGATCATGCTTAGTCTTGAAGGCAGTCTTCCATTCATCACCAGGCCTCATGCGAATTTGGTAGTAGCTACTTTGCAAATCAATCTTCGAAATTACCTTGGTGCCATGAAGCCCATTCAACATGTCATCAAGCTTTGGTATTGGATATCTATACTTAATAGTGATACGATTGATAGCTTAGATGTCGATGTGCATATGCCATAAACCATCCTTTTTTGAGATAAGTAGAGTTGGTATAGCATAAGGACTCTTACTCTCCCTCACATAACTTCAATCTATCAACTCATCCACTTGCCTTTTCAACTCGATAGCTTGCTTAGATTCATTTTGTAGGCAGGTCAATTTGGTAAGTTTATGCTTAGCTGTAGATCAATACAATGTTCTATGCCTCGAACTAGGAGTAGTTCTTTAAGCAATTCTTTAGGGCATAGGTCAGAAAAATCATCAATCAATCTCCAAACCTCTTTAGGCATATCTTCCAATCTCTTATTTCCAGCAATTTTCTTATTAATAAAAACATAGGCTCATCAGCCTTCTCAATAGCTCAGAACTTTTTTCGACTCATTACTAAGGCTTTCTTCTTGCTAGTTCAAGTGAAGTGGTTTTGGGTCTCTTTCACTTAGGTTAGTGTTATAGGTTACAATACGATCTTCTTTCCATCATTAACAAAGGCATAGGTGTTCTTATATCTATCATGAATAACACGTTGGTCGAATAATCACAATCTTCCAAGTAACAAACATGAAGCTCCTATGGGGACGACATCACATACCATTTCATTCCTATATACATTTCTAACACTAAAAGGGACGGTTACTTGTTCAGTTACGTATAGGGTTTCCTTATCATGAAGCCAATGTAGCTTATAAGGTTGAAGGTACTTTAAGGTAGCCAGTTCTAACCTCTGCATGTATGATTGTACAACACCATTGGTACAACTCCCTCTATCGATAGTGATGGTGCACAATTGTCCCTTAATAGTATACTTTGTGTGGAACAAATTTTCTCTTTGGTCCTCTTTGGAGCTCGGTAAGGAGCTCAATACTCATCTCAACACTAATGTCATCACCTCTCCCTAGTCGGTATTAACACAACTCTCTACTTCCTCCTCAAATTCAACTCTTCCAACAATCCTCTCCTCCTCTAATTTGTTCTTATTAGTGCTATTTACTACATCTCCTTGGAGAACCATGGCACATTGGTTCGGATATTCAGCAATCATGTGTTCAAAACCCAAGCATTTGATGCATTTCACCTCACTCATCTTCCATCTAAAGGTTTATCCTTTCTCATATGTCCTTAGAGTCAACCTATCATCAACTCGACTCTTCTAGTCGGTGTAGAACAAATTTTCTCTTTGGTCCTCTTCGGAGCTCAATAAGGAGCATAATACTCGTCTCAACACTAATGTCATCACCTCTCCATAGTCGGTATTGACATAGGTCTCTTCTTCCTGCTCAAATTCAACTCTTCTAACAATCCTCTCCTCCTCTAGTTTGTTCTTATTAGTGTTATTTACTACATCTCCTTAGAGAACCATGGCACACTGGTTCGGATATTCAGCAATCATGTGTTCAAAACCTAAGCATTTGATGCATTTCACCTCACTCATCTTCCATCTAAAGGTCTATCCTTTCTCATATGTCCTTGGAGTCAACCTATCATCAACTCAACTCTTCTAGCCTAATCGGCTATCATCAGGTCGGTCATGCTTTTCCTTGGCTCGACATGAGTAGGTCGGCATGAAATAGGAGCTTGAGAAAAACTTAGCTTAAGTCTGTTAAAGGCATTTCTCCTCTGCTTTTCAACCTTTTGTGCTACTTTAATAGTCTCCTCCAGTGTATAAAATCTTTGTACACTGGACATGAGTAGGTCGGCATGAAATAGGAGCTTGAGAAAAACTTGGCTTAAGTCTGTTAAAGGCATTTCTCCTCTGCTTTTCAACCTTTTGTGCTACTTTAATAGTCTCCTCCAGTGTATAAAATCTTTGTACTTCCACAATATTACGAATCTCATATTTAAGTCTATAAATGAAACATGACACAGCGCAGGCTTTAAGCTCTTTCACATCTACTCGGATCATCAATATCTGAAATTTTCTTACATAGTCATCAACAAATCGACTTCTTTGGTGAAGCTCTTACAACTTACCAAATGTATCTTGCAGATAAGTCTCGAGTACAAATCTTTCCTTCAACAATCTCTTCATCTCTTCCTACATTCGCAAACCCCATCTTCCATCTCTCTCTTTAACCACGTTCAAATTCTTCTACCACATAAAGGTGTATCCAAATAATTCAAGTGTAGCAAGTTGAACATTAACTGCATCTACATACTCATGATAATCAAATACTTGATTAACTTTTTCTTCCCACTCTAAATATTCATATATATCTCCACTTCCAATAAAAGTTGAGATTTAGACCTCGACATTATCAAGCCTTGGAAGAGCTTGCATCCTCACTCTTATGCTTGGTAATATTTGACCTCTTCTTCTTCCTCTACATCATTTTCTAAATTTACATCCTCAATCTCTTTCAACTCTAATATTTGTCTAACAGCTAAATCTATTACTCCTCCACCTCAGTAGGGTAGAACTGGGCAATTAACTTAACCATCTTAGCCATAACGTCACTTGGGAATGTTCTCAAGTTGACCACGGTAAGGTACACCCTATGGTCGTTGCCTATTGGCTTGCATCGCAATAACTAACTCTTAATAAGATTTGTGAGTTTATCAAGCTTATCGTTGACTAACCTAAGGGTATTACTATTATTTTGACCTCGATCAACTTAAACACCACTACTTAAGTTACCAATAACATCTTGAGCACTTGAATCCGACATAGTATAATACTTCTTAGAAATGTTAACAACTCAATACCCAAACAAACACTCCTACTCACTACTCAAAATCTTACTAATACACTCATAACAACTTCAACACCTAACACTCGCTCGAATACAAACAGAAGTGAACTTACCCTATTTTTATAGTGAAAAATAGAGTATAACAAAGTAACAACAAAAACTACACTTAACAATCTATGAACCTTCACTTTATAGCTCACAACTTCAAATTTATTTTACTTAAACACACTATAGCAGCTATAGAAGGAACACAGCAACCACTAACAGCAAACACGAACCCAAACTTTACTGTAACTTCACACTCTCCCTCTTGGAACCATACTTTGATACCGGCGAAACTAATGCATCTCTAGAATTATATAAACGGAGAAGCACCACAATAGATGAGAATGAAAAGTAAATAAATGGGGGTCAGCAAATCTAAGGTAGCCACTAATCGGATATGACACACCAATTACTTATGCTCGACCTATAATTCGTAGGATGTAACTTACTAGTCAAAACTATAGAGTCCCTCGCTATTACTTCTTACTAAAAGGAATATATAAGAGATAAGGGTAGGTGAGAATGCCAATGTTGCTCAAGAAAGGAAACCTGTAATAATCAATAATGTAATGTATGGTTGTTTACGTACAAGTAAATGAGGTTTATCTACTAGCCCTACTAAGGTTACAAGGCATACGTGGAAAAAACAAAAGATTAATTTACAAATAGAATACATGATACATACTTTAAAGGGTAAAAGGAATAAAGAATATTCTATATAGAAAAAAAATAATGAATCATTCTGGAATATTATACTAGAAGATACGTGTCAAGAAGTGACTGAGGGCTTGTAGCGCAATTATAAGATCCTGTTTGGACAAGGTTAGAAGGATGTTAACAGTCAGAGCTGATTTAATTTAGTTCAAATCAAAGCTCGAGTATTGAAGGACATTTTGATTCCCTCTAAGTTAAGTATCTTAATAGCTTAGCTAAATAGAGATATGATGCTGGTTGGCTCGAGAGCTGTCTAGATTATCGTATAAGCTCGATAATAGGTATGGCTGGTCGATTGGTCGATGTGTATGCTTGGCAAGTTTGCATGATTGCATGGCAACTTAGAAACTATGTAGGTACTTATGAAAGCTCAACACTCAAGTTGATGATAGTATAAAAGATGGATATTAAAATAGAAATCCTCGTTCGAATGAGGTTTCAAGCTAATATTCTCCATACAGGTCCTTGTAGTTCTCTAGCTCAAGTGTGTATAACTGGTATGAGGAGTTGATTCCTATCAATATATCAGGTAAGGCAAAATCTAATTGGACTCTTGTAGTCATTCAATCCCTAACTCCACACCTAACTTCAAATTGCTCCTTGTCGATATTCCTTTGTTTGTTTTCCTTTTTTTACATGTCTTATGTTATTTTATTTCAATAAATAATGTCATGAAAAAGAAAAAGAAAAAGAAAAATTAATAATGAAAAATAAATGATAAAATAATGACAAAATATGTAATAATTAAGTTCGTTTTTCAAGGATTTTAATTTGTTGACGAAGTTTAGATAATTTCTAAGACAATATTCTAGGGTTTTCTGGTATAAGACATTTTATCAAACTAAATTTTTTTCGGGATTCTACTCTAAAGTATAACCTAGGGTTTTTACAATTTGGATTCTCAAAAAATGAAAATAAAAAAAAAAATCTTGTTTTTAAAAAAGCTATGACTTTTAGGTTATTTTTTCTACAAGAGCTACGATATTTAAATAAGGGCTTTTAGAAATTTTCTTATAAAAATAAAAGAGAAAACTTTAATGTCAAAATGTTTTTAACAATTATAGGGAATACATCTATATTTTCTTTTTGTTTTCCTTTTCCATTTTCACATGCCTTTTATTTTCTACTTTTTCTAGTTGTTTGAAAAGTAGTAAGGGAAAAAGAATAGATATATAAAAATCGTGTGAAACACTAGAGGGAGATCCACATATGTATTTTTTTTAATATAACGTAATTGGTAAAGATTGTTATAGCAAATTATTTATATTTATATCGTATCATAAATATGTGATATTATTATTTTTATATATAGTATATAGAAATGTCTTCTTTGTAATTTTCATATAATTTATAATTATATAATATTTATTAATTTCCATTCTTAATGTACAAATTTCTTCCGACGTGACACAACAAAACACTAGGCTAACTGTTTTTAACTTTCATAGCGCCAACACGACAATAACTTACTACATGTCTGGTCACAGCCCCATCATTATCTATTTCTTAAACTCCTTCCTCCTTGTCCACTCTTCCATACTGCTTCTTCCAATTCAAATTCTCTTGTGCAGCAGAACTCCATTAACCATAAAATCAACAAATGGCTGCACAGCATAACATTCAAGTTCCCATCCATACCCAATTGCTTCTTCCACAGTCCATTTCTCACCGCCAAAGTTTTAAATTTTCAAAACAAAGAGTTTTAACACAATTTGCTTCTAACCCATTTCAAAAAACCCATTTGGGTATCCAATTTTGCAGTAAAGATTGGATATTGAAGAAGAAAAGTGGCACTGTTGCTTGTAGGAGGGAGATTAGAAGTGAGGTTGAAGAGCAAAAGGAAGCGTCTTCGGTGAAAAGAGCATACCCCTTTCATGAAATCGAGCCTAAATGGCAAGAGTATTGGGAAAAGAATAAAACTTTTAAAACCCCAGATGAAGTCGATACTTCGAAACCCAAGTTCTATGTTCTTGACATGTTCCCTTATCCCAGGTTATAATTTTTTTGGGGAGTTGCAGGCATAAATGGCTTAGTTTCATTCGGTTAATACTACGTTTTCAATTTATTCATATGTTTTGCGTGCTGTTTTGAACACTGCTGTGAGCTTAATTATGTGCTATGCTGGATTTCTCTATAAGCTGACTGTCAATATTAAGTTTTTGAAAATAAAGTTTCTGTGTTTCCAAATGTGTCCTCGTTCGTTATGCTGCTATGAATCAATGAAAAAGGAATGACAAGTTCTTCATGCGTGGTATCATGTGATTAAAGTGGACCTGATTGGATTAGAGTGTCCATGTAAGAATATACCATTTGGGTCCAGTTATTGACATGTATTTAATCACAAGAAATGGCAATTCAGTTAGAATTGTATTGCCAGGAATTCCTAATTAGAGTGTGTTACATTCAAGGGAATTTTTTTGCGTATGTGTTTCTTTTTTGTTCCCTCCTTTTTGTTACGCTGAATATTTGTTAATTAAATTTATCATGTACTGAAAAGCAGTTGAATTGAATTGTAATGGCTAGCAACAGCAGCTGATGATAGTGCTTAATCTATCGGTGTGGTTTTTTCTGACATTTGAAGTGACCATGGAATGAAGAGTTTGCTTTTCACAAAAAGAGGGTAGAAGATGAATTGGATTTGGTTTATTGGAGTATATCTAATTATTAAAGAATCAATGGACTTCGATTGGATTTGAATGTATCTATAATTAGGATGAAACAAATTATGAATTTGGATGTTAGAGGTGCCAATTCATGCTTGGACTCTATACTTGAGGTTCCAAGTGGATCATGTTATCTTTAGATGCCATAAGGTGGATTGTCATCAATTTCAATTGCGTTGGTGATTCATTGTTGATATATCTGCAGTGGATCTGGATTACATGTTGGACATCCACTGGGGTATACGGCCACTGACATTCTTGCGAGATTCAGACGTATGCAAGGTTACAATGTGCTGCACCCAATGGGATGGGATGCATTTGGTTTGCCTGCAGAGCAGTATGCCATTGAGGTTTTCTTCCATATTTTACTCTACTGAAATGAGCTTGTTAATGCATGGTTACTAGCTTCTTGGTAACTTATTTTACTAAAGAAATAGCATAAGTAACTGACTATCTTTCTGTCCTTGGCAGACAGGAACCCACCCAAAAATCACGACTTTGAGGAACATTAATCGGTTCCGCACCCAGGTAACCTATCTTCTACTCTTGGTCATTGTAAACACATGCCTCACATGCATACTTTCATGCTAAGTGCTGTAAATTGAAGCAGCTCAATTTCACAATTCTGCTGTGTTCTTATAATGGCAGTCTTAAAGTACGTTAAGTTGCAAGTTAAAATTAGGTTCCAAAATGTGCTAGTTGTTTCTGTTCCACTACCTTGTCATGCTACTAAGTTTTGCAAAATCTAGACAACTAATATTCAGAGTTAAGTCTGCAAAGGGCCTTTACAATGCTGTCCCGTTGTTTCTTTCATTCTCTTCAAATCCTATGCTGCAATTGCTTTCCCTCATGGCTAGGGAGTCTTTAGTATTACATGGAGTGGAGCCTTGGAATATGCATAGATTAGAAAACAATGCACCAGCTTTCTGTGGGGCTTGTAAGTTAGAGCAGATCATGTTTTGGGTTTTATCCTATCATGACTGGCATGTGATTCTGTAATTGACTACACAGATTTCTGCCCGATGATGGAACAGATAATTTATAGATTTTTCTCCCAAGTAGCTGTAAACTGCATCTTGCAGTTTCATGTGATTAGAGAAACCCGAGATATCATCTATCTTTTTCTCTTATCCAGTTGACTTGTAGGGTGGTTTTATAAGCTTTAATATGTATCTCTTGTACTTGATCTTGCAAAGGGTTTTTTTTTTGGTAACTAAGTAATTTCACTGAATGTAGAAGAATATACCTGTCAAAGACACGGTTGGATCCATAGCTACTCCGTGGTAACACAAGAGTACACAAAAGAAATTGTGTGGAAAAAGAAAATTAATCTTGTCTATAGATACAAGATAGATAAATTAAAGCTTAGTATAATCATGAATTTGGCTTGGGAGAACTCCATGGAGTGCAAAATTTTTCCATGCAAATTAAGTTCTGGAGACACCATATGCAATAGACCTTTGCTGCAAGAGCTGATCTCCAAGTTTGTATTCTTGGATTTGAGGATGAAGTTGTTGCTTTAAGAGCCACAGTTACACCATTCCAAGATGCATAAGTTAGTGGACAATCCAGTTGATGAAGAACTCTCATCTACAATTGGGAGGAGAAGGCACAATAAAAAAAGTGGTGGTCATGGTCTTCATTTCCTTGACCCCACAACTACCAGGTAGTTTGCTTAGTTAGACCCCTTCCATGAAGTCTATCCAACACCTAAAACTTCCTTTTCCATGCTAGCCATAGGAAGAAAGCATGCCTAGGGATTATCTTCTTACTCCAAACAACTCGAGCCCATGGATGTCTTGGAATAAAAGGAGCGAGGAAAGAGTAGCCACTCTCGATGGAATGGTAGCTTGATGTTGAGTGTCACCACTTGAGCATATCAAGAAGAAGGGGATTTGGACATAACAGAGGAAATATTTGTATGCTGATCTGGAAATCCCTAGTAGGTAATGACATGCATCATCCTCCATTAGGGTACACAACCTTGCCTCTTTGGTATTTGCTATATCCCCATGCACTATAGAGATTACTAAGGAGACCTATTGGTTACCAAAAACCTTACCATAAGGATATGGATAATCGTTTGTTTGCTTCCCAACTAAATGCCATATGTACAAGAGTTTACTGGTCATGGGCTATTTCTCATGTGCCACGAACCTTTCAATGAAGTAGGGGCACATGGGCAAATAATGGGTGCTTCATGCACTCAATTGCCATAGGAGTTATCATAAGTATGCCTGCTTAAGAAGTATTGAGTAACCTTTAAGTCTTAAGATCCAATTGTTACTTTTTTAACATAATGCTTATGCAGTTATCTGTATGCTTCAAATTTTCAAATTAGTGAAAGGTGTAGGTATTTCAATACCATCTAGTTTTGCAGCAGATTGGCTAGCATTCATAATAATGATCGTACATTTATCAAGGACAATGATTTTTCATACAATGATTGACGATCACCATTTTTTTAGCTTTTTATTTATTTATTTTTTTTTTACGTCAAAAGAACTAGCAGTTAGTCATAATAATGTGTACTTACTGCTGCTTTAGTGTGTTTATGGAAAAGTTTTAGCATCTTTCACCATTTAACGCTCTTAGTAATCTTTGATGTCATCTTTGGAACTTTTGTGGTTTTTCATATCCTATATGTCTAGTCAACTCACAAGCTTAATATCATATATATGCAAAATCCTTTTCACATCTCCAGTTGATGTGTCCAACCTAAGTTGCTTTGCAGCTTAAATCACTTGGATTTTCATATGATTGGGACCGCGAAATTTCCACCATAGAAGCTGATTACTACAAATGGACACAGTGGATTTTTCTCCAGCTATTTAAGAGAGGACTAGCATATCAGGTTTGTAAATTACACTTTTTCTGTTTGATACTCACCTATGCCTTCTTTCTTTTTGGTAATAGCCAGTAAAATGAACTCAGGCTGAGGTGCCAGTGAATTGGTGTCCTGCTCTTGGTACCGTACTGGCAAATGAGGAGGTGGTGGATGGTGTGAGTGAGCGTGGTGGCCACCCTGTCATCAGGAAGGTAAGATAATGGAAGTTCTTTCTTCTAAAGAATTCAAATAACCTTTTGACATTTCCTTTCAGTTCTTATTGTCATCATTTGAACGGTTTTGTAATTTTACAGTGTCATTGTTTATTACAAGCAGCCAATGCGGCAATGGATGCTAAAGATTACTGAATATGCTGATCGTCTTCTTGAAGACTTAGATGACCTTGAATGGCCTGAAAGCATAAAAGAAATGCAAAGGAATTGGATAGGGAGGTCAATAGGAGCTGAATTGAAATTCCATGTTCTTGACAGTGATAATCAGGAGAGAGATCTGGAGCTAATTGTTTATACAACCAGACCTGATACAATTTTTGGAGCAACGTAAACATCTTTGCTGCTTTCTTATTGTGTCTTGCATTATTCTTTGATTGTGATCTTTATTTTGTTTGTTCCTGAGCAGTTACTTGGTTGTTGCACCAGAGCATCCACTGTTGCTATCATTTGTTAGTGAAAGTCAGAGAAAATATGTATGTCTTTATCTTGTTGAGTTTTTGTAGAGGTTTCAGTGAAAATAGGAAAATAAGCTAATATTCTTTGGTCAGGTGGAGGAATACAAGGATGCAGCATCTAGAAAGAGTGATCTCGAGAGAACCGAGCTTCAAAAGGATAAAACTGGAGTCTTCACTGGAGGTTATGCCAGAAATCCTACCAATGGGGAAACAATCCCTATTTGGGTTGCTGATTATGTCTTGGGAAGGTGAATTTTGCACAATGGTTGACTCCTGTTGCTCGAAAATTTCCATACATACACTACATATATTGACTATTGCTTTAGTAAGCTTTCTGTAGTGACAAAGCTAATCAAATTATTCTCTGGTTAAACCATAGATTAGCACAGTGGGTGGTCATTGCTAAAAAAAGCTTTATTATATATTTAATTAAAAATATTACACTTTCTGGTTGCAGTTATGGAACCGGAGCAATCATGGCCGTACCTGCTCATGATTCGCGTGATCATGAGTTTGCTGTAAAATATGACATTCCTATCCATTGGGTTGTTACTCCAGATGATAGTGCATTGCATGATACCAATGAAGCTTATTCTGGTGAAGGCATTCTTGTGAATTCATCAAATGCAGAATCAGGGCTTGACATCAATGGTTTACCAAGTAAGGAAGCAACTGTAATAGTTACTCAGTGGGCTGAGAAGACGGGAAACGGGAAAAAGAAGGTGATTCCCTTTTGTTGAAATAACTTAAAGAGAGTAATGGATCAAATTTTCTGTTAGCAACACATTCCATCTCTTTACTGACTTAGATTTGTTCCTCAGGTAAACTACAAGTTGAGGGATTGGCTTTTTGCTAGGCAGCGATACTGGGGTGAACCTATTCCTATAGTTTTCTTGGATGATACTGGTGAGGGTGTTCCAGTTAATGAAAGTGACTTGCCCTTGATGCTTCCTGAATTGGATGATTTTACTCCAACTGGGACAGGTGAACCCCCATTGTCAAAGGCAAAAGATTGGGTATGCTATCAAACTTCCTATAGTTTTTTCCTCATTAATGATATACTAAAACAAATCGATATATTTCTCCAATCTTGAGTTAATAGCTAATTTAACTTGCTGTTCTGTCTTATCATTGATTTCAGGTTGTGACCACTGACCAGTCATCTGGGAAACCTGCTAAGCGTGAAACAAGCACCATGCCTCAGTGGGCTGGTTCTTGCTGGTAATTCATCTGAGTCTTGCTTCAATGGTGTGATAGACACATCAAAGCTTGTCTCCTCAATCTGCCTGTCTACCCTCGAAAATATGGTTGTAATTGGTGCATTGTTGCATTGCTGTAGTAAAAGATGCATTGATGAAAAATCTCAACTGTGGTAATTGTTGAAAGTTTAAACACACTTGCTAATATGAGACTCTTCCTAAATGGGAAACTCTTAGTTTCTTGGAAGGAATAGTTGAAGAAGATGATTAGCATCTGCACGTCAAAAAGCATAATGCTGCAATTTTCTGTTAAATATCTGCATGCTTGTTTTTCTTTGATGAAACCGTTTAGAACAATGAATGGGCACTTTATACTGCCTGGATTACTTATACTAGAACTGTTTTACTGTCATAGACACGTTGCAATACTTACAGAACCTTCCTAAATGTAAATAGATGATGGTTCTGATGGTATTTATATTGGAACCAGGTATTATTTGAGATTTATGGATCCAAAAAATTCAAAAGCATTGGTGGATAAGCAGAAAGAAAGGTAAGCCTTTGCCGTGGCATTTCTCCATACTTCATTTTCTCCCTCTTCATTTCTAAGTGCCTAAGTCACAAAAATTTCGATTTTTGTAACCAGTTTTTCAACTTCTTTTTATCCAGGTATTGGGGCCCTGTTGATGTATATATTGGTGGAGCAGAACATGCAGTTCTTCATTTACTCTATGCTAGGTTTTGGCACAAGGTATATAGCATATAATACTGACAGCAGGATTGATAGTAAAGATAGTATAGTCATTATCTTTACCTTCTACCATAGGCTAGCAACAAGATCTGGTCTTAGCATCCAATTTTACCCTGTTAATATCTTCCTCATCATGCTTTCTTTGCATTGTTTGTGAAAAATGTTAAACATTTGAGCTATTCATTGAGAATATTGGTTCCTACTTCCATTTGCTGTTAAATTTACTTCTTTTAACTTACCCAAGAGAAAAATTTTTCTCGTAGGTTCTCTATGATCTTGGTGTTGTTTCCACAAAAGAGCCTTTCAAATGTGTGATAAACCAAGGCATCATTCTTGGAGAAGTAAGTATATGAGCTAAGAAGAAATGTTTTCCACAATTTTGTGTTTCTAAATGCCTTTGTTGTAGGTCCAGTATATTGTCTACAAAGATGCTGCTGGCAACTATGTATCTGCAAATGTTACGGACAATATAGAGACTAGTCAAGAAACGACAACTGAGGATCGAGTAAGCTATCTAAATGCACCAGCTTGACCACTGTAGTGTTGTGGGCTCTTCATCTTTTCTTATATAATAATGCCTCCTTATTAGGTAACAAAATCTGGCGAATTTTTTGTACTGAAAGACAATCCAGATATTCATGTAACTGCTCGTGCTTACAAAATGAGTAAGAGCAGGGGAAATGTTGTGAACCCTGATGATGTTGTTGCAGAGTATGGTGCAGATTCCCTTCGCTTGTATGAAATGTTTATGGGACCATTCAGGTCTGCGTTTATGATGCTGTAGTACTGCACCATGAGTTCTTGTCAAGTCCCCAAGGAAGGTGCATTTATATGCTTCACCAATGTTTCTTTTGTTGCATTTAGGGACTCAAAAACATGGAGTACCAGTGGAATTGAAGGTGTACACCGGTTCTTAAGTAGGACATGGAGGTTAGTTGTTGGCTCACCTCTACCTGATGGTACCTTTAAGGATGGAACTGTGACCATCAATGAAGAGCCTACAATGGAGCAACTACGTACTCTTCACAAGTGTATTGCCAAAGTAAATTCCAATTTCTTTAAAACGTCTCTTCAACTCAGGGCTTCTTTGGAGTGCTCCTTTTACAATTCAGTGTTTACTTATGTATTTTTCATTCCAAGTATTTGTCAAAATAAGACGTATAATGTAAGGAAAAGATAAGATAAGATAAAAGCGCGTAATGGAATTACCCTGAAAAAAGAAAGGAAGAAAAAAAAAAAAAGCCTCATGATAGACACAAACAAGACTAAAGACGCTTTCCCAAAGATCAAATTTTAAGAAAGTACAAATAAGACATGAACCAACATATAGACACCATACAAATAAGAAACGGTTAGAATACTGATGAAAAATCCCAATAGATTGTTTTATTTGAAATCTTTTCCTATTTCTAGATAATCTTTGTATGACATTTTAGATCCGATCCATTGTGTGTTAGTGAATTGATTTATTAATAATAGACTGCAAATTGAGGAAGTGTGTTATACAAATTAGATTACATAAGCACCCTGGATATCTTAGATATACTCGAGCATGACAAGCGTTGAAAGTGATTTGACCTTCAAATGTGAGCATAAGCGTTCTAATGTCCATAGACATTGCATCCTCTTACTAGGACAAGTATACATGTTATGGTGTCTGCATTTGAATTCTGCATGTTTATGCAGTAAGGATTTGATTCTCCATACTGTGTTTGTTTTCAACCCTCTAATAAAGTGGTTGAATGATTGCAGGTGGCAGAGGAGATTGAAGGGACACGGTTCAATACTGGAATATCAGCAATGATGGAGTTTACTAATGCTGCATACAAGGTCTTTTTCTAGTGTGTCGGATGCAAAATTTGTCCAAAAGCAAAACTCAGGGCTAGAAGAGCTCTGGGTTTCATCATGGTATAATTTACAACGGAGGCCTTTAACTTTCTCTTTTTCAGTGGGAGAAACATCCAACGTCGATCATTGAAGCCTTTGTTCTGTTGCTGGCTCCTTATGCACCTCATATGGCTGAGGAATTGTGGTCGCACTTAGGGCACACCACTTCATTGGCATACGAATCATTCCCTAAGGTATGAGCATATCTTCAGTTTTTTGGTTTTGTGCCTTGATGGTATCATGAGATAAATCCTGTTCGCGAAGAACCTGAACTAGATCCTCTTACTGCTTAATGCATGGTTTCTCCATGCTCCATACAAGTTTCTATTAAAGTGAGTCAGTTTCTCAAGATGGTCTTATGTTACGATTTTGCAATGCTCAGTACATATTTCTATTAAAGCAATAGCTTTATGTTATGAAAATGTCTGAGTTAAAGAGCCATAAGCAACCTTTTGTTTCAATATTTCTCTCGTTTCCTTTTGTACAATTTTACATAGCATAAAGCCCTCACCTAGTCATTCCTTGATGAGTTGAAAAGGAAAAAAGTATTCTTAAGTAGCAGCATAAAGCCCTCGCCTAGTCATTCCTTGATGAGTTGAAAAGGAAAAAAGTATTCTTAAGTAGCCTAGTGAGGAGACAGAGTAGTCTTGATTACATGCTGTGTTTGCTATAAGTAAAATGCTCTTATATTCTTTCCTCCTGGTTTATATGTGCAGGCGAATCCTGATTACTTAAAGGACTCAACCATCACTCTACCAGTACAGATAAATGGCAAGACAAGGGGTACAATTCGGGTTGAAGAAGGATGTTCTGAGGATGAGGCATTTACACTAGCTTCCGAAGATGCAAAGCTGTCAAAGTATTTAGATGGTCAATCCATAAAGAAAAGAATCTTTGTTCCTGGTAGGATCTTGAATGTCATTTTGGATCGTAAGAATGCCAAGGTTGGGGCTCGATAGCCATTTGCAAAACATATGGACACTGTTTTTGTTGCATTTTACATTTTGGTTGGTATTTAGTGGAAGAGGGCACTTTGGATTTCTCTAAAGATGAGAGTCTTCATGAAGGCAAACGTCAGATGCTTTTCCAAGCTATTCGTCTTCATGGTAGCTTCTTCTGGGGTTAGCTTGTAAAGATGCATTTTCTATTTACAAGTTTAGAAGCATATCGTCTACAAATCCATGCCCACAACGTGTTGCCTGGAAAATCTTTTCTTCTCAACCTAGGAATCTACTCAGTGCGGCGTTTGTAGAGAAACTACACCATTGGATTGGAGAATGCACATATTTTTGTTGAGCTGGTATATACAATGCGCCAAAATTTTAGGTATGCTTGTAGTGCTGCTATTTTTCATGATATGATTACTAAGATTGATGTTTAAATTGTAAAATAAAAAAGATTTGTTTAGATCTGTTATTTGCACTGGAAACTTCCCCTATTTCACAGTAATAACGTGGATTATAGGTTAGGCCAAAGTTAGACCAAGTTGAATGTTAGCTTATTTCTTCATTTGGAGAAGAAATTCATGCTGAACAGCTTTCTGTCTAGCCTAACCTAACCTCCAATTTTTAAGATTTTGTCTGTGGTAGCAAATATATAGTAACATGTTCGGTTTGCTAAATAGGCGTTGTGTTTCATAAAAAGTCCCTTGCAAATTTTGTAACTAATAGTTAGTATAAAAATCTTGTATCTTGTTAAAATAGAAATTTTCTAGGAAACTCCTAAAACAACCATTTTTTATCTTGGAAAAGGGCATTAAGCGTAGGAGTTACTGCTGTAATTACTCTTTGTGTTGTGTTATTCTGTTCTTTTTGTACTATGTTCTCCCCATATCTAAACACTATCGTGTTGCTCAAAATCATGACACGCAAAGTAGAATAAGTCATTATGTCTTTGCTGTTAAGGTCTTGAAGAAGTGCTATCACCTTCATCTTTGTACTCTTCGGGATGTTTTACATTGGTTCTTGACTAGCTTATAGTTTAAGAACTTCATACCACGAGTAGCCATCCAAAATTTTGAACCGAAACCGATCCATCGAAATGAATTTTGATTTGGAAGGGATTAGCTTTCTTTTGATAATATTAATAAGGACCATTATTTCGGCATTATTTTTTATTTTTTTTTTAATATTATCCAATAACGATGATAAAAAAAAAAAAAAGTAAGAGGATAAATATATTTGTTTAGATTAAAAATCTAACCTTTTTATCTTTGACTATGGTGAAGGCAAAGCCAAAAGGACTTGCAAATTTCAAATGGAAACTATTGCCACTTGGTTCATGAGATTTTTTCTTTTCTTTCTTTCTTTCTTTCTTTTTTTTTTTTTTCAACAGCATATCACAACTTCAGAGAAGGAGGAAATTGATCCAATCCATCTAATTGGGAGATGAGCTATAACGTCTTTAGCCGTGAGGTTATTTGTTCGAAATTTCTCTCTATTATGAAAAAAGTATATGTAACGGTATAAAATAATTATATAAAAAATTTATAATATTAAAGTGGTTAATTTATTTATTTTTATTTTTTTGGATTATCTTTTTTTTTTGTATTTTTAATTAAAAAATAAATTCATGCAACTCATCATTATTATTTGGTGTCTTAAGTAATTTAATTTTATTAAAAATTCTGAAAATTATAAATATCTAAACATACACTCTTGCATTTGTTCTAGAGAATTCTGAATTAATTAAACTTCCTCGTTCAATTATTGAGGGATTTATCAATATCCACGGTTAACTTTACATGGATATTGAATTGTCTATGCTCATGTTTTATTAAAAATTTTAAATATTATAAATATGTGAATACACATTTTTATATTTGTTTCAAAATACTCTAAATTTAATTTCAACTTTCACAGTCCATTATAAAGTAATTTATCTATATCTACGGTTAACTTTCTATTGATATTGGAATTATTTACACACATGTTATTAATTAAGAGAGATTTATGGGAAAAACTAATTGAGAGATGGAAAGTAAAATTGATGAAAATACCAATTTTATCTATATATAAAACATTTATTAAATTATTGAAGGGTTGGTTTTTTTTTTTCGTTATATAATTTTCAATTAAAGAACTACGATGATAATAATAACAATAACAATAATAATAATAATAATAACAACAACAACAACAACAACAACAACAACAACAGTAGTAGATGAACATCATTCGGATGATATATCCGTCCGAAATGAAGAAAATGATTCATTTTCTTCGACAAGGGAAATCATCATACGGATCGTTATAATAAATATAGGCTTATAAATGTTTATGTTATCAAGAAATAATTAAATATATATTGAGAGTTAGTTTCGGTAGAAAGGTGCAGCTATCAGTGGCATGCGATTCGGAAAATGTCTTGACTTTGGTGAGATAATTAAACCTACAAAGAATAAGTGTGTGATCGGGAAATGAAGTGAACCATATACTTTGGTTTTTAGAATAGCTACAGCCAATTTTACTCAACGGAATAAGGGAGGATTAAGGTTAATTTTTTTTTTTAAATAATATAGATTATTAATATTATTTATTAAAGTTTCTGGAAGCTTTTAATAGATAGATATGAAAATATGATAGGAAAGATTAAGGAATAGTTATTTTTTTTATCTTATAAATGAATTGCAATTTTTTATTTTACAACAATAATAATTATATTGAAAATCCGGTCCACTAACCGAATATAAAAATAAGTCGGTAAGGAAGAAATAGTTAATAATTATTATATTTTATCCTGAGCATCTCTGAATTCTGACAATTCGATTGGCCGGGCTACCAATAAATCCCCCATAACTTCTGAGAGAAACATGGCGTGGGGACAAACTTTGTTTCGAATATTGGTTTCCTACTAACTTTAGAAAATGACTTGATAATGACAAAAGTCCTCTCCAGTAACACCTCTCAAGCATGTCTTCTCAACAACCTTTTCTATGCAAGAAATAACTAGTCAAAGATTTTAGACTTAAGGAAGTTCGGTTGACAACAAACCAGACAAATGTCCACCCATGTAGACTGCTCATCAAATTCCTTCAGAGCTCCAAATTTACTATATTATAATGCTTATGATTCCAAGAAATATATGACTATAAGTAAGAATTTCTTTGACAAACACTTATTACTACCTGGTTTATGAAATTAAATAAAATAGAAATGAATTGCAATTTACAAGGAATTGAATGGGGAAGTAATAATTATTTATTATAATTATTTTGAGGTTTTATGAATTAATATGAAAATATATTGTAAAAAAGGGGGAAAAAAAAGTTATTCCCTTAGTCCTGTAAAAAAATTGTGATTCCTTATTTTAATCAATAATAATAATTTCTTAGAATAATCATTCCATCAACTAAATGTAAGAATAGATCCATATATGAGAAATAACCATTTTATCATCCTTATGAAACCAACCAAACATACCATTAATTTTATATCAAATTTAAGAAACAATGTCTCAGGTAGATTTGCTTAGCTTTAGTTATTTTCTATAATTTTGAATAAATTATTATAATTTATTCATTTTAAAGAGAAAAAATTACAGTGGAGGAAATAAATATTTAAAATTAAGTTCACATAAGAGATCTGTTTCACAAAATACTTTAACTAAGGGATCAACGTTTCGCAAAATTGTTTAAATAATTTTATAGATTAACGATTATGAATCTCTTATTTGAATAATTTTGTGAAATATTGATCCTTTATTTGAATTTATTCCTAAACATTAATCCCCTCTATTATAATTTTCTTGTTTAAAGATTAATACTGAATAGTTTTAGTAATACGTATCCATTTAAGAGTTATAAATTTCTATATTAATAAAACCATAAATCGAAAAGCTACTATAAAGATCCAAATCATAACATTCATATATGATGTTCCAATGTATTAAACTACATCGCTGACTTAGAAGCAAGTAGTTAACAAGCACTACTAGCTACTAATCAAGAACTAATCTTATTCCCACCCATCATGACTTAATTAATTAATTAGATAAATTAAAGTTCGGATTATAAATGAGATGAATTGCTTATGCATTACTTAGGCTCAACTCACATTAAGCTCGGCTTCATTTGAACTTGATTTATAAACGAATCGAGTTTAAATTTAAAATAAAACTTATTTATTTAAATAAATCAAGTTTAAACTTCTATTTAGGCTTACTAACTAACTCATTAGTAGACTTGTTTATATTGTTAATAAGCTTGCATATGAGTAAGCTTATAAATAGGCTTGTGAACTAACATGTGAATTGATATATTATATTAAAAATTATATTATATTAGGAAACAATAATTTAATACAAGAATATAAGAATAAGATTAATACATTAAAAATTATCAAAAAAGGATATGTGAATTGATTTCAAGCTTTAATTCCAACTCTAGCTTGAACAAACCTAAACATGTTTAAATAATTAGCTTGAACTTGTTTATGTAAATGGTTTAAGGTTGAGTTTTTTAGATTCCTCAATAAGCTTAAGTTTGAACCAATAATTTTTAGGCTCGATGAAACTCGATTACACTCAAACTCAATAATTTTTAAATAAGTCAAGCCTAACTCTTTAAAAACTTGACTTATTTACAATCCTAAAACTCATAATTTACTTATTATTTTGAGAATTGCAAAAACACCACTAAAATTGTTTATTGGTTATGAATACTACCCCTAAAATTTTTAAAATTGTATTTATATTTTTATAATTTTTGAAAAAATATGTACATCTTTTCCAAATTGTTAATAAAACTTTTAAAATTGTTGTTAATAAATAGCAAAGATTTTAAAGTGTTATCAATTACTTTGTTTGCATATAAATATTTTTAAAATTATAAAAAGATGAAAACAATTTTATAAGTTTAATGGGTAGTGCCTTTGAACATTTTAAAGTTGCATTATTTTTATAATTTTTCTTTTGAGAACTTTCTTAGTAATTGGTAGAACTTTCAAAATCATCATTTAAAGCGTAAATAACAAAGATTTTTGAAGCATTATCAATAAATTTAGATGCATATATTATTTTTTAAAAAAATATTGTAAAGAAATGAAAGCAATTATAAGTTTATAGTGTTTATCCATGTTGGCCAAGAAAAGGAAAAAAAATAATAATAAATAAGAGTCAAGGTTATGAAATTCGTAATTCTATCTAAAATCATTAAAAAGTTTGTAAAAATAGAACGTAAAATCAAAACATAAAATATAAAAATTTGCAATTTATATAAAATAGCATTTAAAAACTATAGATATGCTTATTGGTAGTTATTAAAAACTTGAAATACATGATGCAAATAAAGAAATAAAAAAAAAAAAACTAAGTTTCTCTCTCATAAAAGATTCATAATTTATAATTTAACATATAAAAAAGAAGCATAAACAAAGCGAAAACAAAACATTTTTACATTACTTTTTTTTTAAATAATGAATTAAAGAAAACCAAATCTTTAACTCATTTTAAGTAATTGATTATATAAACTAAAATATATAGTTTTCTTGTAAACTTTGCTATTGAAACTAAAACTTGAATAAATATTATGAACATAAAATAAGGGATAAGAATGGAGAGAAAGATGAAAAAAAAATTTGAAATATAATAAGGAAGATGATCAAATGCCCTAATAGCAAATTGCTTGTAAAAGAGTAGTATTTTTTTAGCTTCTTTAACTCAGATATAAATAATTAATAAACTCAATTAAAAAGTAGGTTTTATTAAGTTTAATATGTAAGTTGATCATAAAAGCAAAATCTATATGAAAATAATTTTATATATGAATTAATTCAAAAAAGTTTGTTAGAATTGTAAACTCATAAAATCACATAATGCTAAAATTGTAATTTTGACAACATTATATATTTTCTTTACTTTTATCCTCCTCTTTTGCACCAGCAAACCCTATCTAATATGGTTGAGTAAAAAAACTGCGAACTGTAGATTAAATTGAATTGAACTGAAAAACCACTTTTCTTTCTTTGCGAATCATTTGATTTGAATCAAATCGTTTAGTTAAATAAAAAAAATTATGTAATTATTTTATAATTTTTTTTATCAATCTTCATAAATTTTATCAAATTTTTTATATTTTATTATTTTTTATCATAATTTCGTATTAATTATTAAAATTAAATTGAATAAATTCTATTTAAAATTTTATATTTATTAAAGATAAAAATATTTAATGAAAATTTAATATAAACTGTTTGAGCCGTGATTTAAATTAAATTGAACCGATTTTAATTAAATTAGAAAAATTTATAAATCAAATCATATAATTAGATTCGATTTAAAAAAATTAAATTATTATATTAAATTTGATTCGATAAAAAAAATAAATCATATTAAATGAAAGTATGTCTATCCCAATGTCTAACCAGCTACACCTACTCATGATCGACTCCATCTTTACCGTTTGCCACCGACTTGTGGAAAAGCACCCAGACAGCGCATGTCTTATTTTGACACACCGCACTTTGGGTTTGGGTCGGCATCTTGTGTCTTTTCGTGCGAACCACCACTAACGAAACGCCGCCTGTCCCATGTGAAAACAAGAAAAGATATCTGAAAAATAAAGACAAAAAGGACAAAGAAGGAAATTGCTCTTTTCATTTTGTACCGGGTAACGCGATTTCTTTCGCACATCCGCACGCAAACCCTAAATCATGCCGATTTCATTTCATCGTATGAATATCCCGAAAATATTTCCGAAGTTTTTGGCGTTAAGAATACGATCGTGTCCTTTATTTTAAAAATACCCATCATTTCTTTATACCCTTTTTTAAGTACGTGTCTATTAATTTTTTTCAGAAGAATTATATAAATATAACTTAAATAAAAAATATTACATAAATTAAACCCTAAATGAGATTTAAAAAATACAATATCGAAAATAACAAGAGATTATATTTTATAAATATAATTTAATATTTTACCTATCATAACTATTTCGTATTTAGTAAATACAAATATTAAGATAATTATATATATGTTACATTTATAAAATATGATATCAATATAATTGAATGTATGTCGTATTTTTAAGATATGGCATAAATATTAGAGATATAAAATAATCCTAATAAATTAGTAACACTTTTAGTAATACTCATTAATTGCAATGATAAACAAATAAAATTCTTTATTTTTTTTAATAACTTAGGATTTCATTAAACATAAACATAAAGTCATAATACAGAGACATTAAAACATATTTACATAAATTTGCCTATCTTTATATAACTCGGGTAAGGCAAACCATCAGACAAAATTCTCTATTTTTTATACAATTAATAAATACCTAATATTTATTAAATGTAACAATAAATAAGTAAAATTCTCTTTTTTTTTTTCAATAACCTAGGATTTCATTAAACATAAATATCTTTAGATGGATAATATCTTAATCCAATAGCAAAGTTTATAATTAGATGGATAATATCTTTAGTCTACCATAATTTAGCTGTTTGTTACATTTTATCACATAAGAGAAAAGCATGGACCAAAGATCGACTTTGTTGACCACATCTTGAGCAATTAGAATTATCTTTAATTGGCCTCTTTTATAAATTATCACAATCATGTTGTATTCTTCAACTTAATTTTTGGAGGAAACAAGAATTTCCATATCCATATCCAATTACTCTTGTCAATCTCAAGTTGTCTAACAAGCTGTTTATAAATATCAGATAGCTTAATTGTCTACTTTGCATTACTTAGCACATCTTTTTGAACTTCTTTATCCTTGTTACTTTTCCTACTATAACTTTTGATCCCGTAATCATTTTTGTATGAATTTTAAAGAGTTATTAAATATAATATTTGTATGAATTTTCTACTACAAGAAACTTTTGTATCATTTATGACATATAGAATCAATTGAATATGGAATACGATGATAACCAATGTTGTTAAGTTCGAGTTAATTTATATAATCTAACCCAATTCAATTTAATCTAACCATAAGATTGGTTTGATTTAACCCCAAATTTGATCTTGGTTTATTTTTTTAATATTTAACCCTCTTATATACATATCGATTAACCACCCAAACCGAATCTAATAACATTAATAATAACAATAAAATGGTGAAGATAGACAATCATCTATATTATTACAGAGAGAAAGCCTTTTTATAACTAATATTTGGTGTCTTTATCAAATAACATAAAAATATCACAACGGTTATACAGTATACTTATAATACCACCTATTTAAAATATTAAATGTATTTGAATTAAAAAAAATAAAACTACTCATTCTACATGTTCATATTCTTTTTACCAATAAGGTCGTGTTGATTTTTCTTTTATTAATAAGGTAAGTAATATTTTATCTTGATATTTTTTACATATTCTAAGAGCATTGAATGTGAAGGTTTATGATGAAATATGTAACTGTTTGGTTAGTTCTTAAAAATCGACAATGGACAAGGTTAGTTATTTTATGTTAAATATCATATAAAAGTGCTAGATATTTCTGTTATATGTTTCTAAGTTAAGAAGAAATGAATGCCAACCTTAAAAACAAATTAAAAAATGTTAAAGATTATTTATTTTTTTATTGCACCCGTAATCGGACGCGTGCACTACTCATAAACGTATGAAATTTTGTATAATATTTAAACCTGTGACTATGTGTCGTGAGATCATTAAGCAATTCCGCGTGCACGCTTCCCTATACTCTGTAACATAGTCGAGGTGTAAAGAACATAGATTTGGTCGGAAGGGGCAATGATGGTGTTTGTGCATCAAATGTTCGGGTAAATCTGGGAAAGAAACCAAAATGCACGTAGCAAATCTTACATGCATGATTTGTTTTTTTTTTTTTTTTTTTGAAACAGTGCATACATGAATTATTCTATGGGAATGAATGCTCCATAAAGCATATGTTTTTAATTTTTTTGGGGGTCAATATTTCCTTTATTTTTATTCATAAAACTCTTGTTTTAAAAGACATAGTTTGAAAATCACCTCCGTCCATCTGTTTTTAAGAATCAATTAGATGATTCGGATAATGGCATATACAAACATAGCAAATGAGCTATTTTAATCATTTTGTGAAAAAACTAGGTAACACGCATAGCATATACATGGTGATATAAGAAAAATAGGAATGAAAAAAAACCGATCAAATCGAATTAATTTACAAATCAAACCAAATCATATTGAAAAACTGTATAATTTGGTTTACAAATTTCCAAATTGAATCAATCCATTAATTTATAATTTGGTTTGGACGAATAAACTGAACTAATTTATAAAACCAAAGCAAATCATTTTATAAAAAATATAGTAATATTTTATTTACAATTAAGAATTTCTTTTGTTATGATATAGTATTTAAAAAAAAAATTTAGTTTATATTTACTAAAATACATATGTATTAAACTTCTATTACCATAATTTATAAATTATATACATGTTGATTCAAAATTTATACTATATATTACTTTTATAACTAAAATTAGTTATAATTAGACATTTGAAATTTTTTAATAGGATGAATATTAACTTTATCAACTTTTAATATAATATCCCCACTCATTGTTATTAAATAAATCAATAATATTCATATATATTACATATCATATGAATATAATATGAATATATTTTTCTAAA
Organism: Lumnitzera littorea; assembly: GCA_024138015.1. Classification (NCBI taxonomy): domain Eukaryota; kingdom Viridiplantae; phylum Streptophyta; class Magnoliopsida; order Myrtales; family Combretaceae; genus Lumnitzera; species Lumnitzera littorea. Next base: position 95,334,255 of record JAMXBB010000008.1, read on the forward strand.
CTATAAAATATGATTCAATCTATAAATCAAACTGAAATTTTATGATTTGAAAAAATTTATAATTAAAATATTATGGTGTGGTTCAAAACTATAAAAAAATTGAACAATAATTTTATGGTTTAGTTTAATTTGGAAAAAAAAAATTGAACCAAACCAAACCAAACCATACTTATCCCTAAAAGTAATGATTGGATGCCATAAACTTATTTTTAATTTTCTTTTTATGAAACCTATTTTAACTAGTGGCATAAATAGGAAAGATTTTTGAATGCATATATTAGTTTAAAAAATTGTGAAGAGATGAAAGCAATTTTATAAGTTTAGAGTGTTTATACATGTTAGAAAAAAAAAAAAAAAGAGTGTCTATGCATAATAATAAATGAGAATTAATTTTTTATTTACTTTTATCCTCTTCTTTGGTGCGGATTACAAGCTATACGATTGATTCGAGAAAAGGGTAAGAGGGCATCCGTTGCCAACCTAATAGACTAATCCAAACCTCCCTCTCTTCGTTCTACGATTCAATCCTTCTTGTTTGTGTACACGAGCTATATTTTGAGCACTAATTCAATCAAGTTGAACTTTATGATTTAATCTGATTCGATCATAAAATTGGTTAGATCTAATTTTATTGAAATTGCAATTGAATTTAATTCTATTTTTTTTAATTTTTGACCTTTTCATATATTCGAATCAATTACTTAGATTAGATCTTACAACATTGACAATTCTTACAGGTTACCAATTTTATGGTGACAATTTTTAATTTAATAACAATTTTAGTGCCCATTTAGCAAGCAATGCGTCCTTACTATAGTTATAACATGTACATTAAGAATACTTTAGACATAAGACTATATGACAGAATGTATCTTATTATTGTGGTGTGCCAAACACTTTTAGGTCGCTGGTAAATATGTTTCTTGGTTGTTTAACTGGTTTTTCATATTGTAAATATCGAGAATTGTTTTTAGTATAGAGTCACAATAATAATAAAGTTCTCAAAAAAAAAAAAAATAGAAAAATAATAGATAATTAACAAAATAGAGTTCCTATTATAAATTAACAACTCTAATAATCGTTAAAACTCTTATAGTCGATTAGAAAACAAAATTTCAAAAAAAAAAACAAAGAAATTATATTTTTCTCATGTCATGTATGGTATGAAAAAACAGTCGAAATTAAAAATCCTTTTCTATTTAGAGATGGCCTCGAAATGAAATGGAATGGTATTAAATGATTAAATAAAATTATTTTTTGAAAATGTTCTTAATTATGTATATTATAATTTCTTTCAAAGTTATAAAAGCAAGTTTAATTAATCATAATTAATAAAGTGAGAATAAAATTAGGATTCTAATTTCAAAATATATTTCCAAATATGAGGAATGGAAATGGAATCTGAAATTATAATTTCATTTTGGTTAATTTCCGCATACAAAAGGTTACATGATGAGAATAGTTTCAAAATAAATATAAAATTATGATAGAATTTTATATCTATCATTTATTGCTATTTTCTATTTACTATGAATAAACAAACTTTTAAGGCCAGTCATGAATCTATTCAAAGTTTCAACTACTACTAAACCAGCATATGGAATATATTTTTCAGAATTTCAAAATCAAATAAATATTCTTTTAGAGCAAGATATTTTTGGTTTCATAAGCTTTAATGAAAATTTGTTTCAAGTTTTCTCACAAAAGGAAAAAAAATTTCTTTTCAAGTTATTGGCATGAAAAAGAAAAAAAAAAAAACACTTGAAATAGACAATTTGTAGAATCTTTAAAATTTACAACAATTACCAAATGTAATTCTTTTTATTTTTTATCCATTATTTTGGTATATTATCATTATTTTCAGCTTATCCTAATTCATGTTATATTTTTTAAGCATACGCGTTACACATACAGGATTTTATTTTTTCTTTTCCAAAATAGATGCATGGTCTTGTTAATATATAGAAAAGTGTGGCAGAGATAAGTTAGTTAGATATTTATATGATTGCATATTTCATTCTTTCTCAATAAAAAAACTTGTGCTCTCATAGGTATTCTCATACATGACCAATTTACTTAATTATTTACCACTTTTTAATACCATTGAGCATTGCTTTGATTCTTGGATATTATACCATATTATAAACACACTTTTATGTATTTATTTTATGTGTACCTAATTTTTTATCTTTTAAATTATTCATATATCTTAAAAAAATGGTGTATTTTATCCTTATATGACTATTTTACCATGATATTATACATTTTTTTAAAATTTTAATACTTTAATTTTTTATTTGAGGATAAAATAAAATGAGGTTTAAAGTAGAAATTTGAAAAACATGGGTGAGCCGCTTATGATGGCAATTTACCTTTTATTATTAGCCAAAGTAATTAATAATTTAATATACTCGTAATCCCGATATTTAAGCTTGTTGAATTCGGTTTCCGAAAAAACAAAAGCGAAGCCGCTAAAGTAGCAACGTTGTTCTTCCTAAACGCCTTTCCTCCCAAAACCGTTCTCTTTAACATTTTAACAGTTTCTGATCAGCATCTCTCTCAATCTTCTCTTCGTGCTCTCCATCAATCCCTCTCTCTCTCTCCTCACAAATGAAATGAAATGTATTCCTTCTCTCTCTATGTCTTCTCCCTCTCTCTCTCTCTCTCTCTCTCTCTCTCTCCCTCTGCCCAATTTACCACTAACTCGTGACCTCCAATTCCGTGTTTTAAATTGCAGGAAGAACCACCGGATACACCACGATGACGAAGAAACCGCCACCGTCGTCCTTAGCGCAACCAATCGCGACGCGGCACGTGTTATGGATGGGGTTCAAGTTCGTCATCATCCTATCGGTCTCTCTCTGTCTCTTCGCTCTCCACAGGCTCCACCTTCATACCCAGTTCCAACAGCAACAGCTCGTTCTCTCTTCCCTCGGAATGTCACGTGCTCTTCGGGACGAAAATATCTTCGTCGGAGAACCGAAGATTGCGTTTTTGTTCCTTGCGAGGAAGAATCTCCCTCTTGATTTTCTGTGGGGTTCGTTCTTCGAGGTTGGGTTTATTTTTTATTCATTTTTGTGGGTAAAATTTGGTGCTTTTTTGAGGTACCTTTTTTTTTTTTTTTTTTTAATGGCAAAGTTTTTTGCTTTTCTTGGGGTTCAGGGTTTTGTGGATTTTTTTTTTTTAATTTTTAATTGTTTGGTGGATGTGGGTTTAAATTAATTGAATTTAGAGTTGGTGATTATATACTTAAATATGCTCTCTTGGAGATAAATTTGAGCTTCTATATAATTTTATCGAAGTTAATGAATTTTATAATTCTTTTTCTGTTTTTCTGCGGTCATGCTTGTTTATTTATTTTATAGTTGGCATTCTGAATCTAGTTTAATTGAATCTTGGGTTTGTAAGGATTTCTGAATTGTTTTAGAAAAAAGGTGTGATTGTCTATTTATTTTTTCAAATTAAGTAAATCCTTTCTCTTTTTGTTTGGACTTGTTGCGTTAGGTGGGAAATCTTTATCATAGTCTTGGCGTATTTAGTAAATCAAGTGTTTATTAACGTGTGAATCATCGTGCTTATCAAAATGGTGGTGCTAAGTGGTGCCATTGGCAGCTTCTACTTCTGTTGGTGTTTAATAATATGCAGAAAGTGACAGAAATAATACAGCAAGAGTATTTTATTAGCAAAAGATGATATTTTTCTGCATGTAAAACTAAATTTTTGTGCAATTGAATTTTTCTTTTCTCACATACCATTTGAGGGTGAAACTTACGTACTTAGAAAGAATGCTGGAGGAATCGAATGATATAAGCTGTGTCAAGTTGTTGGCAGGATGAGACAAGTGAGACAAAAATATTGAAATTTCAATAGATACAGATTATGACACTGCCAATGATAGAATATACAAGGACTTTGGTTGCATCACGTTCTCTTGAGAAATGGAAGTCGAACAAGGAAACATCAACCCACAAAAACCTTTCGTGGCTTGCATTCAATCTCCAAACAAGCAAACATGTTAGACCAAAGTACAATGCCCATGACTTGTAGGATCAAAATGAGTGAATCTTTATCAAAAGATATGTTATTCTGGAGATAAACATACATATTATTGTGATTGGTTGTGTGGGAAACTTTTATGGGAAGTGGAGCATGAAGTCTAGAAAATTGTGGAGCATGTCTTATCGACAAAAATCACTGTGGGGGGTGCTCACTGAGTCATGAAGCTCTAGAAATGGAGGCGAGAACATGAAGAATAATGGACATCATTAGAAGATCAACCAAGAAAACTCAGAACAGAAGTTCAATCAATCGGGGTTGATAGTAATTTACAGTTTGCTTGCTTTAGTGTAATCAAGTCCTTTTACTCAGTGTGAAGAATTCAAATTGTAGCATTTTTCTCCTATTCCAACCGTCTCTGTGATTTCATTGTTGATTGGACAAAAATGCTTTCTTTAAAGTTTTTGTATTCATATGGATTTTGTATTCTTCAAATCTGAGAAATACTTCTAGTGAAACAAAAATACTCAGTGACTTTATCTGTGCTGCATGTCCAAGAATATTTTGGCTTTTAAGTTTCTTATTATTTCCAATGTGATTAGTCTACCACTATGCAAGGATGCATACAACATAGTAGCTTATGAACAGGCAATTCATTTGACAAATATCTGAAATTTTTCAATTCATATACGTATGTTTAAATTGTTTACTAGTGGATTTGCTGTGATGACATTTAAAATGGGATCGTTTTCTTCCAATTAGTAAATCTTATTTTTCTGATATGTTAGTGGAATATTTCAGAATGCTGAGCCCAAAAAATTTTCAATATATGTACATTCTGAGCCGGGGTTTGTGCTTGATAAGTCAACGACTAGGTCTCATTTCTTTTACGGTTGCCAGTTGAGGGATAGCATTCAGGTAAGTTTGGCAATTTTTTCATTTGTGCAAATTTAAGAAAAATTTTTCTTTGTTTTCTTGAGTTTGAATGGAATGTCTCTCTTTTGATTGCTTATGCTTACCTTGCTCATGGCTATTAACAATTGATGTTAATTGTTGAATGCTGAGATGCTATTGTGCAATTTTGTTACGCAAAATTTGTTCATATGATTGTTTAACAGTTTGGTTGAGGAAGTGGATGTGAATATGGTAGTTTTTGCATTATAGGTGTCATGGGGAGAATCAAGTATGATCAAAGCAGAGAGGTTGTTATTTGCTGCAGCTCTCAAGGATCCAGCAAATCAAAGATTTGTTCTCCTGTCAGATAGGTCAATATCTTTACCTTTTTGATAATAAAGGTGTTTGTGTTGATCCCCCTTTTACATAAGACCTCCATTTTGCAAGTTTTTAGTGCCAGAGGAGTTTCCTGAGTTGATCATTCTTTTGTAGAACCTAAACCTTTTTATTTATTTGGCATAATTAGATGTTGGACTTTTGTAAATGTATGCCTCCTGCGAAGTAACTGCTTCATAGTGGTTGCTTAAGCAAATGAAATCTTTATGATTTTGACATTCTGTACTGTATCTAAATCCCTTTTGTTATGTGATGCAGCTGTGTTCCTTTGTACAACTTCAGCAATATATACAATTATTTGATGGCTTCTCCAAGGAGTTTTGTGGACAGGTAGATAGATGTTGAAAGCTAAATAGTTGACATGCTTTGCAACGTTTCTTTCTCCATGCATTTTTGAGATCAATATGTTTACTAAGAGTTTGAGGTGTCTTTCTTCTAATTTATCAATTTGTTTTAGCTTTCTTAACGATAAGGATGACCGCTATAACCCAAAAATGTCGCCGCTTGTCCCAAAAGACAAATGGAGAAAGGGATCTCAGGTTAGTTTCTTTTCCATATCACTAAAAGAAAGGAATGCTGAAGCGTAAGTGAAGTTCTTATATCTCCAATCATAAGGAATTATACCCCAAGATTGGTTTTTTATCGATTTGACTAAGATATTTTACTTTTGCCAGAACATCTGAGTGTTCTTTCTCTTCCCTTGTTGGAAGTCTAGGTTGGATAGATGTCAAACACTCTTGATATAGACTCTCTCATCCCACCTAATGGATGTCAAGGAGGTCCTTGGTTTAAAACCAGCAATGATTGATATTTGGGTTTTCCATTTTCATGAAGTTCATGTTGTGATAATTCCTTCTTAAGTGGCTACCATATGCCTATTTTTATTGAATATTATTATTTGGCTTCAAAGCCATTCCAGGAGAAAAACATGGCTCCTCAAACGATTGATCTTCTAAATCCGACAAAATATCATTTGTTATGCAAATCATTGAGGGCTACTGTCAATGCATACAGAAATAGAACAAGACAGTATGTTCTTCCTACAATGAAGAGCTTACTCAATTTGGGTACTTTATTTCCAGTGGATCACCTTAATTCGGAGACATGCTGAAATAGTTGTGGATGATGAGCTTATTTTTCCAGTCTTCAAGAAATTTTGCAAGGTACATGAATTAAGAAACTTTGCATTCTTTGTCTAGTCATATGAATTTTAATGGAATTCTCTTTTCTTCTTCTTCAACTTCTTCTGATACTGCTTTCCTTACAGCGACAGCTGCCAGTTGATGCCAGTAAGGGACAGGTCAACCTTGTAAGTGCTTTTCGAATATGTTAAATGGAATTCATTCATTCTATTGCTTGTGGGCATGGATGACACCTATTATAGGCATTTTTCTTTGTTTCTCCACACACAAAATCCTCATTACAAATGTATCACCCTCACCCAACCCTAACCCCCCTCCCCCCCAACCACAAAAAAAAAAAGAAAAACCCACAGGTTACTTGATTTTAGTTGATGGTTGGTTTTGTTTTTTCCCATCTCCTACTCTCTGAAATTTTAAAAAGATTGCATATTAGTGGTTCATCCTTCAAGGTTTCTCATAATGGTTTGTGTTTCTTTATTGGTCATTAATAGAGATGTGAATCATGGAAATGTTACCTGAAGTAAATGAGCCATCTGCTGTTGGTTTTTGGCTCAGAATTTTCAGATAACATCACAGTTTGGGCATTCTCCTTTGTTGCACTAATCATTAGGGTAGTTAAAAATGGACCAACCGGACCAGTTGGACTGGGTTAACCAAAAGCAGGTCACTAAGCTGGTCCTGTCTAATAGCGTCTATGGCCAAAACTTGGATGGTCACAGAACTGGAACTTTTGACAGACCAATGTCCGACTGGATTTTTCTGAAAACTGTTTATGCTGGGCCAAGATCCATTTCCGGTGGAATTATTTTAACCTACACACTGTTCCGTCTTAAACAATTGAAATATTGGACAAACATGATTAAACTGATGGGTTGATTCATTATGATTGATCTATTGTTTCTCTTTATAATTATCTTAAAAAAATCCTTACCAAATATCTAGAAAAGATAGATACCTGAAGAAAAAAAAAAATTATATCAAAAAGACGAGATTGATGGGAACTCTGGTACGGAATTTGTTGACTTAGAAATTGCAATTGCCATGGTGAATTGTGTGCAGGGGGAAGGTCTTATAACGCTTGTTCTTGTGTATCTATTTGTCTCCATTTCCAATACGTATTATGAATCTGCAATATGATGAATCTTTGAAGTAGTGGAAATATGGGATGACTCTCACATGAATGATCATTCACTCAATGTCGTCTGGTGTTGTTGGGGCGCTTTATCCTTTGATGAGATCTGAGTAACGTGACAGAAAAGGTGTCAAGCAATATTATGTAATGGACCATGAAGAAGTTGCTTGTATTATGGCACTTTGCATTCATTGTTTTGCAAACTATTTTACTTGCAACTGACTCATGAAATGTTTGTTGGCTGAATAAACCAAATGCAGAAATCACGGCAGCAGCATAACTGTATACCAGATGAGCATTATGTACCAACATTGTTTGCGGTATGAAACAGATATATGCAGATCATAATCTTCCTTTTTCTAATCAGCTTTCTAGGATTAATTGTTTACAAGTTGAGTGATCCCCTTTAATGATAATAATAAGTGCCAATATCATGTTGCCATGTCTGACTGCAGTCAAAGGCAGGATATGTTTTTCTAAGCCCTTGTCCTCTGTTATGAACATTTTTTATTTCTTTTTTGGCAGATGAGTGGGCTTGAAGACGAACTTGAACGAAGAACATTAACTTATACCCTGTGGAACCAGTCTGCAGCAAAGACGGAGACAAAAAGTTGGCATCCCATTACGTTTACCTATGCGAATGCTGGCCCAAAGCAGATCAATGATATAAAGGTCAGTGATGATATAATATTTCCTCATATTTGTTTTTTCCTATTAATTGCATGTGGGGTTCTAAATATCCCGGGTCAGAACTTGGAACTTTCTTGATATTACATTTTAAGTTACCTCTTCCATTTCTGCAGAGTATAAATCACGTGTACTATGACGCAGAGTATCGGACAGAGTGGTGCAGAGCTAACACGATTAGTGTTCCTTGTTTCCTATTTGCACGAAAATTCTCCCAAGGAGCGGCAATGCGCCTTTTAAGTGAGGGGGTGGTTGGCTCTTTCAATGCCATGGCACTATTGGATACACCGTTATGATTGACAACACAAAAAGTTTGTTGACATAGCTCTAGACCCTAACCGTTACTAACCCACTTCAATACAGAATTAGGATAGCTGGTAGAATAATAACTAAATTTTCTATAGTCAATAAATATACAAATCTTTTAGTAGTTCGTAGCATAGTATAGCATGAATGCAGCTGCTCTAGGTCTTGTCCACAGTAATGAGGTGAAGGTGTTTTGGAGATGGCAGTTCTAACGAGTACTTTTTTGTATCCATCTATTCTTTACATATTTTCTGTATAGAACAATTATACGAGATATCTATGTTTACTATTAAAGTACAAAAGCTAGTAAAATAAAGGGCTCTTATTATATTTATACATAACGGGCAGTTGTATACCCTTCATCCCTCCCTTATGGCTTGAAAATCGCTCGCATGTCTGGTAGTTTTCTTTTCTCTTATATGTTTTCTGCCCATTGTCTGCCTTCCCCTTTTATTTTGTGTTGTATGATTAAAATTGTTCTATCTCATCGACAAATTTCTGAGGCCTTTTATTCAGAGTTTTTTAAATTGGCAATGTGAAGGTTGGTAGTTTTGAGTGATTTGCTTTTGATGATTTTGAAATGTTGCAACGTGATTTTCGCTGCCGGCTGCGATTTCTCTCGGTAGTTTTCAGCAGAAGACTGAAGCCTGCTTGGACCGGTATATGAATGCTGTGACGTGAAACCTTTTCAGTCAATTCAGTTATTTTACTATATAATTTACTCTGTTTGTCTTCTACGTTGTAAATTTGCATGACTGTCGGGGTTGCAAATGACTTAAACTGGGATCTTATGGTGTTGAAGTTGAAATTGTGCTTGATTTCAAAATTCGATGCTCCACGTTCTACTCAAGTTTGATTGAACTTAGTATTTTGAACTTGAGGTCAGCTCAAGTGCCATTCTATATGTTTGAGCTTTGTTCAATAAGTTTGATTAGGCTTATTATTTTTTGAAATAGTTGTCTTTTAATTAAAAATAACGATTATGTTCAAACTTGGTTCGAACCTGTCTCACACTCAAGTTTAAAATATTGTAAAGCTGAAGTTTAAGCTCAGACCAATCTTATATTCTTATTCAAATCAAAATCGGGTAGCTATCGAGCCATATGCGAGTGGCATGCGGGGGATTTGGTTCATTAAACCCTCTAATGACTCTTCCACAGGGGTTCATGAGGAAAAGGTAGATGCCCCAAATTCGTATCTATTTTCAAAAATAACTTCTAGATTTCTACATGCAATCAGAAGTTGGTTATTTTATTTTGTTTTATTTTTCTCCTCCTTTCCCTTTCATGGTTGGATGAGTGATAGAGTTAGCATCTCGAAATGGAAACTAGTCTTGGAAGCCTTATGAAGGTGCAACAGCATGTGATGCCAACTAAATCCCTTTTGACTTTATTCCATCAACCCACTATATTGTGTGTTAATGAACAGATGTTGACAGATATGATAACTATAGACACACAATGAGAAACCGTCGTTTTCAATGGGACATCAGTTCACACGATTGCACTGCTTCCTAACTTCACCTTCCCTACCGCCTAAAACATTGGCGGATGATAACTTAATGAATGCAGATGAAAAGACATTAAAGAAATAGATCTGGTCCATCACGAATCGTCCCACAATGGATGCAGTCCGGGGATCTTGCCATAACCGTGAGTCGATGCGAAAAAGACCCTTGCCAAGCATTAAATCTTTGTAATATTGGTTGTCGAAAACCATTGGGGTTGGATCATTGGGGATTTGAGTGAGATTAGTCAGAGGGACCGCGGTTGGGCAGCTGAACCTTAATTGAGCTTTGTAGCTGAAGTCTAGCTGGTCCCGCGGATCGGGCTGGTATAATCTGCCGACGATGTTGGTGCAGTGGCCAACTCCTAGTGTATGTGCCCCTGCAATGTCAATAAAGTTCTTTTCAATGTGTGCATCTTAAGTGATATGTCTAGTATCAAAGAACAAAACATCCCATGTAAGGAGGGATGATCATGTCCGATGCCATATGACGACATTGCCACTGATAAGTCGAGCACTGGATATGCTAATTCCCTAAGCATAATGGTCGAGTTGGATATAAATTATGAATAGTAAATTAGTAGAGAAAAGTTGCATTACCTAAATTGGAGCCATCTATCTTCTAGGGAGTTCAATTTAAGATTTAATCTACAAGCGATTTTTATTAGCCATTCATCTAGAATAAATATAATTTTGTTGAGAATTTTCATTTTTTTTTCACATTATTTAAAGAGAAAAGACAAAAAAAAAAAAAAAAAAGGGGTTTGGAATGTACTCACGCATGTGCATTTAATCAGGATTTGAAGAAGGTAGAAGGTGTAGGATGAATAAATATCTCTCATGTGTTGGCTTTTGAAATCATTCATGGAAAGAATTGTAATTTTTTCGACTCTAACTCTTTTACTCTAGTTATTGCTTTTCTTTTTATTACTTTGAAAGTAACTGCTCCAGCTTTAACTTTAGCTACTCAAATTATAGATTTGGCTCTGAACAAATCCTCTCTTAAAGAATCGACCGTTCATTGTTATGTTTACATGTTGTGATCCCATGATCACAACTATCAATCCATTTGATGTGCAACTTCTAATGAACTTTATATAATTTCAATTAAATACTATTTTATCTTTTATATATTTTAGTATATCCAAGCATTTTAAAAAGAGGATTTTATAAGTGTCCTTCCATTTAGCCTCGCTAACTAGACTCTAAGACTTTATGCAAGTTTACTAAAGTGAGCTTCTCTTCACCATCTTGAATGTGTATTTATATCCCATAGTATTTGTAAAGTTTTCCTTTTCTATACTATTATAAGATTTTTATAGAATGTGTCAAAATCTTGGTATATGATATATGGATATTTATCAAGAAAAACCTAAATAGAGGAAAGTACTTGTATGAATTGAGTCAATGAATGATTGATTGATAGATTATTTACTTAATATATGATAAAATAAAAATAATATACAAAATATACGTGTCAAATTGTTTGTAGTTGGACATTTATAAGTGAAGTGTGTACGCGTATTTTATAAGATGGATTACTTTTCCTTCTATATGAGTCGATTCATGTATGCCTCCATTTTGTATTATCCTTTTCAACAACTTGCCTGAGATTAATTATATAATTGGAATTCAAATTCAACATATAAAATATGTTCATCAAGGGGGAAGGAATTAAATATTGCTTTCTATCAAAAAAGAGCCACCCTATCCTATCCATGCAAAAGGGAAAATGAATTCAGTCTTTTATGGCCAAAATGGGAAAGTGAAACTTGAGACCTTATATATAAATTACCTATTATAGCAACTGACTCCTCAATGCTCATTCCTTTACTCATGAAAACTTGAAGAAAATTATCAACACTTATGGTAGGAGGAGGAAGATGAGCATCTGCTTGCTTGTTGCTGCTACTTCTCGAGTCTTTTCTTCCAAGAGGGATGTCGATCTGTGGTCCTCCTGTTAGGGAGACTGATTCTCTAGCACTCAATGCAATTATGTCAGCACATGAAACTACTTGTGGACATTTAATTTCTAGGATGGATTTTATGTGTTGGATCATTTCTCTGTTTCTGATGCCAAAGTTCCTGGAAGATAGGATCTCCGGTTTTGCGTTCAGTCCATTGGAATCGAGAAGGATTGATGCATCACAACCCTGCATGAAGCGAAATTCTAAATGAGATCCGGTCAAATTTGACATGATATCAGAGAGACGTCGTTTCACATCATTTAATTTGTAACGACGGACTTTGACCAATATCTTACCCCGTCATTGGAACATTAAATATAAGAAATGGACGTATTGGAAGTCTAATATGCTATCGGCTAACTATTTATATTGAAAGCATAAGCTGCTTGTGAACTTACAATGCTGGACATTTGGGAAAATAAATAAATAAATAAAAGAAAAAAGAAAAATTCTATAGGACATGAAATCTCATTTGAGGAATTACCTGAACTTGGCAATCATGGAACAAAAGCCGGAGGAACGAAGCCGGAGAAGTGGCGTCGGCCAGGACAATTTTCAGCATTTCCTTCCTCACAATATCTTCCACATTGGGGCATGATTTCTTGTAGTAATTATGAGATAGTTGTGCTTCATTTACTTTAACATGGACCCACATCAGCAGTATCCCCAGCAGAAGATGCATGGAACAGGTTTTCATGGTACACATTGTCTCTTTCTGACGATGTTTTTGAAAGGCCTTAAGGAATGTGAAAGATAAATTGGGTTGCAGAAAGTGGGGAGAGAGAGAGAGGGAATTTAAACTGTCAAAGTGAGTTCAGAATGGGGCTCTCATTGGTGTGAAAAGTGACAAGTAAGGAACTAAAGCTGGCACTGCAATCTTTTGGTTGAGTTGGTCCCATTTGCTCAACTGCAAATTGGTTGTAAAGAGAATTTAATTTTCCAGCATGACATGCAATCTCAACACAAAAATCTTACAGTTATTATATGCATTATATGGTATCATATGATATAGGAAGATTGAAAAAAAAGAAAGAAAGAAAGAAAGAAAAATTGGTGTAACTGCAAATACATTCCTTGAATTATTGCTTTTAAGTGTGAATGAATTTCTAAACTTATAAAACATGACTTCCACTACTCTTGAAAATGTCCATTCATTCTCAAACCATTGATACAAGAATAAACTTATCGTTAAAAGAATAAAAAAAATATATCAAACATTTTAGGATTTTAGTGAAGGTTTAGAGGATGTTTACATAAAGATAAAAACATGCTTAAAAAATCGATGTGTTTATCTACATACAACCAATAATTTTTGTAGTGTTTCAATAATTTACTCCAAAAATATTTTAGTACTCAGGATAGTCTCATAGATTTCATGGAATTAGTATATGATTCTACATTCGCAATTTCGATCAGGTTTTTAGTATAACATTTTGTTTCCACATATGCCTGTAACTAATTCCTATGAAAATCAAAATCCTATTTAGCTAATAAAAAAAAAAAAAACATGTAAAAAATTGCTGTGAAAGTACAATTTTACATACACAACCGAAAATAATTGTAATGAATTAATCTCTAACTGAAAACCCAAAAGACATGTTTGTAAGACAAATATGTGTATGATGACGTATAAATGCAATTTTATCCCTAAAGCTATTCATAAGGTTTGAATAGAGTTTTGAAACCCCAAAAGTATGATTTTTCCCTTAACTTTTAAAAAAAATATATACACTACATTGTCAATAGAAGAACCATATATAACAATGATTTTTAGAGTTTAGCAATAGTTTGATAAAATGTAGATATTTTCAAAATTTACAAGGAAATGAAATTATGCTCTAGGAATTTAGAGAAAATCTTGACACCTAAACAATAGTTTTAAGAAATATATTTGTTGAACTTATTGCTTTCCCTCATATGTAAAGATTCAGTAAGAGTTGAACGTCAATAACGAATAGAATTAATGAAATAATTCTATAGAGATAGAGAGGCATGTCGATTTTGGATTATATACTTCAAAATCACATCAATACACACTTGTAAATTTCTATTTGTCATATCATTTTTTAGCTTTAATATTTTCTTTACCAACTAAACCATATTACAAATTAGGGAACCGTAAGAGTGGACTGAATTTGAACTATTGTGTTAGAAGTAGAGCTATACAAGCAAGGCGAGTCATACAAATCAATCCGCAAAAAAACATAGGTTAAGTTAAAAATTTTTTACTTACTTAAATACAAGTTTTTTAGCCCATCTTACTTTGACCCATGGGCCAAATTGAGCTAACCCATTGTGGGGTGGGTTGGCCGATATTGACCTAAAAAAAATAAAAATAATAATTTAGACTTTAATTTACTTCATAATAATTTGTCACTTTACTTCTTAACTAATCACTTCTATAATAAGTAATAGTTAATAATATTAATATTTTAAGTACATCTAAATAGTGAAAAAAAAAAGAAAAAGAAAAAGGAGAGAGAGAAAAAGAAAAGAAACTAACAATATTGTTGGAGGACTTCTCATAATTTTTTAGTATGAACATTTCACTTAATTATAAACTATGATTACTATTAACATATTGGGAATATATTGATGAAACAATTTATTGTTAAATTTTTCTTTTTCTTCTCTTTATCTTTAAAGTTCATTACAATTTAGAATTTCCATTTCTTTCTATAAGTTTAAAAAAGCAATTGCATGTCCTAAATATAAATTTGTACACCTTTGGATAAGTTTAAAAAAGCAATTTCATGTAAAATGGTATCATCAAGTAATAAAAACTACTTAACATATGTAACCTTTGAATTTACAGAAATGGAAAAAGCTTTTATAGTTTAATGACAATGTAAGGAATAAATAAGAAATAACGTGTTGATGATAATTATATATAAGTTTAGCAAAGTATTTTAAAATATTAATTTTTATATATAAAACAGTTAGAACATTACGGGTTGGCGGGTTGGCTTGCTTAACCTACCAACTCGTGATGGAGGCTAAAATTTCTAGCCCTCATTTGAATGCGGACCAACCCACTTAACAAGCGAGTCAATGTGAAGTGAGGCAGGTTAGCCCACTTGACCTATTTACACAACCTTAGTTAAAAGATTGATGTTTACACTATTATGTTACAACAATTTGGCTGAGTTTCAACATTTAAACAATTATATAAGATAACATGTTTGCAATATCTATTATTATTAAAGTAATAGTCTTTTATTCGACTCTTTTTTTTAACTTATAGTTTTTTTCTCTCATGACCCATATACATTCTTATTATTATATTAAAATATTTTTTATATTATTATTGTCTATTATTCTTAAGACAATAGTCTTTTATTCAACTTTTCTTTCTACCTTATAGTTTTTCTCTCTCATATCCTATATATATATATATATATATATATATTTGACTCCTCTTTTCTAACTTATAGTTTTTCTCTCTTATAAATCATATACATTCTAATTATTATATTAAAACGTTCTTTCTATTATCTATGTATTATTGTTAAGGTAATAATCTTTTATCCAAGTCCTATTTTCTAACCTATAGTTTTTCTCACTCATAAATCATATACATTCTTATTATTATATTAAAATATTCTTTCCATTGTCTATGTATTATTATTAAGACAATAGTCTTTTATCCAACTCCTCTTTTCTAACCTATAGTTTTTTCTCTTGTAACTCATATACAATCTTATTATTATATTAAAATATTCTTTTTATTATTAATTATCTATTATTATTGAGGCAATAATTTTTTATTTGACTCCTTTTTAACCTTTAGTTTTGGTCTCTCATAACCTATATACATTCTTATTATTATTACACTAAAACATTCTTTCTACTACTATTATTTATTATTATTAAGGCAATAGTTTTTGCAACTCCCTTTTTCTACCCTATAGTTTTTTGTTTTTTTCTCTCATAACCTATATACATTATTATCTATATTATTAAAGTCAAAAGGTTTTGATAACTACTAACAATTACCAAAATTTAGTGTCTTACATGTTTTAGGGAAATAAAATGACTAAAATCTACTTTGTATCTTTTATTAACTATCATGTTACTTATTGTATATATAGAAAATAAGATGGTTAATAAGGATATTTTAGTAAATTTTTCTATGATAATCTATTACTCATACTCATGTTTCTCTCACCAAAGCTAACTCTTACCAACTATTTATGTTGTGCAATTTTCGGAAGTTATTTTAATTTTAAATAATTATCATCTCTCTTATCTTTTAAATTGGTGGACAACGTTGTAGTTCCCTTTTGATTTGCCCCATAGTTGCACACGTTCTTCAACTATATATATCTATAATCTATATATTTCATCATTCGAATTTATAATTTTGAAAAGCTTTAACCTGATTATTAAAATTAAAATGTTTTATCTAATTGAAATACTCCAAAAACTTCTAAAAATCCATCAATGAAATTGAAAATCTTATAATTTGATTGAAAAAAAGTTAGAAATTTTTGAAGAACTCTAACTACTTTTTTTATTTTTTTTCAGCACACGTATCGCAAGTGTGTAATTTGCTAGATTATTAGAAATTGTATAAAAGTTCAAAGACTGAAATCAATAATTCTCGAAACTTTAGAGATGTTAGTTATATCATTTTATTTTGGGGCAATAGAGTTATTATATAGTTGTGTAATAATAATACATCTATCGATTTTGGTGAACAGCTTTTAATTTGAACAGAATCTATCTACCAACCAACTAGACAAATGCGGCTAGTAAGTTGCATTGTTTCGAATGATATGTCTGCTATCTTGTTCTTTCCTCTCTTTTTCTCCCCAACTTCTGGCTGATATAATTTGCCATGTGAGATGAGACCAGCTCACCCCAAAACACAAAATCGTGCAGAACACTTGCATTTTCAAGTAATTTCAGTGGACGGGACAGGTTTCAGTGGGTCTAAGTCTAAGGTTGGATTTAATGCTCGACCGGTGATAGTAATTAATTCTGGGATTAAAATCAAGAGTCATATCCCAATAATGCATGTTACGTTTAGATATTAGCATTATTAGGTGGGTCTTCGCTCATGACAGTATAAGTGGAACCTTCCCTAATTTCTTAGGGTTAGATTTTAGGATAGATACAAACACAATTTGAAACTATTGGTCGTGTATTGATTAATTCCGTAAACTCTTGAGATGCGATTTTAATTTTTCGTGAATTTTAAAATATATAGTTTATCTTCCAAATCATATTGAAAACCTTCAAATTGTGCTAATAGAACTAGATATAGCAGTAAATTTTGTGGCTTTAATAATGGTTTAGGAAATACGTATTATTCAAGAAAAATAAATAATAGTAAAGTAAACGCATGCTTATATATATATATATATATATATATATATCTTTATTTAATTGTTGAGAAGATGGTTTTAAGGAGTATATTCACAAGTACCTCTATCAGTCTTTTTGTGAACAATAAATTACTTCTTAGTTACTTTGTACAAGAGATAAGGTGGCAATGCAAATTCCTCTCCCATGAAATCTTTGGTCTTTAAATTATTATTTGGTCTAATCAGGACACGAATTTCATGGATATATTAAATAAAACCCTCGTGTCAGTAAAAAGCACAAATTGATAAAGGGGAAAAAAAAAATGTTGGATTGTTAGGGATAACTTTATCAAAGTATTGCACTTGATTTACTTTTTGAAGGAAAGGATGAACAATAGTTTGATGAAGCTAACGTTATCATCAAAACATTTAGTAATTATAAGGATTTTGATTATTTAAAGACTTACTTCCATCTATTTGCAGATTTCACAAACTTGTTTATATTCCCATGAACAAACTTTGCGATATGGTTATTGAAGATATTACTTAGCTTATAAACTCTTTTTCATTTTGTTCTTTTTCTATGATTAATAAAACTAAGAATATGTATGTTGATTGGATTGCTTTTTAAGGTAGATTGACGATGAGTTGTAACAACTATTTTCTCAAGTAAACTCTTATATTTATGGTTTGGGAGTCCCTATCTTCACACTTTTGATCGTATAGCTTCTTTGATGTATAGTATAGTTGTTTGGTGAAGAAAAAAAAATAAAAAAGCACAAATAAATGTCGAATCGAATTCTTTTGTTACGTTAGAAAATTCAGCTTAAATAAATATCAATGCAATCAGTTCCTTTGACATGCAAGTGGAGGAATTTTCTATGTATCTAAATTTTACCGCCGATCAAATATTCAAAACAAGCAGAATGATCTATTACCCCAGAACAACTTGCCCATATCTTACACCGCCAACTAATTAAATAAAACCCTAAATCTGTTAGCCTTGATTCACAAGATGAAGGTGATTTCATTTGGGAGCAGGCACCACATCCTTGTCTCATCTAATTAAAATATTACACTACTAAAATTAATTTATTTCTTGTTGTCAGTGAATGCTGGTATTTAAACGTGAGATAGGCCAAGAATGTCACATTCATATGAGCCTTGTGTCCATTGTCCTGCGTACGAGCAACTAGTACACCCTAGTGGTATGGTATAGGTATTATTAATTACCGTTTCATTAATTACTTCAGTGAATGCTTACCAGTCTTTGCTTGCTGAGTAAAGATAAATCTCATTCAATTGAAAAGGCTATATCATTGATCAAAAAGAGAAAAGAAAATATTAGAGAAATCAATAGATATAACGAAGAGTCCGATTACAAAAACTCAACCATATAGATGAATAAATTTATTTTAAGATTCAATATATTCCACACATGGGATACTATTATCTCTCCTAAATCAAGAAAACTCAACTAACCGGCGAATACAGTAAATTTCACAAAAACTAAAAGTATAATTCCACATATAATGTATGTGAATCAAAATAAAAAGAAAAATAATAAGCATATATAGAGTAAAACTATTAATTTTAAAAGTTACTAATAAACTAATATCTCGATTTCTATGGTTTTCAAACTCACTAGATTTATAGAAGTAAACTTGTGGTAATAGATACGTAATATGAATAGAGTAATGATAATAAGAATTGCAAGAAAGAAAAAAAAAAAAGTAGATATAGGATTTTAACTTAATTAGAAAGCGAGGATTTATTAATATTGAGATCGGTAATGGTAGATCCATATATTTACGATGGTTGACAAGTTTTAAGAGGTTTTCATGTTATTATTTATTGTTTTATTACTTCATTATTATTTTTCAAGTGGTGTTGCATATCATCATCAATTTAAGTATTTGGGATGTGTTTGCTAAAACATCTCTATTTATATCAAAATTCAATTAAATCTTCCACATTTTAAATAAATCAAATTGCGTCCAATATATACTTAACTAAATAGGTTCATCCACTCCTGTTTTACTTTATGATGTGATGTGAACATGATAAATTAGGTAATTTTTCTGGGTTACACTCAAACGAATGTAACTTTTGATTTAGAAAGAATTTTTCTTATTATTATATTTTTTTAGGATTAATTTTCTATTACTATAGTGAAGTAGTTTGAGAGAGCATAATTTTGGGCTGGAAAAATGTTCTTTAAGGCCCATTACCAACCCTTTGATTTTCTAGACAATATTATAAGAATATTTTAGGCGTTTTAGGGATTCTTTTTAGATACAAATAGTTCTTTTCATTTTTCTTGTTTTCTTTACAAATAATTAGTCAAGAAATAATAGAATTTTTGAATTACTTTTCTTTCATTCCCTACATTAGGTTGTATCAAAGTGGGTAAAATTAATCTGATGCAATGTTGAATGATGGAGAGTGAGTTCCCCCTAGCCAAGATGTTGCTCAAGATGTGGCCGCCTTGTGTACAACCATAACAGTGTTGAGAAACATGTTAAAGAGATTGTGAATCAATTGGATGCTTTATAGATGGGAGGTATTAACAAGAATGGTGATAGAATAAACTCTAGAGATGACATTACCTTAGGAGAACCTATTAATAGGCCTGTTCATGCGGCCTATGATGACAACTTTGAAGATGACAAATATATTGCAAAATTTTGATACATAGATTATGGTGGCTAACATAATTATGGAGGATGAGGTAAGGGTTATGGCGAAGGTAGAGGCCAGTATAGAGAGTGGGGTAATTATGAAGAATATTAAGGGGGTATATAAAATAGCAACTTTAAATTAAAGGTTGATACTTTATGCTTCAATGGAAATCTAGGAATAGAAGATTTTATTGATTAGATCGCTAAAATAGACAAGTTCTTTGATTACATGGGAGTTCTGGAAGAGAAGCAAGTGAGACTAGTCACATATAGATTGAAAGGTAGTAAATTTGCATGGCAGGAGAGATTGCAAAGTTAAAGGATTCAAGAGGGAAAAGCACCTATGAGAACATGGTTTAGGATGGAGTAATTGTTCAAAGTAAAGTTTCTCCCTCTTGATTATGATCAGATCTTATTCTAGCAATACTAATGATGTTATCAAGGGTAGATTTCTGCCCATGAATACATGGTTGATTTTATATGAGTGGCGTAGAGAAATGATTTGAGGGAAAGCGACAGTCAGTAGGTAGCTAGGCATTTAGATGGGTTGAAACTGTATATTCAAGATAGAATTAGAGTATAGGTTATGAGGAATCTAAGCAAAACTAAAAATATGGCGTTGAAGGCATAATTAATGTTGTAGGAGAGGATGAGATATGATCCTGGTTGTAGAAGTTATGGTAGGAGTTATAGTGGTAAGTATCAAAGGGCAGGTGATAGAGGGAAGTTAGTTCAGGATATGCCATCCCATAGTGATTAAACGAAGGGAGAGAGATCAGCTAAAAAGTCAAAGGCAGCAGATGATAAAGAGGGGCAGAGACGCCCAATCCATACACCAAACCTAAGCCATTCAATGGGAAGTATCTTATGTGTTTAGAACTTAGGCATAAGTCCAATGAATGCCCTAAGAGATAAGCTTCGAATTTAGTTAAGAGAGAAAATGAAGTAAATAATGTTATGTTTAAACCTAATGATGATGAAGGAGAATATTATGAAGATGATGAGGAAGAGCAGTCATATGTTGTGAGGAAACTTATGTTCACCCTTAAAAAGGGAGAGGATAAGTAATGTCACAAACTATCTTAAGTAAGTGCACTGTGTAAATTATTGTTTCAATTTAATTTTTTATAGTAGAAGTTATGAGAATATCATCAATAGAGGGGTCATAGAATCTTTGAAGCTCCCAGTAGAACCACATCCCAATCCATATATGCTTAGGTAAATTAAGGTAGCAAAGAAGATTTAAGTAAAGGAGTCTTATAGGGTACCTTTTTGATGTGCCTAGAAGCTTAGCAATCACTAGAACTTATCATAGAGAATGGGAACCAAATGGGTTCTTCAAGATATCGATGAAAACCGGAATGGAGGGGTTGACAAACACAACACAGTAGCTTCTGTAATGCTGCTTAAAGGATATGACACATCGACAAACACAACATTGACTTAACACTTCGCTTGATATAACGTACGAGCTAATGTCAAGGTCTACCTATCACTAATCTTGAATTACTCAGAAAAATTAGATAAGAGTATAAGGAGATTATACTCGGAGAGATATATCTCATAAGAATAAATATGTTTAATATTTGAAAGGGATATAAGATAATTCGGCTATAGTAAAAAAGATATTATTTATAGTAAGTCCTTAAGGTAATATTATAACTAAGGAAAATTACATAAAGGATAAAGAAGAAAGAGATTCCTAGTGTATGCATAAAGGGGTAAATAGGATAAATGATGAAAAGACAAATAGTACAATGTAAAAAAGTGTTGGATAAGTGATAGCCTGTCAATGGGTTCGTATAGAGAATATGAGCTAGGTGGGAATTGTGGTTACTATAGATGGATAGTGATTGCAATTAACGAAGAGAATAATGAATGCCGCTGTTTAGTATACTGAAAGATGAACATACGAACTAATAGGGTTCTTAGCCTTAATGGATCGGCCTTGGCACATTCAATTCTAATAAGTTGGAAGAATAAAGCTTAATGTATATTGACCTCGGCCTCAACACTTAGCAGGTCAGCTTCAGTATAAGAGTAGTTGGCAACTGCATAAGGATCAGAATAGAGCAGAGTGTGTCCAAGCTGGGTTCTTAAGGAGTTTGCCTACTGTTCTTTTATATATTGTTCCTTGTCTTTGGTAAGCTGACGAGAGAGAATTCTTCAGATAAGAGACTAAAGACCATAGAGGCATACATAAGTAAGGGGACCAAAGGTTCACGATCCATCAGTTCCTTAAGGTTGTTAAAGATTTGCCCTCAAATCTTAGTCTTCTTCTTCTTCAAGTACATACGGCATCAGGTCGACAACATTGAAAGTAGGAGATACTCTATATCCCTTAAGTAGCTCAAGCTCATAGGCATTGTCATTGACACGCTGAAGGATTTTAAAAGGCCCATCCGACCTCAAGGATAACTTGTTCATCCGCTTCCTTAGAATACACTCCTTACTAAGGTAGATCCAAATAAGGTCCCTTGGGTTGTAAATGACTTGCTTCCTTCCTCGGCTTTCTTGTTCCTTCTGTTAGGCTACAATCTTAGTTAGTTGCTTGGCAACCTTCTAATGCAATTTCTAGAACTCCTTGGTACACTATAAGTTGAATTGACTTTCTCCTTGTGAGGTTAGGCTGATAACTATATCCAAAGGTAAGTTTGAGTTAAATCCATAGACAACCTCAAATGGTAACCTTCCTGTCAAGTTGTGAGTGGAGTGGTTGTAACCAAATTCAATGACCGACAAGCATAGATCCCAATCATGTAAATTCTTCTCAAAAGTAGCTTGAAGGAGGCCACTGACTATTTTGTTTACAACTTCTATATAGCCATTTGTCTATGGGTGGCAAGAAGCACTAAACATAAACTTAGTGTCGAGTGTATTTCATAAGGTTCTCCAGAAAAAGCTCGTGAACTTTGAATCATGATCAAACATAATACTCCTTAGTACTCTATGCAATCGTACGATCTCTTGCAAAAAGTGGTTAATAATAAATAAAGTATCGTTGGTTTTGTGGTAGGAGATGAAATAGCTCATCTTGTTGAATCGATTGACTACCACCATAATAGAATCATGCCTTCTTGGTGTTCTGGGTGGGCTGAGCATGAAATCTATGCTTAAATTAATCCATGGTTGCTTAGGTATGGGTAAATGTGTATACTCTCCATACAACTCCTTTCTTCCCTTAGCATGTTTACATACCTCGTATCTCTTAGGAACTTGACACACATCTTTTACTACTCCAAGCTAATAGAAACGTTCTTTCAATAACTCAGCCATTCTCTTCTCACTAAAGTAACCGACTAAGCCTCCAACATAGGCTTATCGGACAAGTAATTCCCTAGTAAAGCTACTTGGCATGCAAATTTATCTCCCCTTCATCAAGAATCCCTAGTTCATATAGAACCCATCTACAACTCCTTTGACATTGCATTTGGCCACTAATGGCCCAAACATGGATCATGCTCATATTAATCAAGTAAGGTATCAAATCTAAGTATCTTAGCTTGCAATATTATAATGAGGACATGTTGATGAGAAAGATCGTTGGCTACAATATTGGTACTTCCTTTCTTATATCGGATGACATAGCAAAAAGTTTCTAGAAACTCAACCCACTTAGCATGAGGTTAAGAAATTGTCTTATCCTCTAAGATGCTTAAGATATTCATAGTCTATATAAATGATGAACTCTCTCGACAATAAGTAGTGTTGCCAATTCTGAAGTGCTTGAACAAGGGTGTAGAACTCGTCATATGCTAAGTAAGAACGGCTCCGATGCTGACTCTAGATGTATTACATTCTAGTTCAAAAACTTTCTTAAAGTCAGGTAGGATGAGTCTTGGGGTTGAAGTAAACCTAGACTTGATCTCATCAATACTCTTTTAAGCCTTCTCGGACCACTTGAATTTAAAGCTTTTCCTAATCAGCTCGATTAGTAGGGTAGCTATGGAACTAAAGTTTTGAATGAATCTTCGATATAATGAAGACAAACCATAGAAACTCTTAACATCTACAGCATTGGTCGGCATCGACCACTCGAGAGTAGCTCGAACTTTCTCATCATTAACCTTGATACCTCCTTTATAAACAACATATCCGAGGAATACTACCTTGCTCTTATAGAATACACACTTCTTCAGATTGCCTAACAATATCTTAGCATAGAGGATATCAAACACAGATCTTAAGTATATAACATGGGATATGAGGTTGGCACAATATACCAAAATATCATCGAAGTACACAATAATGCATTTGCTAATCAATGGTCTCAAAACATGATTCATGAGTTACGTAAAAATGCTCGACGCATTTGTCAGTCCAAATGGCATCACTAGCCACTTAAAGAGACCATCCCTTGTTTTGAAAGTAGTTTTCCACTCATCTCCTGGTCTCATTCTAATTTGGTGGTAGCCACTCTTCAAATCAATCTTTGAAAAGATTTGGGCACCATGCAACTCATTAAGCATATCATTTAACCATGGGATTGGGTTTCGGTACTTGACAATGATTTTGTCGATTACTCGACTATTAATGCACATTCTCCATAAGTCGTCCTTCTTCAGTACTAGGATAGTTAGCCTGGCATAGGGGCTCATGCTTTCTCGAACATATCCATTATCAATCAACTCATCAACTTATTTCTTTGGCTTAGTAGCTTACTTAGGATTGAGCTTGTAGGTAAGTCGGTTAGGTAGAGCAACTCCCGGCTGAGGGTCAATACAATGCTCTATACTTCTTATAAGTGGTAATCCTCTTGGTATCTCAGTAGGAAATAAGTTAGCATACTCCTTTAGTAATATCTGCACTTGGTAGGTAAGCTTCCGGCTTCTCTCAACTCTAGAAGTCTCCTGACAAACAAGAGTACACACTCTTCTACCTTAACATCTTTGGAAAATTGGGCTTTAGAAATCACTAGGGACTTCATTTACAGTGATCAGGTAATCTTCTCTTACAACTCCTGCACTTCTTTGGGGCTCATTGGGGTTAGTATAACCTTCTTCCTTTCCTTTTGGAACATGTAGGTGTTCTTATATCCATCATGCAGGTGTTCTTATATCCATCATGCAATATTCTCAAATCAAATAGTTAGGGTTAGCCTGGTAATATGTGTGAGGCACACATAAGTAGGACATCGCATAACACTTTGTCCTTGTATCTGTTACCAATAGTGATTGACACTTTAACTTTGTCTGCAATAGGTAGACCTCCTTTTCATTCAGTTAGTGAATCTTGTATGACTTAGGGTAAGGGCAAGGGTAGGTTGACAACTTCAGGGCCTTTACTATTCCCTACACTATAAAATTGGTATAGCTTCTTCCATCAATGATTGATGCATAGAGCTTCCATTCACTCGATAATTTGTATGGAAGGGGTTTTCCTTTCACTCATCCCCTTCAGAAACAAAGGCACTAAAAGATCTTCATACAAAAAAACGGTACTTAACCCCCATTTCGAGTGGGGTCACGACATCAAGTTCTTCTAGAAATCTTCCTAACAGCTGATCAACTGCTACTTCATCCTCTCCTTCACTAACACTCTCCACTTCGAACTGGGATTTGTCTCCCTTGATGGTTATGATATGTTAGTTCGGATACTGACTAGCCATGTACCCATAGCTAAGACATTTGAAACATTTGATCTCTCAGGTCTTCCTCCTAAAGCTTTGACTTTGGTCCTTCCTAACATCAAGCTCCTCGACCTTTCTCTTGCCTCAACCATCATCGAGCTGGCTTGACACTTGGCTTTAATGGTCCACCTTAGGACTGTTTTGTGCTCAATCGTATCTAAGTTGACTCGTCATACCATTTCTACTTGACAAACTAAGTCAACTACTCGGTACTAAGCTAATTTGGCCCCTCCTCTACCTTTCGACCTTCTATGCTACTCGTATGGCTTCATTTAGAATTCCAAGCCTCTATATCTCCACTATATTGCCAACTTTAGTTCTAAACCTAGAAATGAACCGTGTTATAATTTAGGTCTTGGGTTTGTCGACATCATATTGGATCATCAATAACTGGAATTCTTAGATGTACTCATCCATTGATTTGTTACCTTATCTCAAGCCTTGGAGTCGTCGGAAAGTGTCTTGTTCATAGTATTCTAGAACAAATCTACTCCTAAAAACTCCCTTCATATCATTCTATGTTTGGATTTCACATCGAGCTCTCTAAAGTACGTTTTGCAACTTTTTCCACTACATTGTTGCATATTAAGAAAATTCCAATGCAGCCACTCGAATACAAATAGGATTTTCGTAATCATAGAAGTCAAATATCTTCTCAATCTTCTCCTCCTAGTCTAGGTAGTCATTAGCACTACTAGACCCATTAAAGTTTGGAATCTACACCTTAAGATGCTCAGCTCCTTTAAGAGCCTTAAGCTCACATTCTTCTAACCTATCGTACTACTCTTCCTCATCATACTCCTCGACTTCATCTAACTCAAGTCTCCTTCTCGCAACGCCGTTAGCATGTCGGGGTAAGGGTAGGTTCACTTAGCAACTTTGAGGGCTTGATTCTCGCTAATCTGTTTTCTTAGCCTATCTCTCATTTCTCGGCCTTATTCAATAACAACCCTTTCTAGCGACCTTGTTCCTACTACTCTTTGTATAAAAATAGCTAGATTGGCCATAATGGCAACAAAGTCTTGTATATGCTTGTCCATAGTTCGTAAGGTAAGTTGGGTAATATGACTACGTCCATAAGCATTACTTTCAACATCCTTAATCTCTCTTTGAACACTAGGATTCGACATTCTCAATACGGGTTCAAAAAATACTCTATTCATATAGGAAATTCTCACAAACTTAGGAAATACAATTCAATCTAGCAAACTAAGAACTTACTTTGCTTTTCAAGTGAAAAACAAAGTATAGCAGAACATATACACTAGCAAGAACTACTTCAATACAACTTTCAGTTCTGACCTCAACCTTTAATACCAGGATTATATGATATGCCTAGGAGCTCAGTAATCACTTGAACTTATCGTAGGGAATGGGAACCATATGGGTCCTTTGAGATATCAAAGAAAACTAGAATGGAGGAGTTGGCAAACACAACATAGTAGCTTTCATGACGCTGCTCAGAAGATATGACACACTAGCGAATACGATATGACACACCAGCGAATACAAGCTAATGTCAAGGTCCACTCACTACTAATTCGAACTTACCATAGGGAATGTAACTTTCACTTAATATTACAAATCCTTATGTTCCGATCGAGGCCGAGTACTTACTTGCCAAGTTACCTGTAATGCCGTACCGAATGACCGCCCTTTATTCTGTGTTATGCCGAGTTGATAACTACTCTAATGCCAAGCTAACCAATCACTTGGCATCATCCTTACCGAAAGGCCGAGAGATAGAGAATTCGGATTGACTAGGCCATTCCTACTCAAACAAGCCCACCTGTATGTACTTTTTGTCCGCATTCCCTAATAACCTTACCAATGTAGCATCGCTACATGTATAATATCGTATGGAGAATCTGTAGCACCAATGATTGATTTCCTTGTATATTCATTTTTACCCTCTTGTATCATGTATATTACTTCTTTAGGAAATGTTCTTATTGTCTTTTCCCTTCTGGGCAAGTTACCCTAACTCACGAGTATAAATACCTTTATACTTGTAGCTATAACAGATCAGATTACCTTCAATATACTTGAGCACTTTCTTTCTTGTGTAAACACTGCTTGTTTACTCTTAACATCACTCTTATTCTTTCCCTTAAGCAAGGTTAGGTAGTGAGTAACCCCACTAGATTAATTCGTGCATCATATCGAATTGTGCCGTAAGTCTTCAATATGCAATAGCTTAAAAAGAAGAAATAGCTACATCAAAAGCAGTTTGAGTAAAAATTGACACCTCGTACTTCATAATTTACACATTTAATTAAACAAAAGATTACTTAACAATTAAGAAAAAATCCCAATTAACCCTAACGACTTTAAATAAGATATTAGGATGCACATTACACATTTTACAACAAAGAACACCCAAAGAAAAATCGAAAGAAAATAATAAAAAATAGGGAAAAAATTAGAAAAAAATAGGGTACCTTGCTACACTCTTTTCATTCCCAACCCAAATGACGACATGATAACAAGCCCTACCGACCACTAATAAAGTACCCCATGCTCCTCACTACTAACAAACACCCCAAAACTTGTCAATAAAAAATGACTGCCAATTTATTATGTATCAAACTATAAATATTTTAGTAGTTCATAAGAATAAGTCCCTAATTAATCAAAGATACTGAGAAAGAAAGTATGTTGATAAGAACTCTTTTGAGAAATCTATTACAAGACATCAAAGAATGATTGAAAATCGAACCCACCCCCCCTTTCAACGAAAGCACTGATGAACACAGGTTATTATTTTTCGGTTATTTTAGATGTACTTTCATGTGGAATAATTATTTTGATAAAAAAACTTAATATTTTATATACTTCTTTAAGAAACGCACTATTCACCGTAATTTTTTAATTAAAATAAATATAACAAATAATGTTGTTTGAGGCTTAAAGTTTTTTCGTAAGATTCTTATTTCATCTAATTCGATGCTATGTAGCTTGATTTTGATTTTATACATGTATAATATTTATTGTATTTTTACCCCTAAAAATAGCTAAATAGGCATTTTCTACAATAATTTAGTTTTTATAGAAATAATTGATGAAATTCACATATAATGACTTCTAGACACTTCTAATGATAATAGGATAAGTTGGAATTTATTTTGCATAAAATAATATTATTTACCTAATTAATCGTAATTTAAGGGCAAAAATGTAATTTTACGTATATAGGCGATAAACCTAATTACATTAAACAAGTTGTTAATTGAATTTCATATAATTTTTTGAGTCTATATGAATTTTGTTAGAATTATTTGATGATCTATGCTATTTATTATGAATTTTCCTAATTAAATTACTTAAATTAGTAATTGAGACATGTATTTAGTAATAATATGTTAAAATATATTAATTATTTGACTAAATCATGATTAAGAATACTTTGATCAGGTATGATTACTCATTGTTTTTGTTGTATCTCATAATATTATATGCATAGGGTTATGATATATATATGCTAGGAGTAGATAATATATGATTTATCATGTTTTATCTTAAAATTACGTAAAAATATATGTTATTTATATACTACAATATTAATGCGATATCACTTGCTATATGGCCTTATCTATATACTAGGATTAAAAATACTCTTTAGGAACTATCTTCTAAACAAAACACGTAATACGTACCGTCGAATTCATACGAACTAAACGATATTGACCTTATTAAAACTAAATTACTTTAGGCAATAAAATAGATATTTCATGTAACATTATAGAAAATATCGTCCTACGATTATCGTTTCATAATCGAAACGTAACTTCACTAATAAAATATATGATCAATATAATCAAAACAATATACCATAAATAGTATTAAAACCATGTATATTTGTTAATATAATATAATTTAGTATAACCTATACTTTAGCATGTATATAAATACACACACACACATACACACATGTACATACGTGTGTATGCCTACATTAATATATAAGCAATACATTTTAGAAGTATATATATATCTATATATATATGTAATATGTACATATGTATATAAACATATATATGAGCCATTGATCATCTCTAATTAGAGCTACCAAGTTTTACAAATTAAATTCCTATATTTTATCATTTACTTAGTTAAAAAGGCAAGTGTAGCTATCGTTTGTTAGTATAGATAAGTATAGTGTCGTCTCTACAAGAAAAATGATTCAAACACCAGTACTAAATATTCTTCTTATTAACTAGCTACCAAATTTATCAGTTGATGGAAATATTAAATTATCTAATTTACTAATTAAACTACACTAATCTACAACAACTTTTATCTAACACAATTGCTATAGAAACTATTAACACCACAATGATTTACATATAGACTTGCTTCACCACTTAATATGATATTACCAATATACTTTTTATCATAATACTTGCTATCTGCAAGAAATTATAGGTATGTAAGCATTCTTCTCAAAACTACTTACTTCTAATCATAATTGTGTTTATTAGAATCTCTTCTAAATTAACAGCCAATTCGAATTGCTTTAATGTACTTTGTTCATTTCCTTAAGAATACAACAACTTT
This sequence comes from Lumnitzera littorea, assembly GCA_024138015.1. Lineage (NCBI taxonomy): Eukaryota > Viridiplantae > Streptophyta > Magnoliopsida > Myrtales > Combretaceae > Lumnitzera > Lumnitzera littorea. Next base: position 95,364,457 of record JAMXBB010000008.1, read on the forward strand.
CCTAATAATATCTCTATTGTCAGGAGTAAGGTATTCCAATGAATTAGATTTATTCAATAGAATTGTCTCTTACATATTTTATTAAAATCTGGCCTAAGATAGTGTCGTATACTATACTGTATTTAGATTAATCAAGTTCTATTCACCAGAAATAACAATTATTAGGAACTCACTAATTTAAGCACTTATTCAAACCAAGTTGATGTAGCAAGTCCTAATTACTACTCATACATGATGAAATAACAAAATATATCAACAAAATGCAAAAATAACAAAGAAATTAACATAAGACAAGTAGAAAGAATACAACCTTGTTCTAAATTCTATTGTAGGAAGTTTTACAACAACGAATGATGAATTCCTATCGGCTCTCTCAAGTAATTCAGGGAAAAGTACGGTACAATACCTAGAAACTATGTTGAAAATGGAAATACAATGTAGACAAAGATGAATAGGTGTTGGTTAGTGATATGATGTTCTTTATCCAATGTTCTATCTCTCGATTTGGTGTTATATCTTCTCCTATCCTTTGATGTTGTCACCTCTTTGTCGTGGTATATTTATACTTGACTCGTTAAAGGACTTGAATTATACCACTTCAAGACATCACTTGATGTACAGACATGTTCTACATACTGGTTTGTATGAAAAAGTTGAAGAAAAACAGTTACATCTACTCCTATCATGCTTGTGACTCGAGGAGCGATAGTTTCGGAAAATAAGATTCTACATTAATCATAGCCATGACAATGGACGTGAACTCCTTATCGCTTCATTACAACTCATCATGCCTGTAATTGAGGTCATGATCACCCTCTTGATATGGCCATAATTGATAGGAGAATCAACATCACTTCCTCAATCACACCCCTGATGAAGGGAGTGATTAATGTTAAATTATACGATCTTTCTTCATTACGCTAGTGATCAAGTGAATCTTGATTCTACTTCAAGGTTTTCTTCTCCTCACGAATGTAATGGCCTTAAGAGACATTATTCTTCTCTAAATTTCATCTTCTTACTCGTGATCCATCAAAAATCAATAAATTGCACAATTAAGTACTAAAAACTTAAGAATTAAATCACAATTATGAACAATTTATGCCTGAATATGCTTTGAAAGTATAAGGAAATTCATTCTTATCAAACTTCCCCACACTTAAGCTTTGCTTGTCCTTAAGCAAACACTCAAAACAATCAATTGCACAATCAGCAAAGCATTCTCAATTGATTAACTTTGTGCCTACCACATTATATTCTTAGAACACACAAACCAATATTCTAAGATTAATCAAAGTAAAACACACTTCACCTTTACTATTTAATGATATCTTCTAAAGGCATAAAGTTAGCATAAAGTTAAATAGATCAAACAAAAATTGGTTATACTTCATCCACTTCTTTAAGTGTATAAAAACCCATTAATTACTTCTTAAGAACACTAATCTATAAGAAAAGTATATTGCATTAATTTTTCTCTTGTATTTCTACTTCTTTTATTGAATCTCTCTAAGGACAACTTACACATTACATTCTCATTTTTCTCTTTTTTTTTTTTCGAATAACCAAAGATTAGTAGCGGAGTCAAACTTTGCTCTTTTGAAGGATCAAAGCTCGCCCTTACTAACTTAATCCTTATAGATGCTTATTGTAATGGTATAAAGAAAAAAAAAATTAGCAACGGAGTCAGACTTTACTCTTCTGAAGGACTAAAGTCCACCCTTACTAATTCTGCCCTTGGTAATTCCATCTTTACACACTTCATTTTACTTTAACTTATATGAAGAGATTCTAAAGAAGTTTCAACAAGTAAATTACTTCATTTGCCATTTCATTTAAGGTTAAATGAACTCCCAAAAGTAATTGAAAAGTAGATATACTACTTACAAAGTTTAGATGCACAACCAATTAACTTTGAACTAACAACTCCGATTCACTTCTAACCTCTAAATTCATTCATTAAATAGCAAGTGTGCTTTACTTAGATTTGATCTCATAATTTTGATCATGTACACTAAGTCCACTAGAAGTAGTTAGGCACAAAATTTAAGTGCTACTATGCCAAATTTATAATCTACTTAGTAAACTCACAACTTAAAAACAAACAACTTAAATGAAAAACTTTTGATAAATAGAGATTACCCTTCCTTACACTTACTGAGAGGCATTGTCCTCAATGTCTAAGGAAAGCAAACATAAAAGAGGCATAGAAAAGGAATAACTAGAAAGATGAAAATTAATAAACAACAAGAAGTGGACTTCACTAAAATATGAAGTTTGACCATTTTATTGAGCTGTAAACTATCAGATAGTGCATCCTTTGAACACTATGACAATTTGAACAACAAAAGACACCTAACTATTAAGACAAAACAAAAACCAAATACAATAAACTCATAATATGAGAGTCTCCATTAATAGTACATTAGTGAGGTTAAGCTCTTAAAAAGATAAGGATTCTAAAAATAATAAAATACAACAAAAGAAAGAAAATAAGTTAGTTAGCCTCATCTCTTATCCCTTTGTCTGAATCATCTTCATCTTCCTCGGATGACTCTTCCTCACTCTCATCCCCAGCACCTTGTCTGGCTATTTCTTGCTGGGTTCCTTGAGTTTTTTCTTCATCATTACTGTCATCCTCTTCTAACCCTTCCTCCTCATCACCAGAGCCTTCCTCTTCCGACTCTTCATCTCCTTCTTATTCTTTTAGAGCACTTACGGGTGGTGATAAGGATCAAAACGGTAGTGGGTCGAATGAACAGAATGGCTATGAAGAATAGGAAGTGAACAGGGATTTTGAGTGTGAATATGTATGGATATCACACACCACGGCACAAACACAATCAGGGGTTTGAGCTCAAAATAGAGTTCGATATAACTTACGAATACTAAATGTTGCTCGGGGTTTCAAATAAGAGGTTAGATGTGACTCATTAACCGGTTCAAATGAAGGGGTTCACCACAATCTTAGGGTCAAGATTGATAAGAATGCGAGAACGATTAAGGAGTCTAATTAACAATCAATAATCCAGCAAATACTAACTCAAGTATAGCCTTGCTCGAAAGAGGAAAGATTCACTCTGTATGGGAATATGATTTTTGTATTCTTCTCTATATGTCTATATTTGTCCGTATGTTTACAACAGTTGCTGTCCTAAACTTCAGTAGCAAAACTATAAATAAAGTAAGTCTTAAACTCTAAAGAATTAAGCTTATAAATAAAATAAAGGAAAACATACACAAGAATACAAAACTGTACGTTTTACAAAACTCGACATGTCTTGGTAGGAGTAGTATCCAAATCGGATGGGGTCAACAGTTGGATGTCCGGTTCCGAGAAGAGGTCCTTGAGGTCTTGTATGTCTTAGTTGAAGCACTAGAGAGGTTAGCCCACAATTGCTAAGTCATAAAATCAGTTGGCACAAGTCTCTTTTTGATGTGCTAAGTGGTTCTTTGGTTCTGATTACTCGACTGTGTGGTCTTTCAGCACTTTGGCTGATGACAGACCTGATGCCAAGTGTTCATCTTCCTTCCTCTCGTCCTTCTGGCTACAATTTGGCCTTAGCAAGCATTGATAGGCCTCTGCTTAGATGTGGACGGAGGCTAATTCCCATCATTATCGCGAGGCTGAAAGGAAGTCGTCCTCAACATCAAGTGTTAAGTACGGACTGGGATGCCGAATAAGCTTATCTTCCCTTTTCTCGTCACCATGGGTGCTGAGTGAATCTGGATTTCCTCAATGCTCATTGGGGTTAAGCAATAGCTATTCCCATCCTTCTGAATAGTGTAAGTGTTAAGGAAACTGTTATGGATCACTTTCTGGTCATACTCCCAAGGTCGGCCAAAAAGTAAATTTGCAGCATTCATAAGGACCACATCAAATTCAATCTCGTCTTCGTACTGTCCTACCTTGAATGTAATTCGAGCATGCTTATACACATGGACCATACCCTTGTCATTAAACCACTTCAATCCATAGGGTCAGGGGTACGGGTAGGTTAGCAACTTCATCTTTTCCATTAACTCTACAAAGATGATGTTGGTATGACTACCTCCATCGATAACTACGGAACAGGTCTTCCTATGCACCAGGTACCACATATCAAACAAATTTTCTCTTTGTCCAGGATCTGCCTTCAGGTCAGCTCTTGTCGCCATAACTAAGAGTTTATTGAGGTCTTCGAGATAGACATCTTCTTCTATCAACTAGCCTTCAAAACTCTTGTCACTTTGACTTTTGATTTGAGCCTCGAGCTCTTCGTACTTCAAGACCATGACCCTCTCATTTGGGCATTGGTACACAATATATCCGTAGCCTAAGCATTTAAAGCTCTTCACTTCTTAGGCCTTGTGCCAGGTGTTTTTTCTTTCTTAGCAATTAGTTTCTTGATATGAACTGGTCGGCTGGGCTCTCCTTTCTCCATCTTCTTTTCTTGCCTTCTCTCGACATACCTCTCAAGCTTAAGGTTACCTTATTGAGGTCAGCTACTTGGCCTTTGATGCCTCTTCCTCTGTCTTTCTACTCTTAATGCCAAATTGATTAGTTCGTACAGAGAGTTAAATGGCTACAATTCAACTATGTCGGCAATGTCATCTCAGAGTTTACTCAGGAACCTAGCAATGGTACGGTCCTGTGGCTCAACAATTTCACATCTCATCATAAGGGTCTCAAACTCCTGTAAGTACTCTTCAACAGTGTTTCAACCCTGTCTCAAGTGCTAAGACGCATAGAGCATCTCTTGTTTGAAGTAGGTCGACACAAAGCGCTAATTCATCAATCGCTTCATAAGTCTCCATCTTCTGATTGGCTCTTCTCCTTCAACATTTCGCTTGGAAACTAACATATCCCACCAAAGACTTACATATTCAACAAGGGATAGTGAAGCCGACTTAACCTTTGTTTGATCATTACACTCATAGCACTTGAACAATTTCTCGACTCGGGGAACCCAGTCAAGGAACTCTTCAGGTTTGCTACTTCCACAAAAGGTCAACAACTTAAGCTTTATATTGTCAAATCCTCGGCCAGGTGCTCAAGGTTCATCCTTTGCATTCTTAGCAAGTCAGTTTACCTTAAATCAGCCACTTCTGTTCAACCTCTACTCAGCCATATCTCTTCTTGGCCTTAGCTTTCTTCTCCAGGCTCCATGGTTCAACTCGGAGTCAATACTCCTGTCATTGCCTCTTCTCGGCATTGGTAGGTTTTCTCTTCTTCTCAACCATTATTCATCATTATAAAGTTCATTTGAACCACTCCTACTGGTGGGTATCCATTCCCTCCTTTCTTTTCGGCCATCACGTTTGTAGCCTTTGACTAACCCAATAAGCTCCTGAATAGAGTCGGTGAGATTCTGAATCTGGTAGTCCAAGTTGTCAACACGTCACCTTAAGCTTCCACGAGGACTGTCTCTAATGTTGTTGACACTATCCTCAAACATTCTTGTTCGTATAGTAATTTACTAGAAAATTGAAGAAACAACAAAACAGAATTACAGTAACTCAGAAACAACCACTACTCGGCTTTTGCAACTACCATTACTGACAAACACTTTCACAACAACTAGAATCAACTACTATAACTAATGTTATAGGACTCGACTGCAGTACAATACTACGACTACTAAGAACATAAACAATACACTACGCTACAAAATGACAACGAACAGATGTTGAAATTGTTAAACAAACTTTGAAGAACACCAACACGTATGTCTCCCCAAAGCTTTGATAACAATATGATAGGGATCGAAACGGCAGCAGGTTGAATGAACATAATGGGTATGAAGAACATGGAGTAGGGGTTTTGAGTGTGAATGTGTATGAATATCATGCACCAAGGCACAAATACAATCAGGGGTTTGAGCTCGAAATAGAGTTCGATATGGCTCATAAATACTAAATATTGCTCGGGGTTTCAAACGAGAGATTAGATCTAACTCACTAACCAGTTTAAATGAAGGGGTTCACTACAATCTTAGGGTTAAGATTGATAAGAACACGGGAACGATTAAAGAGTCTAATCAACACTCAATAATCCGAAAAATGCTAACTTAAGTATAGCCTTGCTTGAAAGAGGAAAGATCTACTCTGTATGGGAATATGATTTCCGTATTCTTCTCTATATGTCTATATCTGTCTGTATATTTACAATAGTTGCTATTCATAATAAGTCCTAAACTCTAGTGGTAAAACTGTAAATAAAGTAGAAGTCCTTAAATTCTAAAGAATTGGGCTCATAAATAAAATAAAGGAAAATATATACAAGAATACAAATTTGTACGTTTTACAAAACTCAACATGTCTTGGGAGGAGTAGTATCCAAACCGAATGGGGTTAGCAGTTGGATGTCCAGGTTCGAGAAGGGGTCCTTGAGGTCTTATGTGTCTTGGTGAGATACCAAAGAGGTCGGCCCACAATTGCCGAGTCATAGAATCAGTCGGCATAAGTCTGTTTCTGATGTGCCGAGTGGTTCTTTGGTTCCGATTACTCGACCGTGTAATCTCTCGACACTTCAATTAACGACAGACCTGATGCCGAGTGTTCATCTTCCTTCCTCTTGTCCTTCTAGTTATAGTTCGGCCTTAGCAAGCATTGATAAGCCTTGGATTGGATGTAGTCGGAGGATGATTGCCATTAGGTAGGGTAACTAGAGGTTAACTAGGACCTACATTGTCCTAGGTTTGAGAACAAGAGAAATAAGAGGGAATAGCCATTCTTACTTTAGTGGCGATATTCTCTAAAAGCTCTACAATTCCCCTCTAAGTCTCCTTAATCTTAGCCACTTCAGTTTCCAATCTCTTTAAATTACCGACTAAGAAGCTCGATTTGGATGGTGCAAAATCAAGAGTACCAAGGTCCTCAATATCTAAATCAAGATTCAAGACTCTTGCACTACCCCACTGATTAAAAGGGGTTCTTGATAGCGGTTCAAGATCAGCACAAGAGTCTCTTGGCCTGTCACTTGTAACTCATAACCTCAGATTCTTGAGGATCCTCGTAATCAGGCCTCCAATGAAAATACCCTGACTTCTATCAAACATTTGCCAACAAAGTCCAAATGCGATTAGGATGCCCACATTCACCGGAAACACCTTCAGCACATTGTATAAGGGCAATAAATCATGTTCCCTTATCGCTCTAAGGCTCTCATGCTTCCCATAAATTGTTCTAATAAAAATATAGTGGAAAACTCAAGCACTAGTCTTCTTCAAAGTGAAAGCCTTAGACTTACTTGCCTTGAAACTATTCTCATTGGAGATTTCTCTCAAGAACTCATTTACTGAAGTTCCTTAGGGAAGACTCACTAACGAATCAACAAACTCATCATCCTTAAGCTTAACTCGGGTATACAACCCCATTGCTCGTACAAAAGGTTAACATATCAAAGGCATAAGTTCGTCCAAATGCAAAGAACTCTACCTCAATGTCTATTTTTGAGCCAATATACTCGTACTTAATCTTAAATGATGAGAGGAAAGCTAAATTTATTTGTTTATAAGTCTTCTCCTAAACAGTGAATAGTTTTAGCCATGGCCCACTTCTTAACAATCTTTGCATGGCTATCTTCAAGCCGTATTTCCTTAATACATCCCAATCTATGACATAGTGTCGCTTGATAAACTTCTTAGTAGCAAATTCCTTGAATCTATCTTTCTATATTGCAGTCATACTAGCTGGTGGAGTGACTGCCCTATTGGAACTTATTGCATCGAATCGTTTAGGAGGAGGAGAAGGAGATCGATCAGCCCAAGTCTCTTATGCTGAGAAGTGGTTGATTTTTTTTGTGTCATATGCAAAAATTAGTGTTAGTTTAAACTCATGTACAATTCAAGTACAATTTAGACTAAGCAAACCCATTCCAACTTCCTTCAACTTACAAACATAAAGTATCTATCGACTAATCATGATCAACCCTAGCCAACTTCCAAGTACACACTACATAAGAGAATTCATAATGACTCAACTTGTAACCTAAGCGTCAACTAAGGAGTAGTATCTCCCCTCAACTATACAACAATCAACTTCACAACACTTCAACATAAAGAACAACAACTAGCAATATAATCTTACATAACTTGATAGATGTTATGCTTGAAAAATTAAATACTTACCTTTATTAAGGCCATGATTGCAATGTTTACCTTCCATCCTCCATCTACGTCCTTACATTTTGTGAAATTCTTCTCCTTGCTCTATAATTCTATGACTTTCACTTGATGTTTCCTTTCTTTGTACATCAAACTATAAACAAAGATACTTAAAACAATCCATACAAATAACAATAACAATAATAAATTAATTTAAAATTCAACAAACTTCAAAGTACTCAAAATAAACCAAACAGAATTATTAGTCTAATCAAGAATACATGCTTGTTTAACATCTCAAGCTTGATGTCTCTATAGGCTTTCGGCTTCATTCCTTGACTAGAGAAGTCTTAATTTCTCCTTACCTTAAAGTTATATCTTAGACTTATTCTCTCAAGTTTGCCTCAGTATTTCTTGGAAAAGATCCTAAAGCCCTTTCTGAAAGTGCTTTTTCAATCTACCCAACTTAGTTTTCTAAGTTATGGATCGATGCCTCTTGATTTCTTAAAGCGGTTTTAGCAGCTTGGTAACGTGTTTCAAAAGTCTTGATGTATTGAGCCAACATCTCCTTAATGGACATTGGCTTATTCTAAGGGGGAGGCACTTATCTCTGAAATCCAGGAGGTTGCATGTTAGAACTTTAACTAGTGTTGTTAATCCATCTAAAATTTAGATGATTTCTCTAACCCAAATTGTATGTGTTATTGAAAGGATCATTCCTTGGTCTGATCGAGTTCCCCATGTAATTAACATCTTCCACTTGATTAATCTCTGATGAGCTTACCAACTTAGAATCTGAAACTACTAAAACCTTGTTCTGACCCATTGTGAGACTATTAAGCTTCCTTGTCAACACCTTCACCTTATGTGCTAGAACAAAAGTAGCATCCAACTTATGTTTTCCTACTAACTTTCTTTTTCTTCCTCTTATAGGTGACCATTGATAATGGTTATTAGCCATATCTTTGAATAATTGGATACATTGCTCCAATGATTTATGATTTAGGCTCCCTCTAGCATCTGCATCAATGAGCTATTTAATTGTATAGTTCATCACATTGTAGAATGTCTAAACTTAATGCCAATCTAGAAGACCATGATGGGGGTACTTCCTTAACAATTCCTTCCACTTATTTGACAAAAAGAATAGATATCTACCCTTAGTTTTGATGTTCATGAGGGTGGGAAGTATTTTCTTATAAATAGCTCAACCATCTCTTGCTAAGTATTGATGGAATTCCTTAGCATAGAGTTGAGCCACTACTTGGCATTAGACCTTAATGAAAACGGGAATAGCCTAAGGTAGATAACGTCCTTTGAAACTCCACTTATCTTAAAGGTATTGTAAATCTCCAAGAATTGCTGCAAATGGTTGTTGGGGTCTTCATCACTAAACTTATCAAACTGGACACACTGTTGGATCATTCGAATGATACTCGGCTTGATCTCAAAAGTATTAGCTTAAACCCTAGGCCGAGCAATGCTAGTACTAGCCCCATCCAAGTTAGGCCTACAATATTCCAACATTGTCCTTAAAGCTACAGGCGGATTTACTCTTAGCTCGTTTCTTGCTTGTACTACATTCCAATTTCCATCAAGAGGTGGGTCCAAATTCAATGGCAAATCTCTTTAGATACCATCTTCCAAATTCAAGAACTAGTTTTCTAATGGTGGCTCGACATTTTGATTTTGATTATTCATTCTAAATGATTCTATTTTGATTCACGACGGTTCTCGTGCTCTTACTTCCTTATTACCATATGCTTGCTTCTCAAAATATTCTTGGACTTTCTTCAAGTTACTTTTAAGTGTTCCCTTGGGTTTAAGATCAAAGTCAGCTAGATCAATTATGTTGCTCCGAGTCATAAACTACAAATTAGCAAATAAGCCGATATGAGCACAAATATTCCAACTAAACTAATAACAACTATAAAAGAAAACAAATGCTAGAAGAATAGGAACCCTAATTTTCTTAGTGATGATGCCGTTTCCCCAATAACAACGCCAAAAACTTAATCGCCTCTAATTAGAGCTACCAAGTCTTACAAATTAAATTCCTATATTTTATCCTTTACTCAGTTAAATAGGCACGTGTAACTATCATTTATTAGTATGGATAAGTATATGATCGTCTCTACAAGGAAAATGATTCAAACACTAGTATTAAATATTCTTGCTATTTACTAGCTACCAAATTTATCAGTTGATGGAAAGATTAAATTATTTAATTTACTAACTAAACTACACTAATCCACAACAACTTTTATCTAACACAAAGGCTATAGAAACTATTAACACCACAACAATTTATATACAAATTTGCTTCACCACTTAATATGATATTACCAATATACTTTTTATCATAATACTTATTATCTATAAGAAATTATAGGTATGTAAGCATTCTTCTCAAAACTACTTACTTCTAATCATAATTGTGTCTATTAGAATCTCTTCTAAATTAACAGCTAACTCGGATTGCATTAATGATGTGTAATTTGTCCATTTCCCTAAGAATGTAGCAACTTTCCTAATAATATCTCTATTATTAAGAGTAAGGTGTTCCAATGAATTGGATTTACTTAATAGAATTGTCTCTTGACATATTTGATTGAAATCTAGCCTAAGACATTGTCGTACACTATACTGTACTTAGATTAATTAAGTTTAACTCACCAGAAATAACAATTATCAAAAACTCACTAATTTAAGAACTTATTATTACCAAGTTGATGTAGTAAGTCCTGATTACTACTCATACATAATGAAATAATAAAATATATCAACAAAATGCAAAAATAACAAAGAAATTAACATAAGACAAGGAGAAAGATACAACCCCGTTATGAATTCCACTGTAGGAAGTTTTATAACAACAATTGATGAATTCTCGTCGGCTCTCTCGAGTAATTTAGGGAAAAGTACGGTACAACACTTAGAAACTATGCTGAAAAATGGAAATACAATGGGTACAAAGATGAATAGGTGTTGGTTGGTGATATGATGTTCTTTATCTGGTGTTATATCTTCTCCTATCCTCTAATGTTGTCACCTCTTTGTCGTGGTATATTTTTGCTTAACTTGTCAAAGGACTCAAATTATACTACTTCAAGATACTGCCTAATGTACAAACATGTTCCACGTACTGGTTCGTATGAGAAAGTTGAAGAAGAACAGTTACGTCTACTCCTATTACGCCTGTGACTCGAGGAGTGATAGTCATAGAAAATAAGATTCTATACTAATCACGGCCATGAAAGTAGACGTGAACTCCTCGTCACTTCATTACAACTCATCATGCTTGTAATTGAAGGCATGATCACCCTCCAGTTATACAATTATGGTCGTAAATGACAGGGGGGTCAACATCACTTCCTCAATTACGCTTGTGATAAAAGGGAGTAATCAATGCTAACCAATGCAATCTTTCTTCATCATGCCTGTAATCGAGTGAATCTTAATTCTACTTCAAGGTTTTCTTCCCCTCACAACTGTAATAGCCTTAAGAGTCATTATTCTTATGTAAATTTCATCCTTATGCTCGTGATTCATCTAAAATCAATAAATTATACAATTAAGTACCAAAAACTTAAGAATTTAATTACAATTATGAACAATTTATGCCTAAATATACCTCGAAAGTATAGGGTAATTTACACTTATCAACCACTCTATTAAATATCTATATAAATAATATTTCAACCAAGTAATATAACAATATGAAAAGATAGATAAAACCTTAATGTTTTTGTAAAGCTTATGAAAACTAAATCTAGGTTTTGGTATATATAAGACTTCCAAGTGAGTGGAACACTGATGTTACAAACCTATTGGAGTGAACTTCAGTACAAGTAAATGGGATTTATGGAGATTGGATTATATGCTCGCTTATGGTTGTGAGTAGTTGTTTTTGTAAATGCTATGCATGTGCTTAGTTACCGAGATGCTGATAAGTAGCTAAACTACATATTTTGTTGTGTTAGTTGACCTTGTTTGGTGTGTTATGAATTGGCTTATCGCCCTTGTGTAGACTAATCGAAACACGAACTAAAACTATAAACGGACCTGTATCATATCCTACTATGGGACGGTTAGGTTTCTTCAGTTAAATTCCGACAGACATGCATCATATCCCACTTGGGGACAATAGGTTTCTTTGATTAAATTTCGATGCCTTTAATGAGGTACAGTGAAATGGCCTTTCCCCACCTTTGGTCAAACTAAATGAAAGGAGAGGAGGTTATGGTCAGGTTAAGGGCATTAGGTTCGAAGGTTGTTGCTAGCGGAGTAGGAGTCTCCATTGCATAAGCCCGGAATTAGCCATGAGAGGGCCTCATGGCCTTTATGATTGGCACTATGGTTGTCATATCACAACTCTTCAAACTAGGTTCGAGTGGGTAAAATTTCTATAACCTCATAATGGACTGGATAACGTTATGTGGATGATACATTACTTGTTCATGCATTACACATAATAATTGCTTGATAAGTTGGTTGCATTGTTCAAGTTGTATATGCTTTTTGCCTTTTGCCCCTTATTGAGCTATGGTTTTCTCACTCCCCAATAGATATGCCTATAGATTCTGCGTAAACATGCCTCGTAACGATCACCTCCAAGGGTGGAAAAAGGGTATATTTAGGCTTGAGTGAGAAGAAACTAACAAGGAGCTATGCTTTAAAACTTTTTGTTTACTATTGGATCGATTAGGCCATCTGAGTGATCTAGTTGGATTCTTACTTTTGAGTCATATTACGCATTGGTGTACTTTTATAAACACTATGTATCTAACTCTCTTGTACATATAAGTTTTTATGTATATAGACCTGAGTATATTTGTAGAATTGTGAATGCTTCAAAGTAATTTGTCATATGAGCCTTATGTATGTCAAGGTTATGTTAGCGATTGAGTGAGTAGTTTTTGGTATAAAATTGATATACATGACAGACTGTTACGACTTCACAATGTTTAGGGGATGACAAAATCTTTTCTGATTAGTCAAAGCATAAGTTAGTCAATGCAATTGAAGTTCAAGAGCGAATTCTAGCATGTGAAGGTTTATGGTAGGATCAACCAATAAAGGGGTGACCAAATGCTGAAACTTTAGGAAGTCAACCTAAGCAATTGAGTGACCGATCATTTGGTTGACTCAATTAAAGACTGTTTTCAAGCCAATTCCATTGAATGCATGGGCTTCATTAGTTGTTTTCCTTATTTTATGTTATTTGTTACTATTTTATTTAGGTTCAACCATTTAAGTTTAGGCCATTTTATTTTGATGTTATTCCATTTTATTAGTTTCATTTTTTATTGGCAAAGTTTTTCATAGTCAATATATAGAGTTTTATCTATCTTCATGGTGTTGTAAACCTTTATTTTTTACTATTGAATATTAAGAATTTCATCTTTTATTCTTATCATGTTCTTATCAATCTATATTTGAATTTTAGTGAACCAGTTGATTGAACCAGCATATGTCATGTTGACTCTTTTAACATCCATAAGAATTTCACAAAACCTATATAATATTTGTTAGTAACTCAATCATAAACTAGTTTGATTTTGTTATTCATGAGTTTTACTGAATAATCAATTTTGTCCATATCTTTTAATTTACCATCATCAATAAGCACTACAAAACCCTAAACTAGTTGATTTTTTAACACTTTCACATACGTTAGTCTTGAATGCTTTTAACTAGCTAAAATGCCTTGATAATTAATTTTAAAATAAGGGATGCATTAGTAATTTGACCTTTTATGGTTAATTCTATAATTATGAAATTATAGTTTCAAATTTTATATTTATGCTTGTCATGGAAATACTTAATTGAGTAATTCATAATTTGGTAGAGGAAGGAACCCTGATACGAATCAAGTTGAAAAGTATATATTAGCTTATCCAGTATGTTCTTCGTAGATGATATTTTGCTAATGGGAGAAGCTAATACAGAAAATGCCAAAATTATCTAAAAAGTGATGGAGGTGTTTAGAGATATGTTTGGGTAAAGGGTACATTATAGCAAATCGTGTGTTCTCTTTTCTAGGAAAATGTATGAGAGACTGAAGGAAGAAGTCTGTGCTTGGAATAAGAGTAGAAGCTGACATAGGGAAATTTCTAAGCCTTCCTATCAAAGGAGGAGGAAGAATCGCAGATTGTAATTTAGACTTTATCTTAGAGAAGACTCAAAGGAAACTTGCAAGCTAGAAGTTAATTTTACTAAGCTTTGTAGGGAAGAAAATCTGAATTTCTTCAACACTTGAAAATATAAGTAATTGCTATTCTCAAATGATTTCATTACCAAAAAAGTTGATAAAAAAAGATGGAGAAAATACACATAAGTTTCTTTTAGGGTTTAGCGAAATATAAGCGAAAGTTTCACTGGATCTCATAGTCTATGTTATATAAACTTTAAGAGGATGGAGGATAGAGGCTGTTAGACTTGAAGAAAGGGAATAAAGTTAATTTTGTAAAACTTGTATGGCAGATTAAGTTAAAGAATCTACTATGGACAAACTTTGTAAGATATAAACACTAAGATGATGGGTTCAAAAGGAAACATAGCTCAAGGTTCTTTAAAAAAACTACAGCAAATGTCTACATGGCAAGAAGATAAGCTCATTATTAGAACTAGTAATGGTAAGTGGTGATAGTTGTAAACTCCACAAATTTAGCTATTTAAATGGTAGAATTAAACTCTAGTATTGTAAATAATCTTGCAAGTCGATAAGACTAATTAAGATAAAAATTTTATTAAATAATGAAATTAAATATATCAAAAGCAATAAAAACCTTAAAAATTTTATCGAAACCTAAATCGCGTACGAAAACCTTAAACTCTATGTATGCATAAGTACTCGAATTTGATAAAAACTCTAAAACTATAAACCAAAACTTATAAAATGAATAATTATACCTTAAAAGTATTAAAAATCCAATAGAATACGATTATTGACCAATACGCATAATCATTTAAAATTATTAACGAACGCGTTGAGATAACTCACATATATTATAAACGTAACAAGTAACAATTTAATTAATTAAATTTATAAATTTATGAATATTATTTCATAATTATTATTAAGTCTTTAATTTTACATTTAGAAAATTTAACCTCAGGATTCTTAATTTTTCTTTCTTTTTTCTTCCTTTTTCTTTTTCCTTTTTTTCTTCTTCAATTTTTCCCTCTTCTACGTCTTTTTTCTTCTCCTTTCCAGAATGTTGGTAGCAGCCTATGTGCTAATTAAGAAGACCAAACAAAAGTCACAAGATAAGCTTTAGTCAAATCAACCATCATTATATCTTATCTTTCCTTTTCTTTTGTTTTCTTTTACTTCTTCTATTTTCTTTGGTTTTAGTTGGCTGCAAACTCCCTCAATTTGCTTTATTTTAAGTCTTTATACAAACTAAGATCTAAAGAAAACAAAACACAAATTTCTATTGTTTTCTTTCCCTTTCAAACCGTGAACATCCTTTTCTTTTTCTCAATTTTCTTATGCTTTCAAAAGATAATAATTAAGAAGAAGAAGAAAAGCTTAGGGGTTTCTAATTCAAGATACTTTAAGGACGAGTATTTAGTATGTATATTATGTTTATTTTGTATCAATTATTTTTATGTGTTCATGTACATATGTAATATAAGGTTACGTATTAGATATTTATGTAGGATTTGTATTTCTTTATGTATAAAGGTTCATGAATGTATAAATACTAATGTACGTTCATTTATATGTACATGTTATATTTAATATGTAGCATAAAAGACTATGGGTATATATATCTAAATATGTTTGTATGTGTATACTATATGTATAATTAGGTTTGTATAATTTTCATTACATGTATATATGTATAATATGTCATCGAAATTATATATATATTTATGTATGTATAAAGTACAAAAATACTAACCTAAGGTATATATTCGATGTATATATATGTGTGTATACAATGGTAATTATATCAAGTATTTTCAATATATACAAATATATATATTTATAGACATGATATATATATATGCATATGTATTTGTGTATAATATAATGTATATTAAGTATTTTTAGTATATATATATATATGTAAATATGATCGTACATGTATGTATATATATATAACAGAAAAATACAAGTATATATATATATGAATATCGTATAAGTATATACATACGTATATGTATGTAATATATTTAGGGTTACATTATTATAGTACATTAGTATATTATACATATAAAAATACGTATATGAATAGTATAGTATAGATAGAAATGCAGGTATATTTGAATAGTACATATGTAATATACTATAATATTAATTTAATAAATAAAGTAAAATAGTAAATATGAATATATATGTTTATACAGTAACTCTTAAAGAAATATAAAATAACTAATTTATAAAATGAAATAAAATATAATAATAAATATTACTATATATATATTACGTAAAAATATAAAATAAGAAAAAAATTGAAAATGTACAAAAAAATTCGAAAATGACATAGGGTGATTTCCTATGCTACCATGTCAACTTTTATTAAATATAAATAAATTCGTAATTAAAAATAGTAATAAAATAATTAATTAATTAATTAAATATTAAAATAGTAAAAATGAATTAGATAAGTTTTAAACCTTAAAAATAGTGAAATAAGGAAATTATGATAAAATAAACTCAAAAAGAAGAAAATTTCAAAATATAAGTCTTAGATATTTATTAACTCATAAATAGGTAAAGAAAAGCTTAAAATAGTAAATTATAATTATTTAGGTCAAAATAATAAAATTCGCAATATTTTTACACCATAATGGAAAATGCATGTTATAACATCTAAAACGAACCCCACTATATAAAAATATATCCGAAAATGATAAAAATCGACACTAAGTTAATAAAAATCGGAGTTAAAACGAAAAGGTTGTATACAATTAAAAATTTATGATAAACCAAGAAAAATAAGTAAAAGATTTCAATTAAACTATGTTTGTACTATACTTAGGTTTTAGTAGAAAACTAGGTAAATAATGATAGATATTTTGGTTAACAAAGAAATCTAGTTTTTTAGAACACTTATAAGCTTTCTTATCTTTTAGATATTCGATTATCGAGTTCTATAATTCTCAAAGGCCTAAAAAGTGAGCATTAACCCAAGTGAAAGAGTTTTTATAATCTACTATCTGCTTGCTATTTGTTATTTGTGTGTTGTTTGTTGGTTGATATTGATTGTTTGATTGAACAACTAATTGCTTTGTGTGCTATCATCTATGTGATCATTTTCTTAAACTGGTAAATATAACTATTCGACTAAAATAACTAGGTATATTTGTCGCATGTCTATGACCTAATTGGTATACCAATGGAGAGTGCTAACTTTGCAGATTTTTTAGAAAAGTATTTTTGGAAAACGTCTTTCCTATCTTAAATATATTTTGTATGATTTCTGTAAGGGCTCGTAACGTCCGTGAATAATATTTTTATTGTTAAGGCAAAGCTCGCATTGCATCTCCAATTGATTATGAGAGGACTCATATATTTGTGCTTAAGGGGCCTTAGATATATTTTGATAGTGAGAGGACTCGCTTTATGTGCTCGAGGGGGTCTTGGATATGTTTGGTGGATGGCCCTAGTTGGGGTTTATCTATATTGATTGATGTTTTTCGAACTAGGGTAATTGTTGAGTATCGTCTAGTGGGACCATGCACTTAGGCAACCTCATGCGGTTAAGGTGAAGTATTCTGTATGAGTAAATACGGAGGAAAAATCGACGTGTAAACAACGTAAATTTACACCTTCCATAGTTTCGGATTTCTATGGATCTGATGCCTATGCATTCATTTCGCTTGTAGATAGATTGCATATGTGTTAATAATGTTTGATAACTTGATTGGACGATAGTAGAGAGGAATGAACGCACTGAGCCATGGTTTACTTATTCCCCTATAGTTTCTTTTGCAGGTTCCTTTAAGTAGGGATTGGGATAACCTTTAGAGCAAAGTACAAGCCGAAGATAGGTTTGATAATGTTAGAGTTGATTGAGATGTGTATAGTGGATATAGAAACAAATGATGTAGAAAATGTTTATATAATAAGATTATGTGTGATATAGTATTTCTTGTAAATTATTAAGTTATTTTACCTTATTTTAGCATTTGATAGGAGATATCAATTCTCTGTGGTTCTGGTGAGTTGTGGAATATCAGATATCCATAGTCGCTTATATTTTATAGCAAATTATTTAATTAAAATCGAAAACCTTAGTGTTTAATTATTTAGAGTCTTGCAATATCTAACTTATAAGGCGATTTTTATATCATGGATGCATGCATGATATAAAAATTTTAGATAATCCTATTAGGCTCTCCTTAGGGTCATAATAATAATAGATATCATAGGTATGACTCTTAGCCGAACTCCTAGTGGTTCGTTAGCCATACGTAGCGGTGTACTAGAAAAAAGACCCCTGTGGCATTGCTAATGAGGGCCCTTCAATGCTCAAGTTAGCGAGGAGAGTGTTTGATAGTAAATGAGAGTTCTTAAGAGGTTCTAAGGTTCAAAGATCCAAAGATCTCTTGACCTGGTGGCTTTGCTCCCATTTATAGGTTAAGGGGACTAATCTGCTCAAACATGTAGCAAGAGGGGATTAGTTGGTGCACAATCTGACAAGGTGGCATTATTAGTACAAGAAAAGACTTCTACCATTATGTCTATTGGTAGATGCTTAGGGCATGGGCTTGCCCCATTAACAGAAGGTAGCCACCTTAGCTTGGTGACTAGTTAGTAAGCTATGTATTAAGTGGTCATTTGGTATTTAATGAGGAGAGAGAGAGGCGAGGAGAAGAGGATAAGCTTTGCTATGTTGAGCGGTACACTCCTCGAGCACTATCTTGAGAGGGGATTGAGCTCTTTTCGATGATGCTAGGAGGAAAAGCTTGGGTGGCCATAAGAAAAAACTCTTAGAGGGCTCAGGGTTAGACTCGATTGAGTAGGCAAAGCTAAGGCATGTACCCAAGCTCATTCTCCTCTACGCTAGGGAGGGGGCATAGACCGCACTAACTGAGCTCTTAAGTGGGATTGGGCCTCAAGAGTCTTGAGTTAGGGGGCGACCATCAACAGTAAGCATATAGGCTTTTAGAGAGATAATGGGCTATAGATGGAGAAGTTTGTAAAGGGCTTTTTGGTCTAATTACAAGGGAGGGGAAAATATTTCCCTTGTAGAGGCTTGGGAAGGCATAGATAAGTAGAGAGAGGATAAAATAATGTATCTGATCACTGATGACATAGCAAAGAAACTAGTGATAACTCTTATTTTAAATATATTTCACATGGTGATTTTATAGTATTTCCCTTACATCTCTAGTTTTTTTTTTTTTTAAAGAAATTGATACTTAATTGAGTAAAATTTTGATTTCAAGGTTTAAACGCGTTCTTGGATTGAAAACAAAGGAAAAAAATCAAGTTTCACTCAATTTGGAGTTCAAATAAATGAGTTATGAAGTTTTGAAATTACATAAACAATAAGCGAAAGTGGTAATTTTTTATCAGAAAGTTATACAGTTTGGGACACAACTGCGTCCCTAGGCTATGTCTACACAGGATGATTTTTGTATCAAGGTCAGTAAGTTACATAACTTGGGGGACACAATTGTGTCCTAGGCTTTGTCTGGTGACAAAAAAAAAGAAACTTCATAATACATTATATAAAGACTTGTGAAGGTTTCGCACATAACTTTTGACATTAAAAAGAGAAGAGACTTGAAGAGAAGAAGGAGAGAAGAAGGAGAAAGAGGTGAAAGCAATACCTAAATTCAAGATTGAAGAAGATTTCTCATCAACAAAACGGGTTTTTCATGTTTTATTTCTTGATTTTGTTGCAATTCATTTTTAATTTCATCATGATAGCTTAAGATTCTAGTATTTAGAATTATGGAACCTAAGGTTTCATGTGACTATTAGATTTATTGATAATTTTCAATAAAGTTTCTATCTTTCTTGATTAATTATGTGTTTTAATTATTAATTGATATTTCTAGGGTATCAATCTATGATATTATACATGATGATTGATAAATCACATGAATAATGGGATCTTGACATAATTGGAGAGAATTGCATGTGTACTTAGAGGTAAGATATATGATTCTTCCAGAAAGTTATTCTTTTGTATAGGAATTCATTGTACATAAATGCGATTCTAAATTGTATTGCTAAGTGAAGAGATTCCGATAAATAATTTAGGATTAAGGTTAATATGCTTGAGAAAGATGTTAACTTTAGTTGTGAATCCTTCACCATGTATTAAATGCAGATTTCAAAGCTATCATAGATATCAATATTCTTAAAATATCATGTGTTGTTTTTGTAACTTAACTCTCTCTCGGCCTAAGGCCCAACGATTGAAGCCCATCATAAGGTACACCTAGTGGGCACCCGAGTAGGCAATAGTCCCACACGTCATACCATAACTCCCTCGTGAGTCTATGAGCTTGCACTAATGAAGAATGCTAAGCTAGGGCAAGCCAATTCCCCCATCATAATGTGCCCGACGAGCAAAATGACGAATGATCAAATAGATTAGCCCCCAACTGATGAGCCAATGCCTGCCAATTGTCTAAGGTGAGCCCAAGGCTCAACTCCTTCCATCAAGCATCGACTAACCCTCGATGAGTGCCTTAGCTCGACCTTTGTCTTTAGCGGCTACAACCTACTGCAACTTATTAATGAGCATTTGACATTTGTAGTATGGTCAATATACCGAATATCTCTACCCTTGCCAAATTACTAAACTGTAGATTTGTTGGTTCAATCAACCATGGCCTATCACTTGTAGTGAAGCTCTATCACCCACCATGGAGCATATTGTTTCCCAGCGATCAGTATGAATGAATCCTTGAAAGGTGACAAGCACTAATAAGTAAGACATTCCTATCGGACCTAAATTTTCCAGATCTTTGTCTCTCTCTCTCTCTCTCTATTATTTTGGACCCCTTCACCTCTCTCTCAATAGAGAAAAGGAGCAACACATACATACCTAGTGAGTATCGTCCACTTGGTATCTAGTGCTTGCCTTCCCCTTTCTTTGTCCTCCTTGTTAACTTGAGCATCGGAGGGTCTCGTAGCCTTGATCATAGGGGGCTTTTTGCAAGTATCAGGAGCAAGAGGCAAAGTTCAACCTAATCCAACCTTACTTCTTAGTTAGTCTTCCATTTTGGCACCCACCATTTTAGGCCACCATGATGTTAATGGCTAAAAGCAAAAACAATAATCCATAAGCTTCCCATATGGAAGATTCTCATACCTCCTAACAAGGTGGAGGAAATAAACCCCTTCCATCTCAATATGGAAACACTAAAGTTTAGGAGCTCAGGTTACTCGTTTAGCAAATGCTAGAAGAAAACAGAAAATACCATGAATCTACTATAGCTATGTACAAAGATGTAACACTGCTCAAAAACACATCTCTAAAGTGTCTAAGCAGGGAAGCAATGGTTGAGTCCTCCTCACAATCGAGCGACAATGATGAATAGTGTAATGTACGCCCATCGTGCTCATGCGAACACATTCAGCATGATCACTAGCAACACGAAGACCTTCAAAAGCAACTCAATGGCAACCATAGTAAAACATACGTAGAGGATGAGTGCATAGCGACTGGTAAACCAATTGATAGCCTATCATTGAAGCCATCACCAAAAGACTATGAATATATGAACATGGATGAGCTCAATAAGCACATCCACTACGCTTTTAGAGTGCATAATCAAAAGAAGGTTGAATTGTCTACATGAACATCATGTTCTATGTCGATGAAGAGCCCCTTCATATCCTCAATCCTTAAGGAAACACTCTCGACCTATGCAAGGTTATCACATCTCAATACTTACAAGGGTACTACTAATCCAAATGACCACCTTATCTACTTTTGATTAATGATGAGCCTCTACAACTTCTTAGATGCCATCATGTGCAAGGCCTTTCCTAGTAAATTATCGAAAGCCGCCTTGCTTTGGTTTAACACCCTTCTTGAGGTGTCAATCACTTCATTCAATGACTTAGAAAGTAAGTTCTGACAACACTTCCTTAGTTCTTGAGTTCCATTACAAGATTACTCTATGCTCTATAATTTTAGACGATGGCCCAATGAAAGCTTGTGTGCATATCTCAAGCACTTCAATTGAACAAAGCTGCAAGTTTCCAAGCTAGACACAAGGACGGCTCTACAAGTACTCCTAACGGGTATAGATCCAAATGAAAAGCTCTTCAACACTGTATCTTTAGATAAGCCTAACTCCTTAGACGAATTCATGAGAGTCACTGAGAAATACATAACTCAAGAGGACGCTATCAAGGCTTAGTTCAAGGTAGAAAATAACACTTACATCTCAATGAAAGATCATTTGGGACTTTGTAACCCTAGACCACAACCACCTACATAAGAAAAGCGTAATAAGCAAAGTCATAAGTTCTAAGACCACACCTCACACATACCTTTAACCTGACCAATCGGTGAAATCATTTATGAGGTCTAAGAGCAACTTCCGTAACCCCTAAGCATCTACAAGACTCCAGAAGTAACGAACTCGGGCAAACAGTAACAAATGTCACCATCTCAAGAATGCAATTAAAGGCCTTGTTCACAAAGGTCGCATTAACTATTTCTTTGTAGATGAGAAGAACCGAATCTAGTGGCCCACTCAATGCCATCGAGTAGATAACCAACAACAACCCAATCATCAATAGGATAATCCCCCCACGAATGAACAAAATCAAAGGGGACAATGAGGTTAGGTCAACTCCATATTTGGTGCACCTAACCACCATTTTAGTGACACCACTCTCACTCCCAAGCATAAGGTCCATATTATTCGAAGTAAGAAGATAAAGATTGACATAGCAATAACCTTCAACTATAAAGATGAGCAAGGCTTCAACCCTCCCCATAGCAATGCACTCATCATAAGTGCCGAAATTGGGTATTTCAACAACCCTAAGACATTCATTGACAATGAGAATTCAGTAGATGTACTCTTTGATAATGCCTTTGAGTAAATGAAAGAATAGCTCAATGAACCCCTTCAATTGTATAAACATAACCTCACCAAGTTTGGAGGTGGTAGGCTAGTGCTAGCAAAGGGGATCATCACCCTGCCTGTTCGACTAAGCAATGGCGAAAATCGTCATTGCCCAGTCCATCGACTTCATCATTATCAACATTGGTCACCATACAGTGCCATCCTCGATAGACCAAGCATAACAAAATTGGACATGCTCATTAACTAGAAATGCCTCAAGGCGAAGTTCATGACCTTAATTAGAGTTGACAAGGCTAGAGGTGATTAGGCTCTATCCAAGACACTCTACCTGAAAGCACAATCTAGAAACAATGTCATGAACATCAAGTCTACCAACCCCCTTACTTTAACACTACATGGAGAGCCAGCAAAGAAGACCATCAAAGTCTAAATTTCTTATGCTCCAAGAATGATAACTAAAATAGGGGTTGAATTGCTAGATGAAAACAAGCTTAAGCTAACAAAGTTCCTTAAGTAGAACTCAAACATCTTTGCATCTACCCTAAAAGACATGCCGAGGATCATCCACATACCTAAAGTAACCCACCACCTCAATGTCAACCTACCATGCAACTTGTCAAGCAAAAGAAGCAACATGTCGCACTCGAACATCAGATCACAATTAAAGAAGAAGCACAGAAGCTGCTTTGCACAAGCTTCATTCAATATGAGAGGTATCCCTCTTAGCTCACCAACACGATGCTTATCAAGAAAGCAAATGGGAAATGGCACATTTATGTTGACTATACCGATCTTAATAAGGCATGCCTAACAAACTTTACTCCCTTACCACGCATGGATTGACCAGCTCATCGACTCAATGACAAGTTATGCACTTCTCAATTTCATAGACACCTACTTTGGATATAACCAAATTAGATGGCTCCCAAAGACAAAGTCCATACATCCTTATATCCAGATGGCTCCCGAAGATGAAGTTCGTACATCCTTTATCACAAACTTTAAGACTTATTGTTACAAAGTCATGCCCTTCAGTCTAAAGAACACTAAAGCCACCTATCAAAGGATGGTGACCCATATCTTTAAGTCACAAATAAGAAGGAACATCGAAGTATATGTCTACAACATGATTGCCAAGAGCAAAACCAAAAGAGATCATATTGGCGACCTCTAAGAAATCTTCCAAACCCTTCGACAGTTTCAAATGAAACTCAACCCCTAGAAGTGCATCTTTAGGGTTGCTTCGGGTAAGTTTCTTGGTGTTATGGTCACAAAACAAGGGATAAAGGCTAACCCTAAAAAGATCAAGGTAGTCCAGGACATGCAAGCACCGACTAAGGTAAAGGAGGTCCAGCAACTGATGGGAAGGATAGCTACCTTCAATCACTTTATCTCTTAAAGCACGGACAAGTGCATAAAGTTTTTCCATCTGGTCAAACCACTAAGCCTTCCAAGAACTAAAGAACTTCCTGGCAACCCTACCTATACTTTCCAAACCTATCCCCGAAGAGGAATTATTCTTATATCTTGCAATCAGCGATAAAGCATTATCATTCGTACTCGTCCGAGCTGATGACCATAAACATCGCCCATTTTACTATGTTAGCCATATCTTGCAAGGACTTGAGCTTCGATACACTAAGATAGAGAATTTTTCCCTTACGATAATCATCACCACTTGTAAGCTCTAACCCTACTTTTAGTCACATTTGATCATCATATTAACGGATGTCTTACTTTAAATGGCCCTACAAAGGCTCAACACTTCAGGTCAAATGATGAAGTACTCTCTTAAGCTCAATGCTTACGGATTTCAATTTCGCTCAAGAGAAGCGATCAAAGTATAGGTTCTTGCAGACTTCATAGCAAAGTGCACTAAAGCAAACGAGCCTTAACTAGAGCTTGCCATACCAGTTTGGATGCTACATGCGGACAACTCCTCTACTATGGGGGGGAAGGGGGCTGGTATCTGCTACAAGGCCTATACAAAACGAAGATTCTCTATGCCCTAAAGTTCAATTTCCCAACAAGAAATAATGAAGCTGAATATGAAGCACTCATTATTGGCCTGAAGATTGCCAAGGACATTAGAGCATAAAAACTTAGCATATATTTAGACTCCATGTTGGTTGTACAGTAAGTCAGGAGAGAATATAAGACCAAGGGTGAAACAATGGCTAAGTACTTTCATCTAGTGCAAGACCTCCTCATGGAATTCGCCCCTTAAGAGGTTAGCAAAATCCTCTAAGCAAAAAATACAAAAGCAAACAAGCTATTTAGAATAGCTTCATCTACTATTCGTAAATCACACAACTGTGACAAACCACTCTTTATACAATACCTCCTTGAAAGAACTATAGAGGTACAACAACAACAGGTCACTAAAACGATAAAGGTAGCCCAATAGCCTTCCTGGATGGACTCCATAATGCACCTCAAAATTGAGGCGCTACCCAAAGAGCAATCTAAGGCAAAGACCCTAGCTTACACCATTTCCACCTATACACTGATCGATGATGTAGTCTACAGATGAGGATACAGTACTCTACTACTCAAATGCGTCTAAACAAAGGAAGGTGCTTAGGTACTTAAGGAGATCCACGTAAGGATTTGTAGTAACTACGTCCAATCTGAGGCACTATACCTCCAAGCACTTAAGCTAGGTTACTACTAACCCACGATGAAGGGAGATGCAAAAGCCATGGTTCGAAGGTACCACTCTTGCCAAAAGCATACGTCAATCACTCACACCCCTAACTTAGAGTTACACCCTTTAACCAACCTATAGCCATTCACATAGTGGGGACTAGACATCTTCGACCCTTTCCTTAAAGCACTGGTGAGCCAATAGTTCATTATGGTAGTAGTAGACTACTTCACCAAGTGGGTAGAAGCATCAGCTATTGAAACTATCACAACCTAAGCTATCAAAGGCTTCGTGCTCATCCATATATTGTCGCCTTTCAAAGTACCATACAAATTGATCACTAATAATGGAAGGCAGTTTGATAGCAACCATTTTAGGCACTTTAGCAACAAGCACAACATTAGGTAGCATTAAACCTTAGTTGCCCACCCTCAAACTAACGGTCAAGTTGAAGCTATCAACAAGATAATTCTCAACAATCTTAAAAAGAGGATAGAACAAGCAGGAGGCAAGTGGGCTAATGAGCTTCTTAACATACTTTGGGGTTATCATACGACGTACAAGACCTCAACTAGAGAGACTCCATTTTGTCTTGTGTTTAAAGCTAAGGCCATCTTCCTTATTGAGTTGGAGCTACCCACTAATAAGGTACAATAATTTGACATAAACATTAATTACATTGCCCTACAGGCAAGCCTTGATACTATCGACAAAGTTCGAGATGCTGCATGAACATACACTACAGCATATCAACAATAAGCTTCCCGATACTACAATTGCAACATCTAACATAGGGTTTTCCACCCTAAGGACTTAGTATGAAGAAAGATGGAGGCTACTGGCTTTGAGGAAGGATGAGGCAAACTTGCCCCCAATTAGGAGGATCCTATGCAAATAATTGATGATATCGGAAAAGGTGCCTTCAAGCTCAAGCTGATGGAAGGATAGCCAATCCCTAAGGCATGGAATGCCAAAAATTTAATACCTTACTTTCTATAGACGAGGCGACAAGAATTAAAAGCATTTGTAACTATGGTTGAACACAATGAATTAATGAAGTTTCTAGCATTTGCTCCTCCTCTATCGAGCCACTAATCTTGGGTCAATTTTCATCCTCAAGCTTCGCCCAAGTTAGTCCTTACACTAATGACTCGAGCATCGCCACAAGGCATTGACTTACATTATGCCCCCAATCTTAGGTTGATCTTCATCCCCAAGCTTCATTCATGTTAGTCCTTACACTAATGACGTGGGTACCATCGTAGTGCATCAATTTACATTGAGCCCCCAATTTTGAGTCAATTTTCATCTCTAAGCTTTAACTTAAGTTAGTCTTTACACTAACAACACAAGCACTGCCATAGGGCATCAACTTACATTGAGCCTCAATCATTGGTTGATTTTCATCCCCAAGCCTTGCTCAAATCAATCCTTATACTGACAATGCGAACGCCTTTGTCGGTATCACATCGAACCCCAACATTGGGTGGATACGTCTTGCACTTTACCCAAATTACTTCTTGAGCTCTTGGCGTAGTTATCAAATATAACCTGAAGTGAAATCTAATAGCGGAAGTCAAGGAAAAGCAAGTCAACTAGCACAAAATAATTATTAAAAGCATGAAGACTTTATTTCATTAATCAAATGGAGTGCAAAATTTAGTAGGTCAACATACCAAGCCTAGCTGCATTAAAGAAAAATGATACAATTACATCTTATACTCCCACTATTCGCTTCACTTGAATAATTGTTTTCAATCCTGGGTCAACTTCTTGCTCCAAGAACTCTCCCTCAAGAGGAACTCATCTCAACTTCGACTTACCCAGCTCTTGCGTTATGACTATATCCCTAAAGTCCTCCCTTGCCAAGCATCGAGCAGTAGAGCTCCCAGCAATGCTCAACCTTCAAGTAAAGGTCCCTACTTTACCTAGTAAAGCCTCTCTTCCACAAAGTCAGCAGTGGGAACTGTTGATCCAACTACTCTACCTAAAGTGATGAGCTATCTAAGCCCTACTGGTGATAAAGTAAGATCAATCCTTCACTCAAAATAGACCAGAAGGACTTATGAAGCAAAGGATTCCTAGGAGTCATTTGGTCCTTAGGTAAGGGTGGAGAAAAGACCCCCTCTGCTACCATAGTCACCACAGTCGCCTCACTTTCTCGGGGTCATGTAGGCCAATACTTGGAAGAGACTACCTAAAACCCTGTATAGGTAAGTGACCAGTGGTGAGGCTACTGTGAACAAGCAATGGGTGATGTTCGAGCCTCCCCTCTTCCGTTTGACATCATTGGAACAAGAAGAAGGCAGGACCCCAAGATGATGGACATCTCCCAGTCATAGCTCATGAGCCAACCACTATTACTAAGTAGTTGTCTACACTTCACGATCATAACTTGAGGGAAAAGGTCGAAGATAACCATCTCCCCAACTTAAGTACACCATCCCGCAACATTATCACTTCAGACACACTCATAAAAGCATTCATGTATACCTCACTAAAGTTGTTTGGTAATTGGTGTGTGGAAATAAGGACCCACATACCCTTTATATAAGGTCTATGAGACGCCTCCAGCTATGCACATATTGATCATTGCGTGGCTCCAAAGCATCAAGAACTAAAGCAACGCTTATGGAATTAATAGCAAGCTGTATGGGCATTAAATATCTTTTAGAAGGCATTCTGCCCGAGGCGATCCACCTTCTACAGGAACGCACTACTCGAAATGAATTCTATGGGATGGATAGCATCGGTCAACAAGAGATTTGCTCTGCCAAAATTCTCTTGCTAAAGAAATCCTCTTCCCCCAAGTCTTTCAATGTTGCACCCCTAATCGGGCACCTCCATTTTTTCAAGAACTCGAGGCATTTCGAGGCATGAATACTAATAACTCTTATTTTAAATACACTATATATGGTGATTTTATACCATTTCTTTTATTTTTTTTTTTTTGTTGTTTTTAAAGAAATCAATACTTAATTGAGTAAAATTTTGATTTCAAAGTTTGAACGCGTTCTCAAATCGAAAATAAAGAAAAGGAATCAAGTTTAACTCAATTCAAAGTTCAAATGAATAAGTTATGAAGTTTTGAAACGGGACACAACCAGCGGATACAACCGTATCTAACCAAGAGCTTTATTATCAAAAGAAAAGAATGATTTTGGTCATAAACTTACACAACCTTGGGATACAACTGTGTCGCTAGATTATGTTTGTACAATAGGAGAAAATGATAATTTTTTCTTAGAAAGTTACACAACCTGGAGATATGACTGTATCCGTTGGATGATTTTAGTACCCAAAGTCAGTGAGTTATACAACCTAGGGAGATAATTGTGTCCTAGGTTGTGTTTGGTGACAAAAAAAAAGAAATTTTCTAATAAATTATATAAGGACTTATGAAGGTTTTGGACATAACTTTTCGCATTCAATATAGAAGAGACTTGAAGAGAAGAAAGGAGAAAAGGTAGAAGCATAATCTAACTTCAAGATTGAAGAGATTTCTCATCAATAAAAGGAGTTTTTGATGTTTTATTTCTTGTTTTGCTGCAATTTTCTTCTAAATTCATCATGATAGCTTAAGATTCTTATATTTAAGACTGTGGAACCTAGGGCTTCATGTAACTATTGGATTTATTGATAATTTTCAATAAAGTTTTTATCTTTCTTGATTCCATTATGTGTTTTTATTGTTAATTGATATTTCTAGGATATCAATTTATGATATTTCTAGGATATCAATTTATGATATTATGCATGATGATTGAGAAATCACATGGGTAATGAGATGTAGACACAATTGAAGAGAGTTACTTATATACTTAGAGATAAGATGCCTTATTCTTTCTAAAAGTTGTTATTTTTGTATGGGAATCCATTGTACATTAATGCAATTTTAAATTATATTACTAAGAAAAGAGATTCCAATAAATAATTTAGGGTTAGGGTTCTACTACCTAACGAACCAGCCTTAGCTTCTTCTCACTCTCTACATACAAAACATGAGTACATGCATGCTTGTTTGCACATATTGTCTGCAATAACTTCCCAACCTTAGCCTCCTCACCATCCGCTAGGTATGTGTCGTGTCGACACCCCTACGCGCACTTCCTCCTCTCTTACTAAGAGAGTATTACCACCTTGTCCTCTGTAATCACCATCACTGCTACTGTCGCCGCGTCTGAGGGAGTATGGCTACTACCCCCTATTTAGGGCGTGCTCTCATAGCCCTCGTCCACCTCTCTTAATAGAAGGATTAGACGACTCACCCCCACTATTGGTTGTGCTTTGATTAACCATCACAAGAAGTTGGAAACGAATAAAAAGGAAGTATTTGGCTTGTAGGACAAAATTTTGGTAGAGTTTCCCCTAAGTGAGTAAGACAAGTGAAAAGTGAAGGCTTAGGCCACCCTTTATATAGACAAGTAAGAAGGTGAGCGATGTTCTCTACTCCTATAGCATGAACCTATGATAGGAAGTAGGTTACGACCTGGTTGTCCATGTACCCTACTCCTTCAGCTAAGGGCCTCGATTGATCCCCGTATGTGAATTTGTGATGTGGCCTAACAGCGAGTCACTTTATGTGCATAGTCGTTCTTCACAACACCATCAATGCATGCTGTACTTCCTAATGATAGCCATCATGACGCATCGAGTAGTGCAACGATCACGTCAATGAAGTAGTGACTTGAAGGGCAAGAAATTGGTTCACTACGATCCATGTAACAGAACAAATCCTCTAGCTAGGGGACAAGCCTTGGTTCCCTCACATCGCTTAGATTACTCTCCTCATGCCTCGAGTGTTGATGAGAGTGGGGGACAAGTGTTAATAGTTAATTCTCGCTCAGCTCATGGCCCAATGATTGAAGCCCATCTCAAGGCACCCCCAGTGGGCACCCGAGTAAGTAGGAATCCCACACATCGCATCGCAACTCCCTCATGAGTTCGCAAGCTTATGCCTATGAAGAATGCCGAGCTAAGCTGACTCCCCTCATTACGACATACCTAATGAGCCAAATGACTGAACAAATCAATCCTCGATTGATGAGCCAACGCCTACCAATCGTTTAGGGTAAGCTCAAGGCTCAACTCCTTCGATCAAGCATTGGCTAACCATTGATGAGCACCTCAATCCGGCCTTTCTCTTTAACGGCTACAACCCACTGCAACTCATTAATGAGTGTCTAACATATGTAGTATGGTCAGTATGCCGAATACCTTTGCCCCTACTAGATCACCGAACTGAAGATTTGGTGATTCAATTGGCTACGGTGTATTAGCTAAGTAAAGCTCTATTACACAATGCGGAGCATATTATTAGTGGATGACTAATACAAACGAACACTTGATCACCACGTGTTCTAGTAAACCACATAAAAGGCGCTAAGCGCCAATAAGTAAGACATTCCTATCGGACCTAGCTTTTCTAGATCTTTTTCTTTCTCTCTCTCCCTCTATTATTCTTAGACCCCTTCTGCTCCCTCTCACTAGAGAAAGGGAGCAACACACACACACCAAGTGAGCACGGTCCACTTAGTATCAAGTGTTTGCCTTCCCCTTTCTTGGTCTTCTTTATTGATTTGAGCATCGAAGGGCCTCCGTAACCTTACCCATAGGAGTTTTTTTTCAAGTATCGAAAAGTAGGAGGCAAAGTTTAGCCCAATTAGACCCTACTTCTTAGTTAGGCTTCCACCCAATCAACATATTAGTATTCTAATAATTCATAATACCTAATTCAATCATTGTATGTTGTTTTTCATATAAATGTGGCTTCAGCTCAAATTTAATTTACATATCTAGGTATTTATATGTTTTTAAAGGATTGAAATTCCTAAATAAAATAAAAATTGTAAGCATCATTACAAATGAAATAAATCTAAATTTAGCATACATGCTTGTAAAGGGTAAATTTGCTTCTAAGTGGTCCACTCATTCATCATTTAAGATCGTAAGCTCAACTTATTGCTATGAATTTTTGGACTTATATTCATACAATCCTTCATATATTCATGAAGAAAGAGAAAATAAAACTCTCTTGGTGTTCAAAATATTGGTTATTTTAAAATTCAATGAGTTTGTAGATGGAACCTGTGATTTGTTTACAAGGTATGTTTAATAAATGGATTTATAAACACATTCGAGGATTGTACTCCAATTCGAAAGTTCAATCCTCTAACACAAATTTTATCATCAAGTTTAAATGGGTTTAACTTATTTGTGTATCATATCAATTTTTTCTCATATACAAGCCCATTTATAAGATTATTATGTTGTATCCAAATTCATGGATCATGAGAAAATTCCCGACCCTAATGGTGAGGTGAAGTTTAAAGAGAAGAAATCAACAACAACGACTGTAGAAGTTCTGAAGATCGGTGCTTTAGGTAAGTCACGTTTGTCCCGTGATTTGAAACATGATGTATATTACACTTATTTTCTTGAACAAGTTCAAGCATTTAGATTATTATACACCATATTTACTTAAATTTAGCAAGAGTGAAATGTCTTATCTCATCCAAATTGTAATCCAAACTTTCAAGTTCAAAAGCATCACCATCTCACACGTACCATCGAAGGAACGATATGAATTGTTCTAACAAAGCCATAAAATTTTTGTGACGATTAGCTTTAATTCCCAGGTGTAACATCTAGCTATGGGTAACTTACTTAAAACATCGTTAGTGGCTCACTTAAACGAACCCTCCAACCTTTAGCCTTTGAGAAAGCTTTTAAAATGGTTTATGTAAAGCTTTCGTTCCGTGGATGGCTGTGCAGTCCATTATTACATCGTTCAATTTCTTATTATTTTAACTTTTATAACAATATAAATGATTACATTGTTATTGAAAAAATAAACAACAATAGAAATATCACTATTCATAATATGTGAGCCTCGTAATTTCGTGTAATCATTCCAAGTAAGTAATTTAGTACGTATATAAAAATTAGCTAATTAAGACGATATTTTATGAAGAAATCATATGAGTTATACAAGGACAATCTATAAATCCAATTTATAGAAATATAATTAAATAATAGTATTATAACGAAAAATAGTTAATTTCATTAAATTATATTATATAATATTTTATACGCCACAAATACAAATCTAGGTAACGAAAGTTAACCAAACTTTAGAGATAAATTATTTAAACATTAAAATTATAAAATGACATAAAATAATGTATATAAATAGTACGTATACCATGGGAGAACTTATGATATATAAATATATACCCAAAATAACCTAAACTACTCCAAAAGAGTATAAGATTAACTAAAAATTATCAAGTAAAATTAATAAAAATGTCAAGAGCAACAAAACAAAGTGAACATGGCCGTAACTAAGAGGGATAGCTGTTGGCAAGTCACATTGGATCAACGACACTTAAAAGAGGGATAGATAAGAATGGTTTATATGGCACTAAGATAGAGGCAAATTGGCATTCTACTACATGCAAGCCTAGAACACTTCCACTTTGTTCTTTGCAAGTTAGTTAAGGATATAGGAATTGGAGAAAGAGAAAAATATAGAAGGAAATTGTAGAAAAAAAAAAA
Organism: Lumnitzera littorea; assembly: GCA_024138015.1. Lineage (NCBI taxonomy): Eukaryota > Viridiplantae > Streptophyta > Magnoliopsida > Myrtales > Combretaceae > Lumnitzera > Lumnitzera littorea. The sequence continues at coordinate 95,397,775 of JAMXBB010000008.1, forward strand.
GGGGCACTACATAAACCAAGTCGATTCATGGAACCCAAGTTTGAAGAGCATTTAGAGGCAAACCACCACTACCCAACAGTGGAGGTGATACCATAAGGGGCTAACACAGTGGAGGTAGCACCATAATGGACTAACACAGTGGTGGTGATTGCTGGTGGCTAGATAGCTAACTTTCAATGAGTTGCAATTGTAGCCTAATTTTCTCTAATTTAGTAAAAATATTAAACTAACTCCTAAAATTATGAAAAAAATTATTTTGGAACATTTTTATAAGCACTCTTTGAGGAAAATATCATATTATAAAATTTTTAAGTGGATATAAGACCTCCTTGAGAAATCACATGAAATTGACCAAATTTTGAATTTATTGTAAATGACCATACCAATGTAGTTTCTAAATTAAAATTTTTCTAGAGAGTCCTTTTATTGCATGTAAGTATTGTATGAAGAATTTTTGAACAAAGGTATTTCCTATGATTTTTAAGAATTTTTAGACATTTAAATTTGAAAAAAAGTACTATTTTTTAGAAATTATTTGTAATTAATCTTAAGGAAAACCATTTGTACCTATTCTGAAGTTTAAAGGAGTTGTGTTCCACTATAGAATATGATCTGGAATTGAGTGGATAGAAGTAAAGTTCAATGCACCTACCATTAGTTATGGGCTTAATGCATTAGAGTAGGAAAATGAAGGTTGGAAGTTTTTGTGATACGAAGATCATGAGCATGATGGACCTATTATATGGTCATGAGTTATCATGAGTGTAAATTATAATAAGATGTTGGAGCAAGTTGTATTATGCAAACTAATGAATTGAATTTGTTCAGAGGGTTCTTTAGATAATTGACTTAGTAAAAGAATGACTTAACTTCTTGGTTCAAATACTTGACCAGAAAGTTAGTTAGTGTAAGGATCTTGATTATAACCATGTAACAGTCTTGGTTATGATAGTTTTTAGTAAAAGAAGTACAGTTGAAATGACTTTAGAGACATGTTTAGAAAATTGGTTGAAAGAATTTTAACTCTAAATATGTTGAAGCCTTGGTTAGGAAATTAATTAGTGAAAGAAGTGTGATTGTGATGATTTTAGATATTTGACAAGTGAGTTGACTTATTTAGAAGGCTTAGATAAAATCACCATAGAGACATCTTTAGAGGGTTGGTCTATTAAGAGAAGGATTTGTTCTTTAATTCAAAGGCTTAACCAGAAGGTTGGATAATGAAAGGAACTTAGCTGTACCTATGTAATGAACTTATGCAGGACGTTTTTGGTAGGAGAGATGTGATTGAAATGGTTTCAAGGAGTTGATCCAAGGATTGATGGGTGTGGAATGCTTAGGGGAAATGACTTTGAAGGCTTGTTTGGAGAGTTGATTAGAGTAAGGAGTATAAATAGGATAATTTCAGAAATTTAGTTAGAAGGTTACTAATTTAAAGACAATTGTATAGAGACTTAAGCAAAAGGTTATGAGACCAAAACTTAGAATTAAGCAAGCTTTTCAAACCTTGCTCAGAGGCTTCAATAGCAAGCAAGAACTCAACAGAAAGCCTACATAACTTGCTAAACATAAGTCATAAACAACACTTAAATTATTTAAATGAATTCATGTACTTTATATTTGGTAAAATTAAAGTGATTATGCTCTATATTTCTAGGAAAATCAAAGCGAACAAGACCCATATGTACAGTTATCCAGCCTCACATATCTAAGTAAGTGAAATTAGTATTTCACTACACTTTGGAGTATTATTTAAGAATACTTGAAGACCTTACTATGTGTCTTACTTGTGATTGTAAGTTAAAGGCCTATGCACGTAGTATGTATGTTTGAATAATGTATTGTTGTTATGGAGTACTGGATTGTATGTAATTGTTGCTTTGTGATATTGCTTATTTTGGACCATCTGAAATTGCTTAATTACCCCAAAAGCAATCTAACTTAAACTCGACCTACTTCTAATCGGACATGATCACAACTTACTAAAGGAAACAACTAGGATTCTTAAGCAAAACATAAACTCTTCAATGAAGATAACTAAAATGGCTCTCTCTATACCCTTAGTTGAATTAAGTGATAGGAGAGGAAGTCGCGGCAAAGTTAGGAACCATAGTTTAAAGTCTTAAGCGACATGTGTTCCCTATTGCACAAGCTCCAGTTTAGTTCTAATCCACAAAGTATGCAGTGTCAAACTCCTTAACCTGGATTAGAGCGAATACAATTTTTCTAATCTCATGACGAACTAAATAACATCGTGTGACAACACTTGCTTATACATACATAACTTCTAACTAAACTTGCTTGAAAACACTAGTGGATCTATGTCAAATATGTGCTATTATCTTTATTCTACTTACTGAGCAAGTTGTTGCTTATTCCCTTATAGCTATTTTGCAGGTTCCAAGTAGATTTTCCAAGCGACACTCCAAGTCCTAGAAGATTAAAGAATGGGGTCGGAGAGTGATTCAAGACCAATTGACTAGATTCTCATTTTGTCTAATGACTTTACTAACTTTTAGGAAAAATAATAATGTCTCTCTAGGTGATCCTTTAGTTTTCAACTATTATTAGCTATACTATGTTATGTAAACTTGTCAACTTTTATAAATCTTTCTTATGTTATTTTTCTAAAGTTATTTATAAAACTTGATTTCTTCTTAAACTTTTATACCACAGAATCTCTTTTAAAGCTATTTTAGAAAGTTGCACCATAGGTTGATACCAAACAGATGCTGAATTAAATGACTTAAAGTTGTAGAGTAGTAAATGCTTGGAGTAAGCTATACATACATTAACAACTAAAGTGTCTAGGTTTTACCTTAGGTTAGTTTACACAGCAGAATTATTATGACTTCCTGATTTTAGGCATGACGTAATACGATTTTAATTGAACGTATCATTGATTCTAATGTTGGAAATTTCCAATTCATTAGGCTTCCATTAATTATATGGAGTTAACGTTGAATGATTATAGTTTGATGAGATATATTAATTGGGCTAATTTATTTATTTGATTCATTTATATGGTAAGTCCATTCACACCTTATTTAAAGATGTAGTTAAACGGTTTGGTATAGACCTTGAATCCAATAGTTGGCTCGTAACGAGAGGACCCTATTGGATTATTATAAATGGATTGGATCCCCACTTCACTACTTACCTTTGAAAGGGAAAAAAAAACTCTAATTGGTTAGTCCCATGAAAAGCTGTTAGTTGTGAAGGAGAAAGAGAGAAAGATCTCACATACATACACATAAAATTAATATAGGTACATATAACAAAAGTTATATTTATTTTAATTGAGATGCTCTAAATTCATATATAAAATTTAGATAATTCTTACATCTAAAACCATACTTGACATCTAATCGGTGTATGCTGAACCCATAAAAAAAATAAATAACTATTTATTTGTTTTTTTAATTTCGAAAAAAAAAATTCTGGAAGGCTAAAATTCACAATATTATTTATTTAGACTTAACTTTTAGGCTAAGGTTGGGTGGTAGAATTTAGGGAGTTTGATTTATTTTGGAGATGATTAAGAGGGAATTGGTTTGATGAGAACAAAACATGAATCGTTAGATTAGTCCATCCACGTCCAACTTTTTCAATTAGCAAATTTATTCAAGATAATTATGAAATACATAAGCTCTATCTTATCAAGTCACCAAATTGATCTAATAGATATCGCTCAATAGTTTATAAATACTCAATCTTTCCTCTTTATTTATAATTTTTGGACAGAATAGAAAAATAACATTGCTTTATGAACACCTCTGCTCTCTAAAATCAAATAAATAATTTAGTTCGAGTAAAAAATTCATCCCATTCCCTTGAGCGTTCACCTCATGTAGCGTGTCACTCGGATTCCTAACGAGTAGAGATACAAATTGAAATCATCAACCGAACATTATGGATCATTGCATGCGAGCTTGAATTTATTCCCCACATGTAGAAGCACCATTAATCCATATATTCACGTTATCCTCCAATGAAATACTAACTTGGTATTTTACATCGTTGCGCTTTTAATCATTCTTTTAGGCCGATACATAATGTGATTTAAGAAGCTTCTTGACGTAGCTAATATCTTGTTGGTTAGTACGGTTCTAATCAGACAATAGATCAACTTCAAAAAAATTGCTATTGCATACTAATAGAAAAGTTTGACTTCATATTGTATAAGAAAAAAAAAAAAAAAAAAACTTTTCAGTGGTAACATTTTTTTAAGGGATATAAATACGATATTTTAAATATTTAGGTCTTCCTACAAAATTAATAGCTTTTAAGGAGTATCTCTATAATTTTTTCTCAAAAGTTGGAAGTAATATTAGTTCAAAAAGCAGACATCTTAGATTAAGGACAAATACAAACTTAAAATTGGATGTGTTAGCTGTGGAAAACTGTCTTGGGATCTTTATTTCACGTTTGCTAAAATTCAAGATTTTCGATAGTCAAAGATCACTATAATGATCTCAAAATTATTGTGATAACTTAAGGCTTCATTAAGTAATTAATGATGGGAGACAAAGAAACTAATATGCTAATAATGACGATAATTAACTGCTTAATACCTATTGATAATCATAATGAAAAGCGAGGAAAACAATTTCCATTTTTAAATTTAGAAATTCATTTTTTTATCGGTATTTTCTTTCCAGTTTACCAACTTTACTCATCATCTACTGCTACCATTACCTCTTACCGTTAGCTAAATATAAAAGCAATTAATAATTGCAATCTCTTTTTTATGTTGCTATTATAAGTTCTGTGTATTATATGTAAAAAATAATAGAAGAAGCCAGAAAAAAAACATTTGTTTTGAAAGAAACATACCGAGGTGTTGACAATTAGAGAACGTTACATGCCCACAAATTTTCCATATTGTACAGAGAAATATGATCACCGCCCATTAAGTCGACCATTGTTTAGTTCCCTTTCACTGATTAGCTGATTATACACTTTCCCTTCATGAAGATTTGCAAATTAGTTGGCTGTTAGCATTTGGTGGGCTCATAAATATACATAATGCCCTACTTACATGTGCACGAAATATTCATTTCCTTGCTCTTATTTCAAGTGAAGGAACAGAAAACAGCTAATTAATTTCCTCAAACTGAAGACATCTTCGCTTCGTTATAGAAAATGCAGTTAATCAACTCTATATAAATCTACATACATTCTCCTTTGGCAAAGTTTGTGTCTGTTATGTAATATCTTGTACTGGACATGAAATCTCAGAGGTTAAGTCCCATTACCTTCCACACCAACGACAACATATGGGACCAGAGAAGGCAACAGCAGTACTGTTGTTTGAATCAGTTGATCCCTGAGGGGCAACACTTTATAGAACCAACACATCCTCAGCTGGCCTGCACATTTTATCCCTGCATGAGCTTGAGCCACACTGACCTGTTTCGCTTGTGCTTCAGTTACAACAAATTAGAGCCATAAAAAATCCTAGCAGTATGTCTCCATTTCTCATGAATCCTGAACCGATTAGCAGATGTTTGGCATGTGAGTGGCAGGTTATCTTATGCACTTATATAAAGTTGAGTTCGATTTCAAGCCGACATTTTTTTCTGCATGAAAGAGGAGTTCACGATTTCAAACAGAATACGGATATAAGACCCTCATTTTTTCCAAGAATAGCGACTCAAACAAGTAACTTCTTTATGACGATAACATGAACTATTTTTAAATATGCAAGCCACTCGAGCTAATTGAATCGTTGGAACCTGAACCTGCACCTGCATGCATTACTGTCTTGTAATGGTGCTGCGCTGTCTAATCTGCAATGTCTGCTTCAAAATTAATCATATGAGGCCTCCAGTTTGATTATTCATAAAATTAATCGCTTGGCGAAGAATTGTACTCCCAAAGAATAAAAAGGTGGCAAGTCTGGAGGCCTTATAGAATAAGCTCAAAAGAATGAGACTGGTCAAGGAATGTTCCTGCTTCACCTTCATAAAATAACTTTTACTCTATACTATATCATTTTCAACGAGATTTTGAGAATTTATGGGAAAGCTTAGGCTGATTGCCATATTCTTCATTTCCCAGCTGGACATCCTTAAAATCAATAAAATCTCATTGGACTGAGGATGTGAACTGTCATTTGCAAAAAATGTTGTGACACTACCATATAGCTCAATAAAGCTCCAAGCTTTAAGTTTTTTGAGGCCATGTGACCTAATTTGAGCCCATGTATCAGCAACGCCATCCCATCTATTCATTGATGCATAACTATGCATCAACTGGACATAGTTCCCAACATCCTCACATGTTGATTTTGATATATCTCTAGCTACAAAACTGCCAAGTTCCTCATTTCCTCTAGCCCGGCAAGCATCCAGAACTATGCCCAAAACATCAACTGAGGTTTCTATAAACATCTTTTTATAAAATCCATATGCTTCATCAACTGCACCAGCTCGACATAGCAGATCAACAACGCAAGCACAGTGCTCAAGTCTTGGTTTGAGCTTAAAATCTCGGGTCATCGACTCAAATAAGTTGAGCCCTTCATCAACAAGACCATTGTGACTACAAGCAGATAATGCTGCAAGGACAACCACGTCATCAGGTTTGTATCCATTCTGAAGGAACTCCAAATATAATCTCAAAGCAGTCTCACCTTCTCCATTCGAACCATATCCAGTAATTATCGAGCCCCAAGATACCTGATCGTGCTGTGACATGTTGTCAAAACACTTCTGTGCATCATCCATGTTCCCGCATTTAGAGTACATGTCGACAAGAGCTGTGTCTACTAATATACATGGAACAAGGCAACTTCGAACAATATAACCATGCACCCACTTACCTTGTTGGAGTGCACCGATTGAAGCACAGGCTTGGAGAAGGGACACAACAGTTATTGCATCAGGTGTTTGAAGTTCTCTTCTCATTTTATTGAAGAATGAAAGAGCCTCACACAGATGGCCATTCTGAGCATAGCCTGCTATTAACGCATTCCAAGATACTATGTCCTTTGCAGACATCCTTTTAAAAACATCATGACTTTGCTTTGTATGACTGCACTTGGCATACATTGTAATTAGAGAGTTCTGGGTGGCAATATCTACAGGCAATCTATGTCTATACATGTAACCATGAATAGATCTTCCCAAGTTATATGAACCCAACTGAGCACATGCAGAAAGGACACTAGCCATTGTCGCAGAGGAAGGTTTTTCACCTGATTCTAACATACCATGGAAGATCACAAGTGCCTTATCAGCACAACCATTTTGTACGAGTCCTGAAATCATTGTCATCCATAAGATAAAATCTCTATTAGAGATTTTCTCAAACATCCAAAATGCATGAAGCATGTCCCCACATTTCAAGTACATAGAAACAAGAGATGTTTGAACATGGGAATGAAAGTCGAATCCTGCTCTCAAGATCTGTCCATGGACAACCTTTCCGAACCGAAGATTAACTTTTGTTGCAGCTAAAGAAGCTAAAGAAGCCATTGTCTGCTGATCGAGTTCCACACACTCGCTTCTAGCTCTATTTAAAAGCCGCATTACTTCTTCAAAGTCACCGAGTTGTGAATATCCTGCTATCAGAGTATTCCACGAAACAACATCCCGTCTGTCCATAGATTCAAACACAGCCTTAGCATCCTCAATGCTACCACACTTAGCATACACGTTTACAAAACAATTAACCAAAACAATATCTGAATCAAAACCATAAACAACACTTAAGGAATGCAAACACTTGACTTGCGCAAGCTCCAAATTTCCACACATCATTCCCAACACCGTGACCGAATTAGGCTCAACCCCTTCCTCCCGCATATCATTAAACAGCGAGAAGCATGTCATAACATCCCCCCAGTTTGAATAGCAACGAATAATTGCGCTCCAAGGAACCAGAATTTTCTCAGGCGTTTTGTCAAACACTTTGCGTGCATCCTCAATGCGTCCGAATTTCGAATAGAAATTGATCAAAGACGAAGAAATATAACTATCCGATGAAAACCCATTTACGGTTAGTGATTGATGGAGTGAGAAGCCAAGTGGGTATAATTCAAGCGAAGTGCAAGCTTTGAGAACACTCGGGAAAGTGAATGCGTCGGGTGGAGTGTTGGTTTTGAGCATGGAGGAATAGACTTGGAGAACTTGGTGGTGACAGTTTTGGGATGAGAGACGGTTTATGGTGGAGTTGAAAGACTTGGTGGCAGCAGCGGCGGCGATACGTGGTGGTATTAAACCAGTGAACTGAGAAGGCTTGAGTTTGTTCATTCCTGGCGCCAAAAGGCGCTGACTATTCTGGTTTAAACCACAATGGAGTTAGCTCGCAACCGCCGACACTTGAAAAAGTAACATTAACGGAGCAAAGCATTCAGTCCAAAACACAACACGAATAAATAATATTTGATTTTTCTATATGGCCATTAGACCTGCACTACACCTGCACAGAGATCAACACAATTCGTAAGTCATGTGCATTGAGGATAGATATGTGAAATAACTAGTTTCAACCTTGAATTAGCTTGGAAGTGGCTCCTCGAGCCATTGAATCAACCCAGCTCAGTTATGAGCAGGCCTCATCTGTGCATTAAACCGTGGAATCCTAAAAATTCAGACAGATCAACATGGAGAACCGGGAGGTTCATTCGTCTGACCCTAGACCAGAGTTGCTTTTGATTCTGCAATATTTTATTTATTATTAATTACTCCGAATCCTTCCATTTTCATGTAAAGGTCACTTCACGAGTATGTTCGCCTTCTCCGTTAAATATGGATATGCCCCAATGAGCTTTAGCAAATGTTGTTGATCAATTTCATAATAAATATTTGTTTTACTCACTTTAGCCCTCTCGAATAGTCCTATTTTTTCGCCACGGCGAGAAGGGGCCTGAATCTCAAATCCATAGTTTAAACCATTAGTTCGAGGCCGAACAAATCCTAAAACTTTAAAAAAAGTATATATATATATATATATAATATAATATAATATATATTATATATTGAGAAAATTTTGATTCATGAAAATGATAGTAGATATGTCAACTTAAAGTTTTAGATTTAATTTGAAAAAAAAAATGAATAGGCCATAAACTATTTATAATAATTGACAAAAATGAAAAAGAATTATTCATGATAATTTACAAAAATTTGAAAAAAAACCTACAATTCAAGAGTCGTAGAACCGGCTCTTGAAACACTGGTTCAATTAAACTGACCTAGGCCTACCCCCTTAAGGTCTAGACCTAGTTCACTCCTTAGCAGACCTGTGAACTACCAGTTTATGGTTAGTTTGAAACTAGGTTAAATCAACACACAAGTCTAATTGAGGATGTAAGAAAAGGAAAAAAATAATATGAAATTTAAAAAATTCTAAAAATATGATTTTTGAAAAAATAATCCAAAAAATATCCTATTTAAAATTGTTTTTTAAAAATGTAATTTATTTTGTAAAGAAATTTCCATATAAAAAAAAAACAATTTTGATATTACATTTTAATCTTACCTTTTCAGAAAAGGATATCTATATGTGCTATTTTAAATTTTCTTACATCTTGCTTTATATCTCCCTCCCATATTTTCACTCTCTTTCTTATCATTCTAGCCTCTCTCTCTCTCTCTCTTTGCTTAAAAAAACTATTTCATTCACGTTTCTCAAAAATTAAAGCCCTTTTTTTTTAATAGTTTCAAAAGGCGATTTTAACATAAACACTAAACTCACCTTTTGAAAAGATGATTTTAATTCAATTTAAAATTGTTTACTTAAAAAGTGATTTTAATTACCACATTTTTAGGATTATTTTCTTATGAACCTTATTTTTGGAATTATTTTTAAATTTTATATTATTTTTTTCCTTTTCCCTTGAGGATGCTATGGTATTTTTTGAGCATTAATATTTGTATTTTTCTTTTAATCTTTTATTTTCCCAAAAACCCTCTAGTGTGTGTGTGTATATATATATATATGTAATATGGGAAAAAGGTGCTTGCTATAGCAAAATCACTCACCTAGTTTCTCTCAAATTAGTATAATTGGTTACTTGTACTTTTCTTATCAGTTATTGTAAGGCATACGTATTGCATGTGTATTTAATGCTAATATATGAGTATATATACAGTGTAAAGTTACTAATGAGTAAGACATTCTTTGGAGTCTTAGCTTTTATAAAATTTCATTTATTTCAATTTCATTAAATAGGCTTGATATGGCAAACCAAATGTTTGCTTTCACATCTATTGTTTTTTGTTGGTCAAATTTACTAACTCTCTCATTATTGAAAATATATCATGTTAAACATTCATTTCTCAATGAATACAAGTAGAATAATGTCTATAGTAAAGATGATGGTGGTATAAAATTGATAAAAAAAAAAATTAAAATATGATATTTAGTAATTCTATTTCACTTTTAAAAAGAATGTTGGGATAAACATTCTTTTCCTTTTTTTTTTACCAACTACATAGTATAATTTAGAAAGGGAGATTTAAATATAATTAATTCCATTAAAAAATAATGTTAATGTTATAAGGTTATAATAATATCCGTAATATTGTGGCAAACATTTATTTGTCAAAGAAGATGATGACGTCAAAAAGACATAGAGGTAGTAAACATTATAAGACAAGATTCAATTGAATACAATATTTAACAATTTTAAGCTTCATGTGTAAAGTTAAGAGAACTTCCATTTCAATAATGATAATGAAAATATAATTGGTTGCCCAAAAATAGCAGCTTGATAAGGATAATATGGGTGCATTAACGCGTTAATGAAATGTTCCAAAATGGTGTGTTGGAGAAAACCTTTCATTAGTACACACTCTACATTCTGGGTATTTGTAAATTTTACATCATCAAGTATTATACTTTATTAAATATTTTTTTTAATTAAATTTTACACTTAAAATTTAAAGTTATCAAATATTATATTCAATCCAATGTTTACTTAATTTTACTCTCTTTTTTTTTTTCATCTTTAGAAAGATCTCGTAATAGAGTGTTCATTGGTTGAAGATGATAAACATAAACAATGAATTTGATAAATAAAATTTTGATTGAGTATTAAATATTAACAACTTTAAGCATCTCATATAGAATTGAAATAGAACCAAAACTTCTAATTAATTTTGTTATATCTTAATCTCCGATATGTGTACATTTGCACTTTATTTAGCATAAGAGTGGTTAGGAAGAAAAGAGTACGAGTGACAAGAATTAAGATTAAATTTCATTGCATGTAATTGAATAATGAGAACAAGTAAAATAAAAGAAATATTAATAATTACCAAAATAGAATAAAGTACAATGAAATATCAATATGCCCATAAAACATAATAAAATTTGCCAAAAAAAAAAAAAGAGTAGAACAGGAGAGTTGATAACATCCTTCACCTTCCCTTCATTTTCTCTTTAGTTTAGGGGAAAAAAAAATATTAGTAGGCTTAACAAATTATATATTTCCACGAGAAATTTTATAGTATGATCTATAATCACTTTTAAGTTCACTAAATCACTCCAACGATAAAATAGTGCAAGAAATGAAAAAGAAAAAAACCTATTCATAGTTTTATAGAAACTATCAATATGTTACAAGATATTTGGTTTTAAAAGTTTAAAAACACGTATCTATATGATAGGTTTGAGATATGGTTTTATACTTACCTAGCATGTGCTTATTTACCATTATTCTTTACCCAATTTATTTCCTCCTCAATCCTATCCCATAACCTAAGAATGGAATTTGATCTTTTCGTCAAATTTGCTTCCCTCCTTATTCATTATCTCTTTTTTTTTTTTCCTTGCTAATCAGAGTATTAGAGCAAAATATTATGGTACTTTATCAAATTGAACCGCAAAATGTTTTTTTTTTTTTTTAATATTTCAGTTCTATTTACAATTCAATTTGGAAAGGACATAAACGGTGTGCTGTTTAATTTGAGGGGTTCAGTTCAATTTAAACCTGAACCGAACTTTTCATTTTAATTTTTTTTTAAAAAAAAGGGTACTCTTCTATTATTAAACCCTATACGGTATTAGACGCTTCTGGCATTACTACGATATTACCTACTCGTTTTCGGTCTGTTTCTTTCCTGATCGCATCCTTCAGCCCATCCCGTTTCCTCCGATTTCGTCTCTGGTATCTGGATTCTCAAGCACACATTCCCTTCCACAGTAAGTCAAGGCTTCTTTTATTTTATTCATTCTCTTTTCTTTCTTGCTAGTTTCTCCTCTATTTTCTTTCATGGATGATCCACTGCATGGGCATAAAAGGATAAATATTGGGCTTAGCACAAATATATAATAATAGATTATGTTAAGGAGACAGGATAGTAAAAGGACAAACATAAACATGCTGACGGATTCGTAACAAACAGTTTTACAGATATAGTTTCACATAAATCCATGCAAATATAAAAACTAATTAAAAACAACATGAAAGAAAATAAATTGCTGTGGTGAATCTTTCCAGACCAGCTTCATTTTTTCAACTACACATTAATATGATTTCCCGGAAAAATATTAGTAAATTTTTTGTGGTGTCTCTTTTACCATATAAGTTGTTGATTGATTAAATACAAAACAAAAATTCTAGTTTATCGTATTTTATTGAATAATTTAGTTTTTTTAGTAGAAATATGTGCTCGCTACTATACATCCATAACATACTCAAATAATATACATGTCTTATTAATTGTAAAAATGATGGCCAAGGTTGAAATTTTTGAAACAAATTCGATAATCAAGATCACTTTGACTTATATTCTTTTTGAGATGATCATTTATTTTTTAACTTATCATACTGTATATTAACTCAATTTATTGTTTTATCAATTCACAAGTATTGTTCGTCATCTTCTCAATTATATTTTGCATGTACTCCAACAAATGAAAAACATCATAAAAGCCAAAACGTAGATGAAGCTAAAGAAGAAAATGCTATTGCACTTGAAGAAACTTCATCTATTTGGAGTGAATCTGATTTTTGCAAACTAGAACAAACAAAAGTTTAAAAAGACGAGAATAAAATCGCCGGTCAGCATTCTACTTGTAATTTGTAAATGTAAATTTCTCTTTAAGTTCTAAATCTATATTGTTTGTGAGTGATACTGATGATCCAAATAGTTGACCTTGTTCTACAATGTAGGCACACTGTGATAGGGATGCAAAGAAAATTAAGGCTAACTATAGATATTGTAGCAAAAGCAATGGATGTAATAGTTTGCAATGAACTAGTTCTTTCCTTGCAAATAAGTACTTATTGCGATGCCCAATTTTTCGCTCTAAAACCAAAAATAAGAAACTAAAAGTACTTAATTCAATGGACAAGATGTAACTGAAAAAGTTGCGTGAAAATTTAATCAAAATGGATATAAAAAGGAACTTAATAAAACATTCTCTTTGCTGGCAAATTAGGGCTAAATGTAGATATTGTAGGAAAAGTATTGGATGTAACAGTTTGCAAAGAGCTAGTTCTTTGCGTATTGCAATTATTGCGATTCTAAGACCAAAAATAAGAAACTAAAAGTACTTAATTCAATTTTTGGGGGTAATGTACTAGGTGGAACTAAAAAAGCAGCATGAAAATTTCATCAAGATGGATATAGAAAGGAATTTAATAAAACATTCATTTTGCTAGTGAATTACCCTATAAAAAGTAGCAGTTGCATATATCTTTTTAGAAGGTTCTCAAAGTTAGTATTCATACATCTCTTATAAAGAAATTGTTTACATTTATTTGAGTAGTGAGAAATGGAAGTAATATTTATTATCATTGTCACATAAATTGTGCTTCATTATAAATACTTGGTCATCGCACTAGAGTATCACATGCATTTGACATGTCATTTTATTGATAGGGATTAAAACTTGTATAAAAAAAAAAAAAATCATTAATGTTTTTCAAACTTTGGTCACACTAGTGATGCTATTGGCAGGACCATTGAAAAACTTTTTCTTAGTTGGAATATCATTAAGATTCTCATCACCATTGTTGGCAATGCTAACTCTAATGATCTTGTCATGTAATTCTATGAAAAAGAAATTTCCAATGTACACTTCTTATGAATGGAGAATGCTTACACATGAGATATTTCACTCACATGTTGAAGTTAACTATCAGGGATTGGTTAAAGGAGTTAGAGGACTCCATCGTTACGATTCCTATAGCGATTAAATATATGAGGTCATTTCTAGCAATTTTTGCAAAATTTAAACATTCCATGAAACCAAAATAAATAAATAAATAAACTAATAGTTTGTTATGTCTCGATTTTGAGATTGGGTGAAATTCCACCAACTTGATGTTAAAGTCAGCAGTAAAGTTTGAGAAGCCATTTGATTTACTTGGAATCAACCTAGGTTTGTGGAGTAATTTATTAAAAATAAGAAGATTCCATTGGAGGGGCATTGAGCATATGTCCATAATCTATTGCCTTGTTTGAAAAAAATTTATGATGCGACAATGATAATTTTAAGCACTTCTTACTTTATATCAACTAGTTTGTTCTATAAATTTTCAAATTTTTCAATGTTACATTAGAGTAGTAAAAGATGTTAAAGTAGTAAGAGATCTATAAAGATGATGAGTGTGAGAATAAATGTGAAGCATAATAAATATTAGGGCAATTTTAACAACATGAACATCATGTTGTTTGTTGTTGTGGTGCTTGATTCATTAGAAGTTAGACTTTCTAGAATGATCTACTAAGAAAGTGTATAAAAATAAAAAGGCCAAAATATTGGTGGAAAAAGTGTCATCTATAGTTATTTCGCTATTTTACTATCATGGACATCCTTACTCTCTTCTTAGCTTAATTCATAATAACCTTGGGAACTTAAGCTCGTATTAGACTTTTTAAGACTACTAATGCCTCCATAATAATCAAATAACAAAATAATTATAGATGAAACTTTTTCCATTTCATCATTATAATACTTTATTGGCAAATCACTTCAATAAGTCTACCTTCTAACGAGGATCGAACACTATAGCAACAAATAACATTGTTCATATTGTCAAAGTTCCCCATGATTTATTATGCTTCACATTCATTCTCACAGCCACAATCTTTATAAATCTCTTTCTACTCTTGACATCTTTTTGTAATCTTATGAGTGACATTGAAAATTCATCGAACAAATTCATTACAAGTAGAGTTAGAAGTGCTAGAAATTGTCATTATTGCATCATAAAGTTTAGAAAAGGCAAAACGTTATGACCATATAACCAATCCTCCATAAGAATTCCCTTTGCTTGCTTTTAGGAAGTTCTCTCACTAACCTTAATTGTTGAAACTCCAACAAAATCAAATCCCTTGTTAAACTTTACTACTAACACCAACATCAAATAGGTAGAATTTCACCTTATCTCAAATTCTCAACAATAAGGCAACAAATTATTGATTTCTATATTTTCTCATTCCATACAATACTCAAATCTTTGTAAACCTTGCTAAAGATGACCTCACTTATTTAACTACTACAAGAATCCTACCAATGAAGTCATTTACTTCTTCAACCCATCCTTAACAATTTAGTTCAAAATATGAGCGCAAAATCCAATATGTAAAAATTCCCCCTTCAAAGATGAGTAGATTGAAATCCCTTTTTCAAAAGCTTTATGACAAGATCATTAGAGCTAACCTTATCAATGATTATGACTTGAACTAAAAAAGAATACGTTTTTTAATTGCCCTCCCAGTAACATCACTAATATGACCAATCGTTTAGAAATAATCTTTTTCTATAAGTTTTAATTCTTATTAATAGAATGACATGTCAAACATATATAATTCATTTTTTGATGTGATGACCAAGTATTTATAGTCAAGCACAATCTAGTAGATGTTTCAAACTTTATCAATGATATGACATGTCAAACACACATTATTCATTTTCTATCATGATTATCAAGTATCTATAGTCAAGCATAATCTTTGAGATAATGATGATAAATATTGTTTCAGTTTCTCCATCTCTTGCTTAATAAATGTAAACAATCTCTTCTCACTATAATGCTTGAAGTACAAACTTTGGCTGAGCCTTTTGAAAAGATACATGCAATTGCATACTCTCTACAACTATAAGGCAATGAATGTTTTTAGCAAGTTCTTGATCAAATTTCCAAAATGCTTCTTCAGTTCCACATGGTCTACTACCCTTGAATATAGAAGTGTTTCTTATTTCTTATTTTTAACCTTTGAATAAAATTTTGGGCATTATAATAAGTGCATATGCAAAGAATTAACTCCTTGCAAACTATTATATCCAATGCTTTTAGCACAATATCTACATTTATCCCTCATTTTGTTTGCATCTCTATCATAATATGCCTACACCACAAAATGAAGTTGACTATTTGATCATGAACATCACTCCTAGACAATGTAGATTTAAAGCGTTTAAAGGTTTTATGTTTATAAAAAAAAAAGGGTGACTGGTGACTTTAATATCAACTGGTTGAACTTTAGTTTTTTTCTAGTTTGAGAACATCGGGACTACTCCAATCAAATGGAATTTCTTTAAGTGCAATAACATTTTCTTTTTGAGGTTCATCCACACTTCGACTTTGTTGGTGTTTTTCATTAGCCAAAATGTGAATCAAGAAGATTATAAAGAGTAGTCTTAAATTGATAAAACTGCAAGGCTAGTTAATTTACATTAGAATAGTGAGAAAAAAAAATCATCATGTGAAGCTATTATCGCAAATCTACAGACATGTTTGTCTTTCCCAACCTATCTCTTTAACGTGATCTGTTATTATCTATTTATCCTTCTATGCCCAATGTTTTTCCTTCTTATGCCTATGCAATAGATCATACATGAAAGAAAACAAAAGTAAAAACTAACAAGAAAGAAAAGAAAATGAATAAAAATAAAAGAAGCCTTGACTTACAGTGGAAGTGAATGCATGCTTGAGATTTGAGACTAGAGGAAATGGACTGGAGAGGCTGCAATGAGAAAAAAAGACGAACAAAACAAATGAAAAGGTGATGCTATGATTGGGTTAGCGAAGTGAAGTACTACATAGTACATATGGTTAAAATAAAAATAAAAGAGTATCTTTTATTTTTATGGTTTGATTTAGCTTAACCTTTCAAACCAAACCATAAAACAATTATGCTGATACGACTCCTAAGATGCATAAGCCTTTACTTCATGTGTATAAAAGATGATAGGTTATGTAGTGTGTGTGTTGGGTGTTTTCAAGTTGTACGTATGTATTTTGTATAGTTTATGTGTATGTGGAGTTTGTGTGTGTAAGTTGAGTTGTATTATGTTGCTATGTGTGTATTGCTATAGTAGAGAGTAGTATTCGATTGTAGTGTTTCACAGGTAGTATTGTATGATCCAACAAGGTAATTTTGTAATTGTGGTATATAAGTGGAAAGTATAAATAGTACAATAAGAAAATTAGGAAGGGAGTTAGTTGGTGAACTAAAGGGGAAAGTGAAGAAACTAAAGCAAAGGGAAAAGAAGTCTTCCGCATTTTGCTAAAGTTAGCTTGCAAAGTGCCTAGTGGTGTTTTGCTTTGCAAGAGTTCTTTCATTATCACAAGTGTCCTATTCTAATATGAGAATTGTTGAATTTCTGTTGGTTAAACCCTAGCTTATATCAATTGGCACTATCTGTGGAAAATTTTCCAATCATGTGTTATTAGAGATGACTAGGACGAAATCTAGGGTTAATAATTTGGAGAAAAATCTAAGATCTTTGGATCATAATGTAAAATTGATTAGAGATGAATTGAATGGAAGCCTACACGAGTTGCATCATCAGATTACTACGGTTGATAAAAATGTTACTTCCAATATCATGTTGATGAAGGCTTCAATCACTAGAATTAAAGTAACATTGGCCTCTATCCAATCTTCACTACAAGATCTTCAACAAAAATCAAACATGAGTGAGAAATCAAAAGGGAAGATGGATTCTACTTCTGGAATTCAAATTGGATTGAAGTAAGAGATTGATGAGTTTGAGCATTTTCATTTAAAGGATTCAAATGAGCATTTACAATTGAGAATGATGAATGTGGTTGATGTTTCGACGTTCAAAGGGGAGGATCCTATGCATTGGTTGACTTTGTTGGAACAATACTTCAAAGTATAGCATATGCGGCGATGGGCTTGAAGAGCCAAATTGTCTATTGGCTCAAAATGCTAAAAAGGAGATTGTTGAGACTTAATTGGGATAACCTTAAGTAGGAATTTTTTACTAGATATGTTGGACTATCAATAGGAAAACCATTTGTAACAATTTCAACATTGAGACAAAATTCATCGATCAGGGAATTTTTTGTCTTTTGAAACCCTAACTTTTCAAATTCGAGGCATCACTAAAATGCAGATGCTTGGGTATTTCTTGGGGGGATTAAGAGAGGATATTAGGTTACAAGTTCAAACATTGAGGTCGATATCTTAGGTTGATGTGGTTGAATTAGCCTTTAGTGTGGAAGAAGAATTTGAACATGGCATTTTTCTTTCAACAGAAAGTAGGAAGTTCATTTCTTCCATGACCTCATATAGCCATAGGCCTATAAACTGTGGCTTAATTTCCACACATGCTTCTCCACATACAAGTATGTCATGGAAACTGTAAGGTAGGAGTTTTAATAGTGGCCAAACGTATTCGACTTAACATATGTAGTCTAAACAATGATTTTTTACGCATCCAAAAGATAAGAATATTAACTCGACATCTAGTTCAACTACTGGCTCAAGCAATGATTGACAACAACTTCCAAGAGGTCCAAAATAGATGACATATATTGAATATTTGGACCATAAAAATAAAGGCTAATATTTCAAATGTGAATTACCTTTTCAACCGTGTCATAAGTATCATAATAAAACTTTGAGAGTTTTAACTCTTGAAGAGGATGAAGATTGGGTAGAAGACCATCGAGTAGAACTTCAAGAGCCTTCGTTCGCTTCAAAGAATTTGAACAAGTCCTAAGTGGAGTTTGAATTATTTCTTTTAGCTATTAATGGCTTTAATGGACCAAGGACACTTAAGTTCAAGAGAGAATTGAATGGACATTGGCTATCAATCCTTGTTGATAGTAGGGTGAGGCATAACTTTGTGTCTATTCGATTAGTGCAACAACTACATTTAAAAGTAGACTCCACCTTGACATTTGCTGTAAAGTTAGGAGATGGTCAAGTGGTTAATTCTACGGGAGTGTATCCCCAATTGCAATTGAAGGTTAGTATTTTAGATATAGATGTGGACTATTATGTGTTTGAATTAAGGGCTGTTGATAGTATACTTAGGGCAACTTGGCTTCAAATGTTGGGTGAAATTAAAGTTGATTGATGAAAGATGTGTATGAAGATTTTTAAGAATCAGCAAGATCATGTGTTATGGGGTGATCCTTCATTATCCAAATCTGTTGTTTCTTATAAGAATTTATACGATTTGGAGGAATGGGAGTATTGTAGTGTTGTTGTTTTGTTTGGAATGACGTGTTTAATGGTGGATTTGCTTGAAATGTACCCTAATTTACTTACTATGTTGTCAGAATTTGAGGATTGTAGAGCCAAAGTCACTTCCACCTACACAAGATATGGATCACAGAATTCCCATGAAAGAAGTGGTTGGTCTATTGAATGTCCGTTCTTATCATTATGCTCGGGTGCAAAAAGATGAGATAGAAAAGATGGTTGCAAATATGTTAAAAGCTAGATTATACAACAAAGTTTTAGTCCTTTTTCGAATCCCATTATTTTGGTAAAGAAGAAGGACTGCTCATGGCATTTTTATGTAGATTATCGAGCTCTTAACAATGCGACAATTCTAGATAAGTACCATATCCAAGTGATTGAGGAATTATTATATGAGTTGTTTGGTGCTTTCATATTTTCAGAAATTGATTTTCATTCAAGTTATCACAAAATAGGGTACATGTTGATGATATTCCTAAAATGGCCTTTAGAACTCATCATGGCCATTATGAATTCTTAGTCATGTCGTTTAAGCTTACTAAGGCACCGACAACATTCCAATCTATTATCAATGAAGTTTTTTAGCCATGTTTGCCTAAGTTTGTGTTGGTCTTCTTTAATGATATTCTCATCTATAGTCTTACTATGTATGCTCATTTAGGACATTTATGGATAGTCTTATAATTACTTCGGGAACATCAATTCTTAGCTAACAAAAAGAAATGTGCATTTAGTCAACAATCATTAGAATATTTAGGCCATATTATTTATGCTAATAGGGTGGCAATAGATCCTAGTAAGGTTCAAAGTGTTTTGAATTGGCTTATTCCCTCATCTTTAAAAGCTTATGTAGTTTTCTTGGGTTGTTTAGTTATTATAGGAAGTTTATTCCAGATTATGGTAAGATCGCTAGGCCATTAATGGATCTTTTGAAGAAAGATGCTTTTGAATGGAATGAGGATGCTAATTTGGCATTTAAGCACTTGAAACATTGTTTGACTCAAACGCAGGTGCTTACAATACCAAATTTCCAACAACCTTTTGTCATTGAATATGATGCCTTTAAACTTGGTTTAGGTACGATTTTGATGCAAGATTATCTACCTATTGCCGACTTTAGAAAGGCTTCATTGGCAAAAACACTTACTAAATCTACTTATGAAAAAGAATTGGTGGCTTTGGTGCTTGTAATCAATCATTGGCGCCCTTATCTACTTGGTCAATGCTTTATAGTATAAACAAACCAAAAAAGCTTACACCATTTGCTTCACCAAGGGATTACTACTCCTAATTAGCATCATTGGTTGGTTAAACTTCTTGGTTATGAGTTTGATATACAATATAAGGTGGGGAAGGACAATGGGGCCACGAATGCACTTTCACGGATGTTTGATGAAGCTAATTTAATGGCAATTTCAAGGCCTATTTAGACTGGTATTTCAACCATTAAGCAAGATGTCCTTAAGGATTTTTCCTTAGCTGAAAGGATTCAGCATCTTAAGGAAGGGAAAGCCATAAATTCAAGTTTCCATCTCATTAATGATACATTGCATTACAAGGGGCATTTGGTGATTCCTTCCAACTCTTGATGGACTCAACTTTTCCTTCATGAGTTCCATTCATCAACTATGGGTGGTCATGCGAGTTATGTGAGGACCTATCGGTAGTTGGTAGCCCATTTGTTTTGGATTGGTATGAAGAAAGATGTAGCTAATTTTATGGCTTCTTATGCGGTGTGTCAAAGGAATAAGGTGCAAAATTTATCTCCAGCTAGATTACTCAATCCATTACCTATTCCTCAAGTTATTTGGAAGGATATTTCTTTAGATTTTATCACTAGTCTTCCTCAATCTAAGGGCTTTGATACTATTCTAGTAGTTGTTGATCAATTCTCCAAATTTGGGACCTTCTTAGTACTTAAGCATCCTTATAATGCTAAGTCTATTGTGGAACTTTTTGTACATGAAGTGGTGCATTTACATGGTTTTCCTTGAACCATAGTATCAGATAGAGATCCTCTCTTTATTAGCTATTTTCGAAGGGAGTTGTTTAATCTCCATGGTACTTGCTTGAATTTTAGCACCACTCATCATCTAAAAACGAATGGTCAAATGGAAGTTTTAAATCGAAGCTTGGAATGCTATCTTTGATGCTTTGCTTCTGAACAACCTAATGCTTGAGCAACTTGGATTTCGTGGGTCAAGTTCTCTTGTAATACGAGTTATCATTCATCTGCTAGAATGACGCCTTTCAAAGTTGTTTTACGAGTACCCCCCACCTTCAATTCCCTTTTATCTTACAAGTGAAATCCAAGATCCTTCTGTCCAAGCAACTTCAGTTACTCTTGATGAAATTTTGGTGCACTTACACCATAATTTGGAGTATACGCAGCTCCGCAATTGCACTGTAGCTAATCAGCATCATTGATATATTCACTGTGATGTTGGGGATTGGGTATTCTTCCGTCTTCATCCTACCCTTTCTTCTAAGTTAGGGATGAAGACCACTTCAAAGTTAACTCTGTGGTTCTTTAGCCCTTTTCATATATTGTCATGAGTGGGAAATGTAGCTTATCGATTGGAGCTTCCTCTACATTGTAGAATTCATCCAATATTCCATGTATCTCTTTTTAAGAAATCCCATGGTACATTTCTGGTTTTGTCTAATCTCCTTAAGGAGTTAAATGTGGATGATTTGGTTTATCGACATTGTCCACATAAGATTTTGGACCGCCGCTTTGATATTCTAGATGGTATGGAGATTCCACAAGTTCTAATGCAATGGGAGGGGATGACAATAGAGGATGCAACCTAGGTAGATACTTCTAATTTGCCGTTGCAGTATCTGAATTTCATCCTTGAGGATAGAGATAAACTTTAGGGGCGGTGGGGGGAGTATTGATACAACTACTAGGTTGCATAAGCCTTTACTTCATGTGTATAAAAGATGATAAGTTATGTAGTGTGTATGCTAGGTATTGTCAAGCTGCATGCGTATGTATTGTACAGTTTGTGTGTATGTTGAGTCTGTGTGTATAAGTAAGCTATGTTGTGTTGTTATGTGTGTGCTGCTGTAGTAGAGAGTAGTGTTCGGTTGTAGTGTTTCACAAGTAGTATTGTATCATCTAGCAGGGTAATTTTGTAATTGTGGTGTATAAGTGGAAAGTATAAATAGTACAATAAGAAAATCAAGAAGGGAGTTAGTTGGTGAACCGAGGGGAATAGTGAAGAAACTAAAGCAAAGGGAAAAGAAGTCTTCTGCATTCTGCTAAAGTTGGCTTGCAAAGTACCTAGTAGTGTTTTGCTTTGCAAGAGTTCTTTCATTATCACAAGGAAGTGTCCTATTCTAATATGAGAATTGTTGAATTCTTATTGGTTGAACCCTAGCTTGTATCATATACTCTTTCCGAACCGAATCGCAAATTGAACCCAAATATAAGGAGTCTTACCGATATTCATTACAATTACTTAGTTATCCATTCTCTATTGTTACAATTACCTACTAGGTTCCTAGTTATCCATTCTGTATTGTTAGTCAAAAAGGAAAACCACTCAAAATGTCGCCATCCTACTTGTCCGTTCGAGGGATTCGGAGAAAACCACCGGCATGAATATCGCTTCTCTGTTTGCTTTGCTGATCTTTTCTATCTCTTGGTGGATTTCTACCTTTCCTTTGATTATTTAACAATGGAAAAATCCTTAAAGCAGATCGAACAAAGTTTATTAAAGTTGGAACGAAAGCTGGAATTGTAAAATCTTGCTCGGAATTTCATTTTGGCTTTGCAATCTTCGGAAGAAAGGGGAGAAAAAAAAAAAGAGAAAAATTGCGTACTTGAGCATGAATAAGCCAAAGCATCAAACTTATGGAACCCTCAGCGAAGGCCTCTTTTACTAACATTTCGAGTCATTATTCAACAGGGAGAGTAGCATTTGAGGTATAAGTACTTGCACAAAACTTTCCTATATCTTCAATGAGTTGTTAACACAAATAATGTATGATGGCATTCTACATTACTGACTTTTTCATAGCGAAGTCGTATCCATCCCTATGCTTTCTTCGGGTATTCCCTAGGACCGAAAATTATTGAACCAACTCTTACGTTTGTACTTCCCATTTCAATCTGCAAAGCAACATGACCAAAATATAACGAGGTCAGGTAAACTCTAATTCTCAGTTATATGGTCAGAAACCTAAATGCACTAAGGTACATAATGGCACGCAGAAAAGAGGAGCATTGCCCCATGATACTATGTTTTAATGGGGGAAACCATTGGATGATTTGTGATATCTCAATCTTGTACGGTAGTTCAGAACTAAGAAAATGTCAGCATATAGAATCCTTACAGCTTGCTCAAAATCACTGGACATGCCCATCGACAGTTCAAATTTCTCTTCAGCGATTCCAAGTGCCAGGCACACCTCTGTTCGGCAGTTTGCCAATGTCTACAAAACCAACAAAAGAATTTAAAAATAAAATCATTTATATGACACATACTACAAAGTTAGAAATGAAATGCAGAATTGTCACCTTGAAATTCTCAGGAGTTGATGTATAATCAAGCATCCCTATAGTCATCAGACCACCTAACACAAGATTTGGGCAGTTCCTGCTAATGTATTTTGCTAGTTCTACACATCCAGAAGGCTCAACACCAGATTTCGCTGCAACATTGTCACATATCAGATAATATGCACTATTGGAGTACAATAAATTCAAGTTTACCGACAAATTAAGATTCATTTCTTAATGACATAGACAACTAGATAATATGAACATAATTCCATCTCCTCTCCCAATAGCAAATAGAACATTGCTTGAAGTTCAAAATGGCATGGCATGTCCAATGCAACATTAGCATAAAAGACATGGCAATGCAGTTATAAATTGCAAAATTATTTTAGAATTGAAGTTCATATCTTATAATGGTGGCAAAAGTTCCAGCCTAAGAAAACGGAGGCAACCATAAAGATTTGAATTGTACCACTACTGAAAATGGTAACTCTTCAAGACACATTAATGCATTTGAAAATGGTGAAAGAACGATCAAATGCATGACTATATTAGCATGTGGATATATAACATAACCATTCATATTTTGCTTACATATAAGCTTTGTTGAACATATGGATGTGAAAGCCAGTAGTTGCATACAATTATTAACAGCAGGAAAAAAAAAAAACCTATGACATTCTATGTCATAATTGATAAAACCCAACAGCTTTTCTCACTGTCTGGGACATATGCCTGGAATGACTGCAAAATGGGTTTGGCTTCAATATGTTCATAAACGTGCAACTTTAATTTGGGCAACAAATTATGGTTTCTTTTTGTCATATATATCACTTATTATTCACAGTTCATGATTTACAATCAGATCTCAAGAGCTTGATACCATAGAATTACCCCATAAGTAAATTCAAGGGAAAATTACAAAAGCATGACATGCATTTTGGTGATTTTGCACTTATGACGTGCTCCCCGCTCCCCCAACCTTGTAACATATGACCAATGTTCTTCTCTGTTATGCAATTGTCAAGTAGTTTATTAACACTGTGTATGGATAGGTAGAAACATATGGAAATCAAAAGAAATGGAAAGAAACCTTGTATGTGGGCAATTTAAAAGTAAGTGGAAATAGGATGAATCCAGTGGAAATGGGATGAATTAATTCTGCTTGAGGGTCCCCTTTCTTTTCTCTCCATATTTAAGGAAAAAGCTATGGAAATGGATGGAAACGCGATGAAGTTACAAAAATACCCTCATAATCATCATCATCTTCTTCTTCCTAGTTTTATTCGATATCATCTATGTTTTTTATATATCTATGTCTGGAGTCGAATAAAGTTTTGAGAAAGAAAAGATATGAGAGAAGAAACTAATTGAATGAAACTAGATTTGGCAGAGGAGAAGGTAGACCAAAAAGTAGATGGAGATAAGAGACTAGGGTTTTTCCTCTTCCTCCTCGTCTTTGTTTTCAAGTTATATCACTGTTTCAAGTTTTGTTTCCACATCCTTGCATTAAAAATAACCCACTTAAAAAAAAAAAAATTCAAGTAAGACGATACAATCAAGGGTAATTTCAAGTTAAGAAAATAATTCTAATTATTTCCTTCCATTTCCACATTTTATGTCCAAACAAGAGTAAATATTTCCACTCGTTTCCCTTTCTATTCATTTCCTTTCCACTCTTTTCTTTTCTACAGATTTCCTTCCGTTTCTAGTATGTTTTGATAGCCAAACACAGTGCAAAATCCCACCTGACATGCGTGTGACCCCAAGAAAAACTCATGTACAAATTAGAAAAACCGATACAATGAATTTGAAATCTCTCTCTTTCATCTAATTTGCTCCTTCTTCACCTAAGGACTAGAAATGAAGAGAGTGATTTGGAATGTATGATCGAGGCTTCTTTTCCTTTTTTTCCCCCTTGTGGTACTTATGTTGGATCAAGGGTTTCATGAGAGTCTATACGCAATTTGGGAATTACTTAAACCAGGAGTTTATCATGTAGGACTCTAATACAGCACTATACAATTGCATAACAGAGAAGAAAACAAGCCAAGAAAAACTTGGAATATAAGCTCTTGAGAGATTGATACCATGGGGTTACATCATAAGTAAATTTAAACATATATTAAAGAATGACCACTAGTAACATTCATAACTGTGTGAATCATTTTTCTGTAAGTCTGCTTGAAATATAAAGAAGTTAAATCAAAGGGATGATTTCCATGGTACAAAAGCACAGTTAAAAAATGACAGGAATTACTTACATTCTTCTCCGCTGGTGTTCACCTGGATAAGCACCTTCAAAGGCTGTCTTCCAATACTTGCAACAAAATTATTTAGGCGATTGGCAATCTGAAAGTTCCACAGAACTAAGAATGTTTTCTACGAGTTCACTAGCAAAAGAGTAGCATTGACTGCTGATGTACCTTTTCGTCATCAACACTCTCAAGATATGCAAGATTCGGAACCCCAGCTGCACATGCACATTGGATGTAAGAATTCTAGGAAGAAAAAGAGCTATTGAGATCAACAACGGGCAGGTGAACTGTGAGTAGATAAAACATACTGAGCAGGGGTTTCACTTTGTTGCTCTGCAGATTTCCTATAAAATGCCACTCGATATCCTCTGGAAGCTGCAGTTTGAAAGAAGGATAACTATTCTTGCAAAAATCAAGTTCCCACTTCCCAGTTCATGCATTCAAAAGCAGATCTAAGAAAGCAAAATGGACAATTCTCCTACCCTTCTGGCATATAGAATTAAATATTGTTGACTAGCGTAAATATTTGTTATCAACATTTAGATATCATCAACTCTACTGCAATAACAACTCTCAAGATTCAAAGATAACCTACAATGAAGATTCAAAAAACAAAATGGAGAACCAAATGATAGCAACATGGATCAATTTATCCACTGGTTCAATGATGAATAAAGCTAATCTCATAAGCTAGAGAGTAGGCTCTTAATGAGAGAAAAGTAGAAGGAACATAATATTGAGTAAATACCCTGCACAATGTGCTTTATGTCCCAAATTGAGAGGCACATCTAGTCTAAATTGCAAAAAGAAGATAAATTGCACTTTCTTTTTCAGTTGAGATGGAGCTCCAATTTAGCATGGATTCACCATCAACACAAGGATTACTTAATTTTCATAGACTTTAAAACATTGGTAGCAAATCCTGAGGATGCTATGCAGAGTTTAGATATAACTGGAACTAAAAACAAACGCTCAATCAAACTCTGATCAAGTTTGGGGCTTCAATTATGGAGCTAGGCAATTATAGATTTTTTGGATTGTATTACACCGCAATTCTTCCACTAAAATTGAACCCTCATCTCCATGGGTGGCAACTAGGAAAAATCTTTTGTATAACCATCTTTCCTCTGGGGCCTCTTGAAACCTTTCAACCTAAACTTATTTTTGCTCAAGGTTCATCTCAAGCATCCAAATTTCGTCTGCTATCAGTAAAAGCATCTCTAGACAAGGTTCTAGCACCCTGCAGCAAATAACTAATGTCCAGAGACAATGATACCTTGTGCAAAAAGTTGTCATGAATTTGACAAGATTGTGTCCAAAAGTTCTATACTTACTTAAAAGTTTATCATAATTAACATAGTAACAATGTATGTTTCAAAAATTATTTTCAATGTGATATAATTACAAAATTTAATTAAAATTATTAGCATCATTAAAGCATTGACGGTTTTTGCTGGCCAGTTCCAAGCAAATACAAGCATACTCAATAATGAAATCTGCAAATTTTAATACACTGATTACAAATTTCTCAAAAATGAATGAGCAATTCCCTTTTTAATTATGCTTATAAAGATCGAACCAGGATAACGGAAAAACCTAAATTTAACAAAAAGACAAATTTAACTACCTCTAATCAATGATGTAACAGAAAATCCAAAGCTTAATACAAATTTTACATGAATTAGGTAAACATAAGTAAAATGGTAACCTGAGGGGCTTTTTCGACGAGCTCTTGGACGTAATTTTCGCCGAAGCAGCGGTGGCCGGCTTCGTAGAGCTGGCGGATGAGAGAGACGGGTTTGGTTTTACTGACGGCGACTACTCGGATCGAGTGCTGGGGACCGACGCGACCGCATCTCTCCGCCGCCTGCTGGACGCGGTGGAGAACCGTTCGGAGCGCCTCCGACACGGTGGAGGAGGATGTAGCCATTTGAGCACAAATCGGAAAAAGTGGCTTTCTTTAGGCTTCACTTGATTTAATTTTTATTTTTTAGTTTTAGTTATTTATTTTCTTTTTCTTTTTTTTTTTTTTGAAAGTTACAGAAATGGAAGAGAAAGAAGTAAGAGATTAGTAGATTACCCCATGCCAACTCCATTTCTTTCCATCACATTCACATGTCCACCAAATGAATAATATTTGGATCTAGGCCTCTCAAGTTTCTCCATTTTACGGTTCAGTTATTAAGATTATTTAAATTTTTTAAATATTATAATATATTCTTTATTTTTATAATTATAACTATTAATCATACATAACAATATTATAAATGGATATATTAAAAAAAATTAAGAGAAATTATATTAAGAAAATCTATTTTCATAATATTTGTTATTTAATTTTATATATTTGTATATTTTGCTTTTCTATTATATAAAATGGAGATACAGACTACTTGATTGTATAACAATAACCATCTTCTATTTTTCTATTTGTTGGGCAAAAATAACTCTTTAAGTAGAAAAAAAAATAGAAAAGATTTTTCCTATAAATAAAAATGATTTACGCTTTTTAAAAGAAAAAGTGATTTTTCGATTAATCTCATTACAAGTCTACTAACTCTCATTAATTGAATTGTAAATTATTATATTTTAAACACGAAAAGCCTTTGGTAGGGAAAAAAAAAAGAGAAAGAAAAAGACAAATTAAAAAACTTGTTAGAAAAATTACAAATATCGATCAAAATGTTGCAATTAAGAATAATGGAAAGTCACGTAGATTTTATATTTTTCTTATATATAAAATGTTTAACATAATACGTTTATGGTAATATATCGATCATATGTTGTCAAGATAAGATTATAATTTGCATAAAATTCATTCTAAATGTTAGGAAAATCATTTTAGTATATTTTTGTAAATACAACCAAACATATAATAAGATGTCATTTTTAAGAAAATATATGAAAGAAAAGAAAAACTTTCAATTAACAAGTGGTTTTCCTTAAACGAGCTGGCCTAACTATCCTTTTCTCTATTTGTTTGAATAAGTTCTTATTATGAGGAAAAGAACTTACGAAAACAAACCAACTAAAAACAAAATCAAATCGAAAATATAAGTTTTAGCAAAAATTACACAATAGAGGATAAACATGTGTAGTCAAGCTTAAATAGAAAATAGACCTTTTTGGTAGTTCAAATAGAGCATGAACATTATTAAAAAGTGCAAAAAAAAGGATAATGTTACATAAAACGATCCAATTAAAGGATGATATCGTGTTCAAATAGAATATGAGAAATTACATATCAAAGGATATGTTTAAACTAGTAATTGCTAAGGATTGAGAGTGGCGTGAGTCTTACCAGAAGTGTAGTTGGAATACTCGATACAAAGGGAGGAGAAAAATTGAACAAAAAACTTTCTCTTACTGTCTTATTACTACAAACCTTGAGGAATAAACTATTTATACAGAAAAGAAACAAATGAACTCTTGATACGTGTATAAATAAGTTAACAAGACTATAACTAACAATAACCATCTTAACATCCCCTTCTTAAGTTGGCCATGGTAGCATGCCAAACTTGGATAGGAAGAAGGATAAGTGATCTGTTGTAATTGGTTTCGTCATTGAGTCAGCTAACTGCAAATATAAAGGGACAAACTGTAGTTGAAGAAAACCAGAACTAATGTGGTCTCTAGTAAAATGTATGTCTACTTTGATATGTTTTATTCGGCCATGAAAACACGGATTTTCAGCAATCATAATGGCCGACCTGCTATCGAAAAACAACTTCACTAGTAGAGGAAAAGAAATTCCAAGATCAACCAGTAAATAGGAAACCCATAAAAACCCTTTGGTAGCAACAGCAACACTGAGATATTCAACTTTAGCAGAGGATGTTGAAACTGTCACTTGCTTTTTAGATTTCCAAGAAACTAAAGAATTCCCAATGAAGATACAGAAGCTTGACAAGGATTTTTGATCAAGCGTATGTGTAGCCTAATTTGCATCTCAATATCCTAATCAGGATAAGGAACTTGCAAAGGAAAAATGCAAACTTTTATCAATTGTGCCCTTAACGTATTTAAGTACATGTAATGCAGTACTGAAATGTGAAGTTCATGGCCATGAAACAAATTAGGATAACTACTGTACAGAAAAGCATAAATTCGATCGAGATATTGTTAAGTAAAGAAGGCGTCCAACAATTCTTCTATAAACAGAAGGATCATTAAGTAACTACTAGTTGTATTATCAAGCTTCAAACCTTGTGGAAAAGGAGTTGAATTAGCCTTTGCACTAGTAGGAACAACATCAAGCAACATGTGTAATGCAAACTTCCTCTGGTTAATAAGAAATCCATTACTTTGATGACAAACCTTAAGACCAAGAAAGAATATAGTCGGTCCAAGATCTTTTATGGTAAATGCTTTATCAAGATGCCTTTTTACCTGATTTATGTTATCAAGAGAGTCACCAGCGACCAATACATCATCAACATAAACGAGGATGGCCATAAAACCTGAAGAATTCTGTCAAGTAAAGAGTGAGTAGTCTAATAGAGATTGTGTAAATCCAAGTGAAACAATAAATTTTGTGAACTCCTTGTTCCATTGGCATGAAGCTTATTTAAGTCCATAAAAAAACTTAACAAGTTTACACACCTGACCATTCTTTCCATTCCTATAACCATCAGGAAAAACCATATAAATATCCTCATCTATAAACCCATATAAAAAGGTATTATTCACATCCAATTGATGCATATGCCATGATTTAATAGATGCAATGGCTAATAGAAGACGAATAGAGATTAATTTTGCTACCGGAGAAAACGTATGAGTATAGTCCACTCCTTTAATTTGTGTATATCCTTTAGCAACCAGCCTTACCTTATATCTTTCTATGGTCCCATCTAGTTTAAACTTAATTTTGTAAACCCATTTGGATCCTATAGCTTGTTATCTCGGTGATAATGAAGTTAACTCCCAAGTTTGATTAGACTCAAGAACCAATATTTCTTTATTCATGGCCTTTACTCACAATGGATCATTTTTTGCTTCTAAGTAATTCCATAGTTATTTGATTGTAAATAGATTGGCTAAAGAAATCACAAAGTCTTAAGGTAAATTGTTGAAGGATTCATCATGAAAAACAAGGTACAAATGAGAGGAATTCGAGGAATCAGTAGCTAGAAATTTATCATAAACATTACACACAAAATCTTGAAGCCTAGGAGGGTGTTTAGGTCTCTGTGATCTACAACGATCAGGTTGTATACTGTTGGTGTCTGACTGCTAATCAAAAACATGATTATGTATCATGGAAGGAATAACATGTTCTGAAGATATGCTTGTGTGTTCAACAGGATTGGAATGTATAAGGGATGAAGGAAATAGTGTAGGATCAGTAAGTTGAGGAACATCAAGTGTATTATCAGATGAAGGTTGAAATGGAAAAGTGTTTTCAACAAAAAATACACCTCACTAACAAAGGTTTTATGAGATTCCAAATCATAAACTTTGTATTCTTTTTAACCAATGGGGTAACCAATAAACATACAACGCTTACTTCTAGAGTTAAATTTACCCCTAGATTTTGGAATAACAGTAACATAACAAAGACAACCAAAGACTCTTAAATGATCATATGAGGGTGGTTTTTGATATAACATTTCATATGGTGTTTTCCAATGGAGTGATTGTATTGGCATGAGATTAATGAGGTGAGTAGCCACAAGAAGGCATTCTCCCTAAAAAATCTTAAGAAGATTAGCATAAATACAAAGTGATCTTGCTGTGTCTAATAGGTGTTGATGTTTTCTTTCCACAACTCCATTTTTTTGTAGAGTGTATGGGACAGTCCTTTGATGAAATATGCCCAGCTTATCAAATAAGTCTCGACATTGGTGTGATATGAATTCACCACCATTGTTTAAACAAATTACTTTGGGTATAACATTGAATTGTGCTTGGATATATGTAAGGTATTTAGATAGAATAGCAAAAGCATGAGATTTATGTGACATGAGAAACGTCCATGTACATTTGGTTAAATCATTCACAACACTAAGGAGGTATTTAGCACCAGAAATAAATCATGTATTATATAGACCCTAAATATCAATGTGTAAAAGATCAAAAGGATGTAGAGATGTAGAATGACCATGTAGAAAGGAAAAACAATGAAATTTAGCAAGCAAATAAGTTTTACAAAGAAATTTTGATAAAGTGATATCCTTAAACTGAGGTAAATGTTGCAATTTCGATAAAGACGCATGTCCTAATCTACTATGTAATAGTTGTAAAGACATATTATTATCAGCGGGGAATATACCTTTATTAAGAAAACATCCTATAGTAGTGTTTGAAGATGAAGAACATCGCTGAGACTCCTAAATGTAAAGTCCATGATAGCTCCAAGTTGCTACAATTATTTCAGAATTCTGGTCCTAGAACAGGCATTTACATGAATAAAAAATGGTTTATAGGTTTATATTTGATATAAGCTTATTTACGGATAAAAAGTTATATCGAAAGTCAGGTACAAAGAAAACAACTATCAAAATTATGTCATCATTTATATAAACATTACCAACAGATGTTACTTGTTTTCTTTGTCCATCAGGTAGAACAATATGAATGAGTTTGTGAAGTGTTTTGGTGGAAAACAATAGATGAGAGTACAGTGTCATATGATTCGATGCTCTTGTATCAATAATCCAAGAACCAATAGAATTACTAAAAGAAAACAAAACATGAGAATTACCTGCAAAACTTAGCATGGAAGCATGCTAATCCTCAACAAATCCTTGCCCACTAGTTTTGAGGATCTTTAGTACTTCATGACAAACTTTACTTACAAGTTATGATTCTACTACACTTTCACATCCTGCATTTAAAGAAGTATGATCAAGTGGATTATCACTTACAGAAGGAATGTTAGAACCAACATTAGCAACCAATCGTAGATTCCTCTTGTCTCTAACCCCTTTGTTATACCAATCGAGAAAACCAACTAGTTTGAAACAATTATCAATATCATGACCTGTTTTCTTGCAATGAGTATGTGTAACTTGAACCGAACCATTTCCTTTTTTTTTCCTTTTTATTCTCCACAAATGAACATCGTTGTCCCCTTACCAGAAAAGCAAAAACATCCTCATGTATACCAACATATGATGTAAATTCCTTTTGTTTCTCAATTTAAAACACTAAGTAATACGCTTTACTAACAGTTGGCAAAAGCTCTATCAACAAAATCTGACTTCTAACATTCTCATAAGTATCATTCAATCCCATCAAGAAATATTACAGCTTATTCCTATTATCAAGTTCCATAAACTTACTATTTAGACTGCAAATACAAGCTTCCATTGCTCTGCATTCACAAATAGGAATATGCAACATGCTGTCCATCTCATCCCAAAGTTTCTTCAATTTGTTATAATACATAGTTACACTAAGGGATCCTTGTTTCGAATTCACGATTTCAAATTGAATCTAAAATATCAAAGGTCTATTCAACAATCTAAACCGTTCCGATATATCATCCCAAAGGACTCTCATAGATTTAGCATAAAGAAAACTCTTCGAAAGTTCTTTAACCATATAATTCAATATCCAACAACAAATCATAAAATTGCAACAAATCCATTTTTGTTCATCAATAGAATTAGATTTTGGTTTTGAACAAGTCCCATCAATGAAACCTATTTTCAATTTAGCTCCAAGTGCGAGCTTAATCGATTTGCTCTAACTAATGAAATTATCACCATTGAAAATGATATTTGTAATTTGCATGCCGGGATTATCGGAGCCAGATAAAACCAAAGGATCATTGTAATCAAAATTTACATTCATCATCAAATTTCATAATATTCATGAGAAATTGAATGTAGAACAGCAAGAGAAACTAGCTAACCTCACTCTGATACTATGTTTAAACCAGTAATTACTAAGGATTGAGGGTAGCATGAGTCTTACTAAAAGTATAGTTAGAATACTTGATACAAAGGAAGGAGAAAAACTGAACAGAAAATTTTCTCTTACTGTCTTATTACTATAAACCTTGAGGAATAAACTATTTATACAGAAAAGACACAAATGAACTCCTAACATGTATATAAATAAGTTAACAAAACTATAACTAACAATAACCACTATAACTAATAGTAATCATCTTAATAGGATAAACATTTTGTGTATTTAACATGTTAAGTCACCAAGATCTAACACCATTATACTAAAGTCGTATTTTTATTTACTTTATTTTTCTATAACGTTCTTCTTTATTTGAATTACTAAAAAATTTCACTTATGTTTGAATCATGAAAATATTCCATCCTCTATTAATCCTAAACACTCCAATATGTCATTTTTTTTTTCCTTCAGTTCTTCCTTTTCCCTATTTGATTTGAAATATTTTCCTTTTATGGTAGAGGAAGCTATATTGAAAATAAACCCTATTACATGAAATACTCACTCATACTTTCCTCAACCAAGTAGATTCCAAATAAGTACTAAAATCTACATGATAGGTTTCGATAAAAATTTTAAAACCTACTACTATAAGGAAGATTATGATATGATATTCTTCATATCCTATATGAGATATAGGTTATAGGATTTCTTATATCAATCCCATAATTATTTTTAAATAATATAATATACATAAATGATTGAAAAATTATAGCTGTGAGGGATAACATTTATTGTTAGTTTCAAAAAACTTACATCTTCTTTTCTTTTATATGTGCACCCTTATGTTTGCAAATTCATTGTTTCGCTAATAAAGAATGCAATTTAAATAATATAATATTCTGGATTTATTAATGTTTGAAAATCAATTTTTTAACATTAGGAAAGAAAAAAAAAAAAAGACAAACAGAATTTGCTATTAAGAAGTATCAGAATTGAAATTTATGGGAAAGAAAATGCGCCCTAAATTCTTTTCCTGCTAAAGGAGTATGCCTTGTCTGTGAAAAGACGCATGAACCAAGTGCAATTTTGCTACATACTCTATAATTCTTCATGACGCACGCATATCCACTCATTGTTTGGCTTGCCTCCAACAGACCACTAGGTAAGCTAAAAGCAATGCGGCCAGTGCAAGATAACGGATGTTAATGCCAGAAAGAATGGATCATGGCTGTTCTCTCGTAACTACGTGCGGTCTAATTGAAGCCCTAGAGGCACATACATTCAAGGCCTTTGTGCATTAAGATTAGGAAAATGTGGTGGGCATACTGTAAAGAAACAATAACCAGCTCATGATGGTGGTGCTAAGAACGATACCAAGATCCAGAAGTTCAAGCCACAAAAAAGGTTTCCCACTTAGGACAGCTTGTGTTTGAGATTTTTTCTATGATATACGAAGCTTTCAACATTTTAATTCATACGAATGTATGTAAGCGATGATAAACCATCATGTATATACGACGGTAACTTGGGGGGTGAAATGCAAAAAAAACATTGGAAATTGCGTGATAGCATGATACAATCTAATGCTTACATTGAAAAGAAATTCAAAGCACTACAAGAATGAACAAGATATCAACAGGCAAAAGAACTCTAATACATTAATTTGCTTGTTGGGTATGGCTTCAGTTTACCATGTAGCCAGCCCCGCATGCGAGCCTACCAAAAATGAGAAGGTTGCTTCTTCTGGTGAGAGAAGATACTCAAGGAAAGTTTCCACCATTCTATCTCAATCTTCAGTCTTATCTTATGTGCATGGACTGATCTAGTTTACATAGACTTCCATGCGAGCATTAACACCAGAAAATAGTTTATTAGAATAGCCTTGAAGAATTTCAATCCACTGGAGATAACTGGTCCTTAAAGCTTATGAAAAGCCACCTTCAATGAAAGCCTTATTGTAGGCTACCTTACGATCACGATATAGAAATTAGTAGAACACGAGGGTCAATCGGAGATTGAGGGACCAATAACAAGTGGACCAGTAGCTGCTTTCTTGTTCCAATGCTTCGCTAAAATCTTCAAGCTAAAAATACAAAGAACATCCACGGCCGTAGCATCATCTTACTAACAGCACAACTTTTGATATTCACCTCACAGACTAGGCCTCAGGACATAATCGGATCTGCCGCATATTTAAGCTCTTGTTTGTCAACCCTGCCAATGGTAAAAGAAGAACATGGTAAAAAGTCAATCATAGCAGGTTGCCAGGAAGGATGTGGGAGAAATCTTAAAAGGACATGCCATATCTAGATATTAAAATATTAAAAAGGCTTAGCTTCGCAACAGAGCACAATGGCAAAGCAGGTACGATATAACAGATTCCACCTATAGGTTGAAGGGAAAGTACCCAAGAAGCAGTCAGTAATAACATTGCTGCACCGTGCTAACAGTCAAGAACAAGGGGTCAAATAGGTTCAAACACCCCTTTTCATTACCTTTTGATGATATACCACAATGGATATTAGATTTATATGATTTATACCATGCTTTTCAGGCCAATAATTTCTACCGTGATTTCATAGTTGAATAAAACCAAGATACAATATATTAATGCACAAGGGAACGAGCCATTAGCTGTGCATCTGGTGGAAGAGATTTTGTGCTTTAAGTCACAAGTTTGAGGCCTATACAAAAAGCGTGATCAAGAAAAGTCCTTTCATAATTACAAAAGAGCCAGAGTCTATCTTCAATTATTGATATTCACTTCACATTTACTTTGTGTGTGTGTGTGTGTAATGGATGAAAAACTCAAGTAATTGGCAAGTTTCCTGGTGTTCCAACCCATACCTAAAGTTCCTAATTATCTGTTACAGTCTGCACCCAATTATTCCATCAAACTTTTTATATGACAGCTGTAAATGTTCAAACGGAGTTTATTGGTAATGAGAAAGCCGGGTGTCACAAAGATTTTAAGTGGTCAAGATAGGCAACCTATCTTTTTAAGCACTGCTAAAAGAAGAAAAAGACAACAGACAGGAACAAAAAAGTAAACAAGAACTGACCTAAGCAACTGCTCCTGTGTCCAAAATGTCAAATCCTATATTGAAGTTTATGGTAAGCCATCTAGCTCTCCTCTTGTTCCTTAGTTCAGCTTACAATATTACCCTCCAGTGGTCAAAGGAGCAGTTGCCAAGGTTCGCCCTCCTCCAGAAGTTGCAAGTGAAGGTGCAAAATATTGGGATACCACCCTTGTTGGCTTTTTCTTAGGATGAAAAGTCCTTCTCTCTCTTATGCATTCCACAACTATGAGAGTAAAGCAGAAGTTTGGGATCTTGGAAGTGCTAGGCAACAATGATGGGCTTTTTTACTTTCACTTTGCGGTTGACTCCTATATGGACCAAGTTTGGGCTAAACCTTGGTCCTTTGCACAACATCTCTTAATCCTCCAAAGATGGCATCCAAGTATGACCCTTAAGAAGCGCTAACCCTCTGTTATTCCCCCTTGGTTGATCTTCTCCCGCATACCTAGTGAATTTTTGGATGCTAAGGGTATTAGCTATATCGCTAGTGGAGTAGGATGGCCACTCTGAGCTGATTCTCTCATTGCCCTCAGATCACGTGCAAATCATGCCCAGGTTCTCATTGAAGTTGATGCTCGTGACGAGCTTGTCTCATAGATTGAAGTGGAGCACCCTGATGGAACCACAGCTGCTACTTCAGTGGCATACCAATGGCTTCCCCGTAGGTGTCCTATATGTCGCATCTTTGGCCATGTTTGCCCTTACTCGACAAAAGCACAACAAACACATGGCAAGTCTCAAGCTAAGAGTGAATGGATTGAAGTTAAAAGGCATGGGAAAAAACCAGTAGGAGCTGATCTTCCTCCCACAATGATTTAGACCCGGATTCTCCCAAGCTTAGGTCTGCTCCTGACAATAGTGAGAAGGTCCTTTTGCCTCTAAAAACACTTGAGGATACCATTGATGAGCAACCCCAGACTGGCTAGAGGATGAATTACCGGCTACTATGATTGCTAACCCTAATGTCCTTGCATTGGTTGGTGAATTTGAGGAGAAAACCCCTGATTTGGAGACCTCTCATGTAGCGAAAACACCCCTAGAGGGTATGCTTGCACCGAAACAGAAACTTAGTCACTCTAATCCTCATGCTCTCATTGATCACGAGGCTACTATAGAATCCAGGCCAACACTACAGAACCCATGTTGTAGACCAAGAAGCAACAGATCAGGCGGTGGATCTAGCTTCAGGAGTGGTAAGAGCTCCTCAAGAGGAAAAAGAGAAAAATTTTTCAAAAGAAAGCGTTGGCTTACTTGATGCCTAATATGGTGTTTTTCTTTTCTTTATCTAATGAATTTTGCAGCTTGGAATACTCGGGCCTTAAGTGACCCCATTAAAAGTGCGGATACAGATAGACTTTGTGTCTAAAAGGATATATCTTTGATTGGGCTTTTGAAGACTAGAGTGAATCATTCTAATATTGACAATGTCAAGAGAAGAATCAACCCTAATTGAAATTTTGCAGTAAATCCTAATGCACCAGAGCATCTGGTTAGCTTGGGATGCTAGAACTTGGGATGTTAATGTTTTGGAATAACAAAACTAGTTTACCCACTGTTTTTGCATGAACAAAAGACTCAACTTAAGTTCCTATGCCTCTTTTGTATATGCTTCTAACTTGAGGATAGAAAGAAAGGACTTGTGGCGAAGATTGCTTCATATTACCCCATCCATGTCTAACCACTCATGGGTAATGCTCAGCGATTTTAATGTGACAAAATCAGTTTTTGAGGGAAGTAGCACCAATTGTAGAGTGACCCTGGACATGCAGGAATTTAAAAGTTTTTGGATGAAGCTGACTTAAAGGAGTCAAGGTTCGTGAGTAACTCCTCCTCTTGGTCCAATAGACAAGAGGACAACCCAATCCTTCAGAAACTTGACTACATTTTATGAACCAGCATTGGTTGCAGGCTTTCCCTAAGTCGGTGGGCATTTTTTCAACTTCCTTGTTATCGAACCACTCCTTGGCGACTATTAAAGTGAATGCTGATGTTCTAAATAGAAGAATGCCATTTAAGTTCTTTGACTTTTGGATGGATTTCAAGGAATTTCGGCTAATTGTCTCTTCCATTTGGAACTAACACATCGAGGGATCAAAATGTTATTAGATAGTCAACAAGCTCAAGATTCTCAAGAAGGAACTGAGGAATTTAAATAGGAAAAATTTCTCTCACATTTTCTCTATAGTGGCTGTGAAAGATTTTCTTTCCTTTTACCAAGACGCCATCACTAGAGGGGACTTCAATAAGATCTCTGAAGAGAAAAAGGCTTTCAAGAACTATTATATCCTCAAAGAGGTGGAGGAGAACTTTTTCTAGCAAAAGTCAAGGGTAAAATGGTTGAAATTAAGAGATAAAAATAATCCATTTCCATCAGTCAATCTTAAGGCGCCAAGGTAGGAACACCCTCTGCGTTCTAGAAAGAGCCGACAGATCCCTTGCATGCGGAGATAATGAAATCAAGATTGAGGCTACAAACTTTTTGAAAAACTTATTGAGTTGTAGTTCTTTTGCAGGAACAAGCAATGAGATGGAAATCCAAAACTTTATTGCTAAAAGGCTAAATTTTGATCAAATCAACCGTTTGGAAGCCCGTTTTGATGATGCGAAAATCAAGATGGCTTTCCTTTCTCAACCGAATGGAAAAGCACTTGGCCAATTTCTTCAAAAAAATATAGCATATTATTGGGCATGATATGATTTTTGTCGTTAAGGAATTTATGTGTTCGAGTTTCCTTTTGAAGGAGCTCAACAATACTATCATCACTTGTACCTAAAGTCCCCAACCCTTAAAAAATGAGTGAGTATAGACCTATCACCGATTGTAATGTAATTTACAAAGCTATGTCCAAGCTTTTGGCCGTGAGATTAAAGGAAGTGTTACCTTCTTTGGTGGCCCAAAACAATCAACGTTTATCTAAGGTCACTCCATCATAGATAATATCTTCATTGCTCAGGAGTTGGTACATGATTTCCACTTAAATAAGGGACCCTCACGATATGCTCTAAGGATAGATATATCAAAGGCCTAAGATACTATAGATCGGGCTTTCTTGGAGCAAGTTCCAATGCTCGTGGGTTTCCCTCCACTTTTTCATTGACTCCTCAACTAGTGTTTTTCTAACCTTAGATTTTCTCTCAAAATCAAAGGGGAGCTAGTATGGTTTTTTCCTTATAGTAGAGGTTTGAGGCAAGGAGATCCTATATCTTCATACTTATTTGTCATTACCATGGAAGTGTTGTCAAGCTTATTAAGACACATAGCTAGTATACCTC
Organism: Lumnitzera littorea; assembly: GCA_024138015.1. Lineage (NCBI taxonomy): Eukaryota > Viridiplantae > Streptophyta > Magnoliopsida > Myrtales > Combretaceae > Lumnitzera > Lumnitzera littorea. The sequence continues at coordinate 95,438,189 of JAMXBB010000008.1, forward strand.
AATTTTCCTTTCACTAGAGATGCAAAGAGGATAGGATTTCCCATCTAAGTTTTGCTAATGATTTGATGATTTTTTATAAGGGGACTTTAGATTTCATTAACCTCGTCAAAAAGGCCCTTGAAGATTTCAATAAGTTTCCTAGTCTAGTAGCAAAACCCTTGAAAAGCCTGGTTTTCTTTTGCAATGTAGACCCCCAAGTACGGCAAGGTATCCTTGATAGCCTTCATTTCCAGCAAGGCTCCTTTCCTATGAAGTATCTTAGTGTCCTCCATCTCTTAACCAAGCTGAAAAAATGAGATTGCGACATCCTTATCACCAAAATCACTTCACGCATTGACTCTTAGACCAGCAAATATCTATCTTATGCCGGTAGTTTACAACTCATTAAATCGATCATTTTCTCAATGCTAAGTCTTTTGGGCATCCATCTTTATTTTTCCAAAAAAGGTAGCCAAGAGACTTGAGCAACTAATTAGGGATTTTCTTTGGAGTGGAAGCCCTCGTATATCTACCAAAGCCAAGGTCAAACGGGAAATAATTTGTCATCCAAAGGAAAAAGATGGGTTGGGTATTCTATGCCTAGAAACTTAGAATAAGGCTGCCTAACTCAAAAACATCTAGAACTTACTTTTGAGAGAAAGGAGAAGCCTTTGAGTTGATTGGATTCACTCAAATTTTTTAAAAGGCGTTAGTTTTTGGAATGTCAAATGTCCATCAACTTACTAATGGACTTGGAGAAAACTTCTTAAGTTGCAATCCATAGCAAGACCATCGCAAACTTAGCGTGTTGGCACTAGAGTTTCCATTTGTCTCTGGTCAAACTTCTAGTTACCTTCGGATCCTTTGAACTCCTCTCTCTCCACACATGCTATTAGTGACTTGAGCTTCCCCCTTGTAGCTAAATTATGTTCCATTATTGAGGGGGATTCTTGAGTTCTCTTTCAGGTGAGATTTGAAAATCCATTAACATCCCTACAAATTTATCCCCTAATGCTACTACCATGGATGCCCTGTGTTGGATACCATCCAAGATGAAAGCGTTGTCTATTAAGAACTCATACATCAGCCTTAGAACCCTAACGAACGAAGCTAATTGGGCTAAATTCGTTTCATGCAAGAGATCTATACTGCGGTTTTCTTTCATCCTTTGGCTCACCTACAATAGAAAGCTCTACTCTCTTGATAAGCTCCATCTATGAGGAATCACCTCACATACTTCCTGTTTTCTATGTAATCATGACTTGGAGAATCATACCCACCTTTTCTTTGATTAACAATTCTCACAGCAGATATGAAGGAAAGTAGTCAACACCCTAGATGGTCCATCTTCTCTTCTCTCTTGACATAGCATTACAGCCTTCTGCTCTCAAAATTCTGCCTATAGTTCCTTTTCCACTTGGGCCACTGCTTTGGCAGCATCAGTCTATAGTATTTGGAGGGTTAGAAATAGTGTCAGATTGGAGAAAGGTTTTCCAAAACATGATTTTGTTTTTAGACAAATCTTGTATTATATAGAAATCTCTGGTTAGAGTTAGTCTCCTGTGAATGGTTTGATCTAGTCTCACTTTTTGTAAAGCCTCAGGTTATTCCCCTTTCCCACAAATAGGGGTTGTACATCCTTTTCTCTATAAATGAATTTATTTACTTACCCAAAAAAAAAAAATGTAAACAAGAAAAATATTCCCAGTTCAACTTGAAGAGAACCTCAAATATCCGGACATATAATGAAACATGCAATCAACAAGATGTAGGAAGTTGTGCTTGCATTGTTGTACTGATTGTTAATGAGTGCCTCTTGTTTCTATCAAATCGACCACAATTTCACAAGTTGATGACTAACAATAAAGATCTAATCTCATGTTGTTTCCCCTCAATGATCAAGGTAATTCATCCATCAAACTAGAATTCATTGATGAAACAGAACATGCTCACCTCTGCATCACTTTAAGTATCCCTGTGCCTAGCTGCATCGGAACACCCATGATAATGCATTCACTAACACCTTCAATCTTATCAGCCCTACCACTTTCTGCAGCATGGAATAGATGATCACCAGTCTTCTCAAATGAAGCCAACATCAAAACACTTTTGTCCATCTTCTGTATGCCAAATCTTGTTATACCAAGAACTTCACCCTGTTACCAAATATGCACAATACACAGACAAATCATGTTAAACAGAAAGGACGGTACATTTTAAGGATGACTTCCTCCAACCTACCTCAACAAGGAAGAAAAAAAAAAAAGAAAAGAAAAAGGAATGAAAACCTACCCTATAGGTCATGACATCAGCCAAAAGCATCATATGTCGTGTATCTATGCTCATGCCGTGATTTGACATGATAAATTGTATCTCCTCAATAATGCACCTCCTGGCAGCCTCAATTCCAAGTGTTTGCTGCACTTCAATGACATGATTACTTTTCGTATTTTTACCATCAATTCCTTCTGTTCCCATGACCTCTTGAAGTCCGATCCTGAAAGAAAATACAGACATCAAAATTGACTCAAGCTCTCATAGAAACTAAGCAAAATGCATTGGGCAAGCTTCATTTTGACCACTTTCAGCATCTGGTATCTTCTGTGTTTTATGTCAAGATGGAATTATGACTACAAGTGAATCCAAGAGCATAAGTAATACAGTATACTGAGGCTTTCTTTCTGACCTACAGCAATTTTTTGAGCAATCAAATCATGATAAGGCAAGGTAAAGGCTTATTTTTGCTGGTCAGTGCCAGTAACCTGTGGATGTGCAGAGGGCTATCACTATGTCGAATGTTTAATAGAAAAGACTTCCAGCAATGAGCTATATTTGCTTTAAGCAACCTGTATTCTCCTTTTGTTTCTGACCCTTAAAACCCCTAAACAAGCTTGTTATGGATCCTAACGAGCAAATGTAGAATCAATGATATAAATAAATAAATAAAGAACAGAAAAAAAAAAAAAGTAAAATTGAGTCAATTTTAATAAGAAACCCACCCTTCTACAATAAGGCTGTACTTGTCCCTCTCCGTTTGCTTCCCATCTGTGGCCTTGTACTTCTCCTTTCCTTTGTTGACCACAGCACGCTCAACTGTTTTAATACCCTGCAATCAAAAGCAAGAGATTCCAAAATTCAGCATTAAATTCAGTGTGTCTACCTAGACTTGATGAGAAACCATCAAGAATCTTACCCCTACTATAACACTAGGAAGCATATTCTTGAGAGAATGTAGCTCAAAATGAAGTCTACTTCGATCAACTACTGGCACGACTTCCAACTTCCTGACATCCAAGACATTTATTTGCTGCATATTGACAGGTTAAATTCTAGTTAAGAAATAGTTCACCAGAAATCAATGGGCTAGAACCATAAATGAAGTCACCTGCTGCTTTGGTTTGATCTTCGGTGTCTGCAAAATTGATTCTCTTACAGAATTGGCATCTATACATAACTGTAAGTCCTCGATTCTTTCCATGTCAAGTGTAATTACAACGGATGCCAGCCTTGGAGTCATAACAATCTTGATGCTCTTGGCCACCTTCACATCAAAGAAATTGAGACATTCCTTAATTAGCAATTACTAACAGTGGGAGGTAAGGATTACACCATCATGATTACAAAGGAATACCAATTATCAAGATGTTATTAATAATGAGAGGTGAACATCACACTATCAAACCATCCGAAAAACCAGATACCATAGCAGACAGCAGATGTGGCTCTTCAGCGAAATTTTCAAAATTTTGAAAAAGCAGATAGCCCCTAACCCCTACACCCACCCACCCCCCCTTCCCCCCCCAAAAAAAGAAGGAATCAACAAGAGGTTTATCGTGCAAGGAGAAACTCATATTAAGGATACAATCTTACATAAAAAGATTGATTACTGCATTAATACATTAAGTACACTCTTAAATACCTGGCCTAGGACTGTTTTCTCAATGCGACCTTTTACCATCCGAGCAATATTCACATTATCATTACATACTAATTCAGCCGTAATGATAGGTGTAAGTATCTTCTTTGCTCCATTGATGATTTCCTTGATTCGAGGAACACCAAGGGTAACATCTGAAACAGTATCAAGGAAGTACAGAGAAACCTAAAATGACATGCACAGCTTAAGAGGTAAAAATTTAAAGGGGCCTTCACTCATAACACTATTTTCTACTACTTCAAAGCAACTACTAAACTTAACTTGGAGAAAAATTATGCAGCTAAAGGAATTAAATAAAAAATGGCTAATTCATTCATTTATTTATTTTTCTTTAGAAGTACAAAACAGAAAGCCTATGTTTTAAGATGACTAAACTTTAAGAAGTCTTCAGAATAATTGGAAAGTAAAAAGCCATGATTATTTAAGGATACTCATGCTTGCAACTCCAGCAAAATGGAAGGTTTTCAATGTCATCTGTGTGCCTGGTTCACCAATGCTCTGAGCTCCAATTGCTCCAATTGCGGTTCCAGCCTCAATTATTTTCAAGTGATAACGGGAAACGCAGGTATCTATATAAGCCTGTTTATTTGTTTAAGAGATCAATTAAATAAGCAAGGACCACATAAATCATTCAGTTCACACAAGTCAACCACTGCTAGATTCTAAAAATGATCACATGTTATAAGGCCTACAATCATCTGCCATAGATTTTTCCAGGGAGTCTCATAAGGAAAACAAGGCATGGCAATAGACACAGCTGAAATGCATGGCAATAATAGCAGAGGTACACATGTTGACAACAAGAAAGGAAGGCTTGCATTAGTACGCTTAAATTAGTACTTGAGAGCGTGAGGCTCTAACACCATAGAGAGATGAGAATTGTACTGATTGACTTTGTACAGGAAAGAGATAAATATGAGAGAAAAAAAATCAATTAACAATATCCTACACTACCATTCCATGCTTTGAATCCATGCAAAAGCATGTAACAAATAGCACACTAGAACACAAATCCAAGAATCCACTATAGTGAATCTAGAATCATGCAATCTAACAAATATGAGCATCAAATTTTAGGCCCAGAAAACAAGATGAAGTGACAGCATTTGTATTACCTTCAGCTGTTCACCAGTGAGACCGGAAATTTTCTGAGCAACTTGCTCAACTATCTCAGAATTTTCTGTCAGAGCATTTTCATCCACCATATTCATCAAGATATTGGACATCTTTCTGTGTTCATCGAGGAGAAAAGCTTTTAGAGACTTTTTGAAGGATCCAGATGCATCTAATACCCCCCCTTGATGTTCCATTTCATTGTCTGGCAACTTTTCCTCTATTAATGCAGACAGTTCAGTGCGAGATAGATATTTATGCTCTTTAGGAGGACAAGTGGCCTGCAAATGAGCATTAAGTGATGATTATGACTGCATTATTATTCAACTTCTTTTACAGTTACTAAAACAGAACTTAATTTTTATTTTTCCTGGTAGAACAGACCTTAATTTTCAATAACATTCTGCCGAAATTTAGAGGGAATCCACTTTTCCCCTCCATCAATGAAGGGTCCATTCCATCATCACCATAACGGAATTGAACGATACATCCACTTGCATTTCGCACAGTACTGTCATAGTGAACAAACAAATCTTCCAAAGCCTTCATCAACCGACGGGACATGTATCCAGTATCAGCTGTTTTAACCTGAAAATTTGCAATTATCACATTTGATCCTCATAAAACTGTTCATCTAATGGTATGGTGTTGCGCTTAACACATGAGTCAACACATTTCTCAACTGCTATGCAATGGCAAGATCTTCTGTTAGTATAGCCTAAGAGGCTTCCACCGTGATGGCTCTACAGAACATATTATTCTCACTAAATGGGGTGAGCTATATGGATCATATTCTGTCACTACACTCTATCATGAATCACGTCTTCCCTTGTGAGAAACCTTTTTAAAAAAATAAATAAATAGATTAAACAAAGAAAGAAAAAAAAAACCCACATGTAGATAAAAGGAAAAGAAAGTGAAAGCTTGTAAGAAAAGATGCACCCTAAATCGATGGTACATATGTTAAAATAGACAATGTCATCAAAATGTCCACAATGGTATTAACATCCTAAAATTTCATTTGATAGACTTCATCTCCAAGTTTTTTATGCCTTCTTTTAGTCATTCCTATCCAATTAAAGACTGTCTTTGGATATGTAACCCCCCTAGCACATTTATCATCAGGGGAAAGCCCCTTTCTTTTATTATACAGAAGAAAGAGATAATAGTTTGCCTTTACGCTGTCCTGTAATAAACAAAGAATTCTTTCCTTTTCCAGTCTCTTCTCCAGCAAAAGTTAGTAGTTATTTTTCACAAAAATCCTTTGCTCTCTACAAATTGAAGGAATTTCAATTGTTTTATTCATTATCATTATTATTACCATTTATATTTTTTGTATGACCCAAAAACAAAAAAAATTCACTGAAAACATCCTCTGTTTTCCAGTTAATTGAACCGACTGCTTCTAGTCACATGAACAACCTTATAAAACCAATGCACCATTTAAGTGCAGCTTATGCTCTTAAGAAGTATTTGAACCTAAAACAGAAGCAAATCATCCTATGAGTTCTTTGGCCTTATCTACTATGTCAGCCAGGCTCAGTCAAGCTATCGTAACTAATAAATTAATTGCAAATATTAGTGATAGACAAGCATAGACCATGTAAACTGTAAAATGAGAAATTGGAAAACATACAAGTACATGGCCCACTATAGTAAGTTAACATAGATAGTGAAAGACATGTATAGACCATCTATACTGTAAAATGAGAAATAGAAAAGCACATACAGCAGTATCCACAAGGCCTTCTCGTCCGCCCATTGTGTGGAAGAAAAACTCAGTTGCTGTTAGACCACTATAAAATGAATTTGCGACAAAACCTTTTGCCTGCATCAAATGTTTTTACATTTTCAAACACAAAGAAAACCCAAGAAATCATAAAGAATTTTCCAATTCAAGTTCCTGGATATTTTGTAACTGCCATTATTCATATTCATAAGGCCCTTCCCAAGTCAAGTTTTAAATTTGATTTGAACATAAAGTAACCCCTTCAAAAGTATTTGCATCACTTTGCCCTTAAATTATCAAATCAGATGATCAATACAAAAGAACTCAATCAAACTTACTGCAGGTGTTTTTGATTTTTTTGGGAAATGAGGAAGACTTCGATCAATAAATCCATTAGGTGCACGGCGACCACCAACTGACTGCTGACCAACACATGCAATCATCTGGCTAATATTTATTGGAGATCCCTTGGAACCACATTGTGACATAATTAGGGGACTATTCCTCCAGTGGAGTTTTTTCATGCACACCTAGAACAACCAAAAAATGGAAGAAACATGAACCTAAAAGCAAGCTTCCAGGAAATGAACATTTCTGATTACTTAGTTGAGTGAATCCATTCAATCAATACATCCAGTCTGAATGATGTTACATCATCAGTGTTAATTTCTCACTTACCTGCCCAGTCTCATTACGAATTTGATTCAAGATATCCGTAATCACAGCTTCAAGGGTTTGAGCAGCATCACAACCAGGCTGTAACTGTAGCTTTCCTTTATTATAAAGCTCAATTTTTTCATCACAATTGTTGTAACCATTTAAGATTGTTTCCCGCTTCTTTTCATTGAGCTCTTTATCTGGTTGAACATCATCAATTCCAATTGAGAAACCATGATTCCCTATCCATCGAGCACTATATCCAAGTAGATAAAAAGAGTTTCAGGACTTGAATAATACGAAGGTAAGATCATCTAGTGAACAAGAATACATATGTTTGGTCCCCACATAACCATTTTTCAACATATTCATATGGATCACAGTCCTTCCCACCAAAAGCATCTCTATCTCACACATATCAAAATGCAATGTAAACAAAAGGACAAGAAGCTTCACTACGGAAAGAGAAAAGAAAAGAAATAAATAATTGGACAGCAGTGTGATGGACATATACTTATCAAGAAATTGAGTTGTGTGGAGATACATGTGCACCTGGTTGCATCTATCTCTAGGTGCAACTACCACCAATGTTTTTGGGCATAGTAGAAAATTGAACCATATGTGAGTTTTGTTCTTACGTGTCAAAATTTCTTGCAAGCTGCATTTATTTCTACATGTAATTAAGCTACATTTTCTTTCACCAAGATGCCTACAACTCTCTACAACAATGATGTGATAAAGTGCTATGGATGAAGATTGTATGGAACAAAACATATTCTCCACGACATTCTTTCATGCTATGGTTAGCTATTCAGGAAAGGCTATACACTATAGATAAGTTGCTTACTTGGGGTATTGTGGATAGAAACTGCTGCTGCTTATGTAATAAGAAAGAGGAATCTCATTTGCACCTATTTCTAAAGTGCGAAGTTATTAGATCGATTTGGTTAGATATTTTCAAGATAAGTACGTTTCAACGTACGGGCGCTCTAGTGGCCATCTCCTTTAAGGATTTTGTGATGGGTTTTATGAGATGCCTAAATATATATAAAAGAATTCCTTCTGTTGTTTTCTACTACATTTGGAAAGAGAGAAATTGTTGAAGGGTCGATAGTCCTCCCACCAATTCTTCTTGCTTAGTCAGGAAAATTTTATTTATTTTGGGATTAGTTCCTAGATGGGGCTATATACTACTCTCATAGTAGCCTAATAACCGATCTAATTTCCTTTTTGTTGTTTAGTATTGGATCAATTGTTTAGGCTATCTTTCCCATGTACATTCTCTTCTTTTACTTTAATATACCTAATTTACCCAAAAAAACTTTTCATTCCATTCCTTGAGATGCAGCTCAAATCCATATTAATCTATGGATAATGCATAGCATAACGGGTTCCAACATTTGGATTGATGATTGAAGCATGGTCATTAAAATCACGATCCAACCTATATGATTTTACGATTTCATGAGACTTTTCCAAGTTAAAAAGAATATAAAATCATTTAGATACAGACTTAAGGTAGATTTGTGATTTCGAGAGTAAGATTTTACAAGTTTACGATTCATCAATCCCATGTTATACAATTTTAGACTGTTTTGGTCTAATCGGCTATCAATACTCAAGATAAACAAATATAAAAAAAAAGAATTGTGCTATGAGGAAAATAACATTGCATTAACTTGTACTGATTACAAAGTTATCTTCACTATTGAATATCCCTCATATGATGAGGAATACATAGTTGAGGAAGAAGATATATTCAATTCATTAAAATAGGATATATTGCAATCTTTTAAGTTCAAAGGGTAAGGAAATGATGAAAACTATACTATGAAGTGAGTTGATGCATATATAATTTGGAGAGTCATAATAGGACTCCAAATACTTTAGAAATTTATAACATTAAATGTTATTAAAGATAAAGTATAGATGAAGTATGAACAATGAACTCAAAAATTCTTGGAATTATAAAGTGGTATAGATATATTTGATAGTAGTACCAATAACAAAGATTGCAATAATGATGACAATGACAATGATCTCGGTTCGGAGAGCTTATGATAGTTTTGTGACGATGAGGAAATTGATAATTAATGGTTTGTTTTAATTTTGTATTTTATTATAATAATTTATGTTTTAATGTATAATATATTGGCACTAATATTTATATTTTAGTTTTATTCATTTGTATGATTTATGCTTAATTTTTATAAAATAACTTACATTATGAAGAGTATTTATGTTAAGCTTGTTTATTTTTATCACGTATTTCAAATTTCTTATGACTAGTATAAGTATATTTATAATTTTTTAATATTAATCTACATAAGATGTAAAATACTTGTGTTTTTATGTTCGAATTTTTTAAACCCTACGATGATTCAAGATAAAATTGAGTTTAACAACCCTGATGAGAAGTTATTACCTCACCTTTTTCCCTTCTTATGTAGCCCTCTAAGGCAAGGCCTTGATTTCCTTTTCACTAAATATTTTCTACCTTCCTAACCCCAGCATCAAGAATATTTTACTAGATTTAGGTATTTTGACATTCTCTTCCACTATTTTCTTAAAAAAATGTGGGGGTGGGGTCGGGGGAAGAGGCAGGGAAAGAAAAACCAGCATAGAAAATACAGTGTGATGATACAAATTCATCAACCTTAAAGTTTAATATCATTGTAAAGTTCTTTCACCATCTCTAACACATCAAGAATATTATCATCCACTGGTAAAAGCCACAAAGATGCATCAAACTTACCCACACATCACATCTTTGAATCCTCATTCATAAATGATATAAGAAAGAATATGGGAATAATAGATTTCTATGTGTGTATACCAACCATTGGACCCATGCACCATCTAACTATAATTTAAGCTATTTAGGTTTCCCTAAAAAGTATCATTAGTCATTTTACTGACTCCTTATGTTTGGAAAGAGTATTCAGCTTTCCTTAGATCATTAAATGATGGTGGAAGGAGAGCCAATTAAATAGAGGTGCTTAGGCAATCCACCGCCCATCCTTGGACAGCCAACAAAGTCTGCATATGCCTAGTCAATCAGCTCCTTTTTCATGCTCTCCTTTTGTTATTTTGTGTTATTTTTGGAGGTTGTCATAATTTGTATTTATTCTTGTTTCCTCCTCCATGGGATTTAGGACGACCGTTTGCGATCGCATTCTTTGTATCTCTTCTATATAATCCCCCTCAGTGAGAAACATTAAATATTGCAAACTTATGGTATGGAATCAGAATTTGCTACAATCCCATAACGAAAAAAACTAACCACAAAGTATGAGTTATCACTCAGCAACAATTTCAGAGTAATCGACATGTTTAAGATAGGGTGTGTTTCAAATCTGTGGAATCAAGAAACCAAAAAGAACAAATGAAGTTAGCCCATATGGTTGGGTAGATTCTACAAATAGTCACTACACTTTATACACCCAAATTACAAATAAAACTGTCATTTGTGAGCAATTTAACTAGATACTTGAATAATAAAGTAACATTTTTTCCTCACTAATGTGAATTTCAGGACCTACAATGGGTAGTGGTAAGTAAAGAAATGGACTATACTATATCTCTAGAAAGGTAAATCCTTCTTTTCCAAAATCATCTAAACTTGATTCTATTGTTATTTCCACTCTTTCAGCCACATCAAAGTCCAATATATTGTTATGGCATATGAAATTCAGACACTTTTGTTTTTTTCAGCCGGGGGGAGGGGGGAGGAGGGGGGCGTGGGTGGTGGGGTGTATAATATATGAAAAAATTATATCCAACTCTTATAAATAACAAAATGACGGAATCTTTCTATTGCAAGTCTCATACTATGGCTAAACTCTAGAACATTTATCCTGCCACTCACCCAAAAAAGAAAAAGAAAAAAAAAATACATTTATCTTGTCCATCCATACACTCCCTCTAAACCCTTCAACATCATGCATAATGATACATAGGATCTCTCTAAAATCACAAATAGTTATGGAACAAAATGATTTATTTCATTCATTGATGGCCATACTCATTCAAAGGAAGATGAGTGCTAATCCTACTCTCTCCCTTCCTATATGCAACAACAACATTCTCGCTATTTCACATACTACTCTAGAAATACATATTCCTTACAATAGAACTACAGAAATTTATAGGGCACATCACCTCCAGAGGTATCAGTCTATTTATGAAACCTTAAAAGAAAAGCATAGATATCATTTACACTAGAGAAAGGGAATGAAAATTTAAGGGAAGAAAAAACGTTAACTCCTACAATGAAAGGTGAACCAAGTAATGCAAAAAGGCAGTTAGAAGAGTCGGAATTGCTGACTACACTCTAGAAAGGTAAAAGAGCATGTGTCGGGTATCTAATATTTGATTATATGGCTTATTAGGCTTTGTCTCCTCATATTGCAACCTTTACAACCCTAGTGAATAGAGTTGATAAGGCACTGGATGACTCAAAACAAAAGAAGGCAGTTGCAGAGGAGATGAGTACAATGCAAAGCAATGATATTTGGGGTCTAGTAGAGTTACCAATAGGAAAAAACTTGTGGCTATTGAATGGGTGTTCTCTATAAAACATAAGAAGGAAGGTAGTGTTGAGCCATCTCAGACCTGGTAGTGGCCTAGGGGAATGCTTGAACTTATGGGATTGATTATAAAGAAACATTTGAACTAGTGGCGGAAACTCAACATAGTCGAATTTTGTTGCCCTTAGCAACCAATTCAAAGTGACTCTTATTGGTGTTTGGCTTGAGCCAAGACGGGCCAACCACATCCCTCAAAGCTTGGTTAATCAAAACAACCGGATCAATATTACCACTACAGTATGTAAGGAAGTCTTCTAGTAGCACAAAATACAATATCCATCTCCAACCCCTTTGCTCCTCGAAAAAACCCACCAACTCTACATTGAGATTAATTTAGAACTTAGGAGAAGTGATACAACCTAATCCAACCAACAAATATTTGGATAAGTAGGAGTTTTTCTTTTTTCCAGTCTTTTTGGGGTTAATTTAGTGATTGTGGTTTAGGTAGTGGGCTATACAAGGATACAAGCACCACACACACAACCCCCCCCC